>VXAU01001955.1:1121758-1178047 GCA_013399695.1 Formicarius rufipectus | reverse complement strand
CACAGTGGGGCACAAGCAGAGTGGAGCTCACCAACTCTGTGCTGAGCACCACGTGGTCCCCCCACCCTAAGTTCAAAGTGAAAAGAAAACAAAGTACCTGCTGGTTGCAATCTGGTGGCATTCGTGGCTCTGGTCCTCCTCTGAATCTTAAGAGAGATCTCAGACCCAGAGCCACAGCTTATATGCACTTAGGCTCCGCCCAGTCCCTCCCCCAGGGCGGAGACTTAAACAATGGGTGATTTACTCTGTGAGGTGAACAATGGCATATTTTTGGCACCCCTGATGGCCCATTAACAGACATGACCCCTCAGGTGGGTGTGGAGGCAGAAGAATTTCCTTATCTCACAGAAGTTCCAAAACACCCAGCCTGCAGCCTGAGGGGTGTGCTGTCCCTTAGACAATAGCTGCTAATGTGCCATTTTGAGCAGTTCATGGGAAAAAATGGCATAGAGGCTTTAGAATACACACCCACCCAGTGACAAACTGACCCTGGCTACTAAAACCAGGACAGACTTCAAAAGACAAGATTCTTTACCGGGTAGACTAGGCCAGTTATGTATTGCCAGTAAACACTGCACCTTATAGCATATCTACTTTTACTGAAGTTAAAATGTTTATTTTAATGCATTAGTAGTTGCTATTTTTTCACCTGGATGGTCACAATAAAGTAAATCATTTAGCATCCAAACAAAGATGTGAAGAAGCACAATGTCACCTGCAAAAATCAGAACAAATGAACAGATCTAGGTGCTTGCTGATTGCCTCACAGGAATGCCACAAGAAAGGGCCATGTCCTGTCCTTGGTGCCACCAGTGTAACTTGCAACAAGAGCACTCACTATGAACATTTCCACCATGTTCTGGTTATAAAGTAGGACAGTGCATATGATAATCCAGGAAGAACCATGTGTTTGAGCACAGGAAAGCAGTGTATGGAACAAAATGAATTGGTGACAAAAGTGGATGGCAAAGGTATAATGTGGTTTCTCAGTCGGATTAAACAGAAGCTACCACTGAAAAGGAGAGTCACTCCTCTTTCTGCTGTTCTCACCTGCATGGTCCTTCTTCTCATCATGGTTCAACAATTTCACAGAGTGAGTGAAATTTTCAACCAGCTCAGTGGAGATGGCTTGTCACACTTAATTTGACATTAGCAGCCCAGAAAAGCTGAGGAACTTGTCATCTCCCAGGTTCATATACATGTCTTCATTACATAATGATGCAGAACCAGGAGAAGATGCACATACTGGCCTCTTGTGCCTCACAGAAACCTAGGTCTGTATGCCAGAAGGGAGCACAACACACTGTGGTAGATCCCCATTTGGACATCAGGGTTGGTAGAGACACAGAAAAGGATTGCATGGATTTGTAAAATGCCATAGGTGGACTCTGCTGCAGTGCTGGAGATAATTGTTCTAAATACCAGTCAATAATTTCAGTCACAAGGTCTTGAGGTGTTTTTGGAATAAACCACTGACCTGAGCTCTGTCTAGCCAGGCAGGATTGATGTGGCTGTGATGACTCCTACACCAGTGAGCCAGTCAGCTCAGCTGGAGGGCAAACCAGCCAAAGGAATAGCGCTGTCAATAAGTTATGGTTTCCAGATGCCAATGACTTTTAACCTTTCTACCACAAAAGTGCTACTGGGATGTGCTTTCTATTATCTAATTTGGTGAAGTCCATCCTTATTTAACCTTGTTCCAAAGTTTAATAGTTTGTCTTTTTTTTAGTCACAGGACCCACAAATCGATATGTATTGAGTTAGGCAGCCACAATGAGATAGTTAATT
Organism: Formicarius rufipectus; assembly: GCA_013399695.1. Taxonomy (NCBI): domain Eukaryota; kingdom Metazoa; phylum Chordata; class Aves; order Passeriformes; family Formicariidae; genus Formicarius; species Formicarius rufipectus. Next base: position 1,176,259 of record VXAU01001955.1, on the reverse strand, counting down.
CTCATCCACCATGCTTTGAGCACTACCTGCATCGACTAGAGAAGGCAGAACTGGACTCTTAGACTGAAAAGGAAGGAAAAAACCCCTCCACTAATGCCATTGCCAAGCACCAGTCCTAAGTTATTTAAGTTGAAATTTTTGCCAACATAAACTATCAGCTCTACCACACTGAGCAATGACTTTTCCGAGCAAGCTCAGCAGGCATTGGTGTCCAGCTGCACTGTATGTTTTATACTCTGTGGCTAATTTCAAATGCATGAAAGGTAAGAATGCTGCAATATGACTTAGACTGACACACAGGATCTTTCTCTGTTATCTCAATTAAATTTTTTTGCATTTCACTTAGAAATTTCTATATAAACCTTAGTGCAGTGAAAGTAAATTTATTTCAGGGTGTTTAACAAATAAACATCTATGCAGCTAATTTTTACATATAGACTTTACCAGCTGATACCTGTAACAGTATAAAATGGTTTGGTTCTATAAAGCACCAGCTGTCAATGCCAATTTTTTCACAAAGTTCAAAATACTCAGCATTTTCCTTCAAATGCTAGTGTTTATATCTGTGTGATCACTCACAGCTCTTCTCTACCTCTGATTAAATGTAAACAGATTAATGGCTTTATGATTAATGAAAAGAGCCTGGAAATGTCATTATTCACAACTTAAAGCTCAGTAGATAAACAGCAATAATCCCAAAGCATTTGGCTTAAAATTAGCAGAGTAATAAGTAAATAATTACAAATAGAAAAAGAAAAAAAAAAAGCACAAGCAAAAGTTTCAGCATGGCAGTTATGAACGGCCTGGAAAGGCAATTTATGGTTCACTAAGTGGGTGGTGAGGGTGGAGGTGTCTTCTCAGGCCCACCATGGCAGGATCCTGAACCCAGGCAATATTATGATACCAGACATTACTATGATACAATAGATAATACAATTTTTCTAAGAGCAATGTTCAGAGTCTCGGTAATGTTGAATAGAAGATGATGCCTCAAGCAGCTCTCAGTCTCTAGGGGATAAATGGACTATTGGCCAAAGCTTTATCAAATTATTACTTTGAGGATACCTATGAAATAGTGAGAGACCAGAAAGAAGTCATGCCCAACTTTGGTGTGACATCCCACAACACCACAGGCGGAGCAGGGCCAAGGTGTGACTTTGTGTAGCAATGGAGGCACCCAAACCATGGGACGGTCATTCTTGGCCTGGCATAAGTCCAGGAGCTGCTTTTCCTTCTTGTGGGACCAGCTCCCACTGCTGGAGCACATGCAGGTTTTCAGACTAAGGAGCCAGAAGCAGTTTCCAAGACAGAGGCTTCAAAGACAATGATGGAATCTGCATCCCACGACCACCACTGATGGAGACATCTCACAAAAGAAGTGTGTGGGCTTTAGTTTCTGCAGAGCTGGGAGTGCAGCCATTTCAAAGCTGCATTCCTTCATCAGGTCTTTACAACCTTTTTGAGACAAACTCTCCTTGCCCTTTTTCCATTAAGCTGCATTTGTGGAATGTTTTTGGTCAAAGTATTTCTGCCCTTCCAGAAAACAGAGATGGGGAATTACTTCAACGATATTCTGTTGAGACAGCTCAATATTTTTAAGTACTTCTCCTGGCAATGTGAATTTTGTGACCGCGCTTTTGTCAACAACAAGGCAAAGGCAGCAAAGGCAACAAAGGCAACAACAAAAAGAAATGCAGGTTCCTTACATTTGTCACTTCTTTGGATTTGGTGAGTGTGTAGTGGTGGGGTATTTTCCACATTTTTTTTTTTAGGTTTGTGAACACAAAAGCAGTGAAAAATCATGATGTTCTGTGGAACAACACTTTCATTCAAAATATCCCCAGGAAACAGCATTTCTAGTGAAATCAAGCCAAAACCACTGTTAAGATTTTTTTTTCATAACAATGCTCAAGTTAGAGAAGAACATAAACTTGTTAATTTTTTCCATCATTCCCCTATGTCACTATCTTTCTGTCTCCATTATTATGATAATTCTGAACTATTTTTTTGTCTCCTATATGACTATAGAGCGGTTTTCTGTGTCAGAAAAATTCTCTCCCTTGTATCAAACTCAACGAAGAAGAAACTACCCTCACATCTTTTAAACTGTCTCTTTAGACAGAGAAGGAAGCAAATAAAATCTTAGTAACTCTCTAAATAAATGTCTTTAATGGAGTAAGTTGTAAACAACCTTTTGAATGTGGGCAGGTTACAGTGGTGACATTAACACCGTGTGGCTGTGACCATGTATTGTGCAATTTTACTTACATTTTGTTCAGTAAACACAATGTGTGCAAAGACCTGTACTAGCTTTATCTTTCATTAAATATTCCTAATACACTACTTTATGTGAACTGCCAATTCCTGCAGATAGACCTTTTCAAACAGAAGTTTCTCTATTCATTTTTAGCACTATCAAGGCTGTTCTAAAAGTTTTATCCCTTCCCTTGGATTTGGTACCTCACTTAATTCTGAAGTGTTGTGGCTTTGGGGTTTTTTTGTTGTTGTGGTGGTATTTTGTTTTGTTTATTTTCTGGGGGTTTTTGTTCTTGTCATTGCTGTTCTTTTTCTTTCACTGTTTTCTGGGTTTTTTTGGGTTTGTTTTGTTTTGTTGTTGTTTTTTTTGTTTTGTTTTGGTGGTTTGTTTGGTTTTTGGTGGGTTTTTTTTTTTTTTTTTGTTTTTTTCTTTTTTTTTTTTTTTTTTTTTAAGCTGCAGCTAAACATAATTTAAAGAGGCCAGTAAATTCAAAGGTTTAGTTTCGTGCATGTGTCATTTCCTGAATGTGAGCCCCTCTCTCATTATATTTGTACAGTTTTGTAATTAAATCCACAGAGTTTAAGGTTGAGTTTATAGAAGTTCTGTCTTGCATTTCTTCTAATTTAAACAGAAAGTTTTTCTGTTAAATGCATCTTGTTTTGGTTCTGATAAGACTGCGAACTTTGCTTAAAAGTGGTGAAGACCTTTGCAGAGCTTTTTATCACTCTGCATCTTCAAAATTTTGACAGGAATGGAATCTTTGGTAATGACTCTTTTATTATGCACTGTTTTCTTCAGTGTCAAATATGTACTCTTCCAGAGAGACTTAAAAAGGGAGGGCTCACTCATTGTCCTTGTTCATAAAGAGCAGCTGAAGTGGAAGAAGAATTATCTTTAAAAAATTTTCCTGGAGGTCTTCCAGGGAAAGCCTCAAGGCTGAGCAAATGCGAAAGGCAATCTCCATCAGTTACACCTGACTGTTCAGAGAATTCAGCTTGTTACAGGAATGATAACAAATGCATTTTCTGTCGTTGGGAGGTTTGCTGGCAAGGCTAGAGCCAGAGAAGGAACTTTGGACTGTGCCAAAATTACCCCATGCTAAATTTAGTGATGCTACAGTTCCTACCTGCTTGCAGCTTATTCTGAGCTGCCACTCATGTTTCCTGGCTGGTGCTGACAGTGGTGCTGTGCACTCCCCTCCACCCACCAAACCAGGGAGCAACATTTCCAGGATCCAGGCCGATCCAAGCCCATCCAGCAGTTCTGGTTATGTCACTGATCAACTAAGCAATGCAAAACAAGACCTTTTGCCTAAATGGGACAAAAGCCATTTAGAGACAGCCTTGCCACACTGGGGAGAAGAGAGGGGCAGGTGTGTTGTGTGAGGGGCTATAAAAAGGGATAGAAAAGTGGATTTGTACCTGAATAGCATAAAATAATCACAGACTCTAGTGCTGCTGTAATACAGCTGAGTCACAAAAATATCTGAGCACAGCTAATTTTAACCTTCATGGTTATTATCTCTGGTTTGATAAACAACCATAGCCAAAGGCAGACAGCAGCCTGCGTCTGGATGAATACTGCTCTATTTTGGATCCAAATACAGGTGTAAATACAGTTGCATACTGGGATCAGGTAGCAGACCTATGGTGCACCACAGGGTTCCACTAACCAGTGACTGGAGATGTGTTGGGACAGGTTCAGATTTGGGTCTGTAGTGAACAGAATTTCCTCTGTCCTAACTCTATGATGTTAGGGATGGGAGAGGAAGTGAAAAGAAGGGAGGTTGGCCCTTAGTGGAACTTCTGATCTTGCTACCACTTCTATAGGCAAATCATCCCAACTCTAAATGGATGAAATCAGAAACAAGAGCATCAGAGATGGAATTTTTTACATTTTTTTAGTACTTCCCACAAGTCTTTTCAATACTGTTCATGTCTCTTCTCTCTCTGCTATGTGGGTCACAGACAGACTCGCCTGCTCCTAAAAAGTCTTTTATCCACCATCAGGTCCAGTCATGTTGCTGCAGGTCTACCTGCCCCATATCCTGCTGTGGCTCATGACTATTACTTCTTCCAACTCATTAGATGTGCCAGAAACTACTTTCCTACAAAGCTGCATTGTTATTACAGATAAAAAAGAACTAGCGAATAGGCTTTGGAAGCTGCACATGGATGGGCAGAAGTAGGTTGTGCCTCATTTTCCCATCTCAGTAATTGCTCTATTTCCTCTAAGGGCAGCTCTCCTAAGCGTACCTCCCTCTGCCTGGAGCAGGGGTGCACCTCTCCAAGGCAGCACCAGCTCAGGTCTAGTCATCTGCTTTCCTCCCACTGGGAACATTGTTTTGCATTTTTTTTTCTAATCATCTGTTACAAGGGAATAGTGTGTGGGACCCCCTCTTCTTAGGGCATGGACACTGGAAAAGTGGGGGCATGGGTGCTTCCAAATTGTGTGCAGATTACAGTAAGGACTATCAGAAATTCCTGAAATGCTGCTTATTAAATTATTAAATCAGTGCAGTATTTTAAAATACTTTAATGTGATTGGAGGAGGAAGATGCTTAATTTGCACATTAGATAGAACAAAGGATTTTGTTCTGTGAGTTGATTAGATGTGTTGCAATTGCTCCCACGTCTTTCTCCAGGCTAGCACCCAGCATTTATTTACAGTAACACATCAACAGTGTCCAGTTGATGACTGGGCACAAGAGGATGGGAATAGGGAGGATTTTGCTGCTTGACTGTCTGGTTCTTTTGCAGAAGCTGATTCCTCTGTTCAGTCTGGTTCCCTCCAAGCAGTGGAGAGCACTGGCTAAAGACTTGTGCATTGACCTCTAGTTGGTCTAGATCAGAACCCAGAGGAGTTTGCTGAGAAAGAAAGGGAAGGACATTGAAGCCGTGCAAAAGTCGTTCATGCCTCTAGGGCTGATCAAAATGTCCGAGAAGTTGTTCTGGCACGTCATTAACAAGCAGCCTTCCAGTCAATCATGTTACATTTGGGATCCTTTGCCTAAAAATTGAGAAAGAGTTGCAAGAAAAATGAGCAGTTGGCAGAACACATCCCTGTGTGCCAACTCGTCCATTCCTGCCCTTAGTGCATCAGCAGTCTGTCCAGTCTGCTGAGGGACAGAGCTGCAAGACATTCACACTCTGCATGATCTGCTGTATCCTGCACCTGAACTCTTGGTCACTAGTAACTATTAGTAGTTAACATCTATCCAAAAGCATGGATTTGGCAATGATAAGCCAGGTGAGAGAACAACAGCCTCACCTGATCCCTTCTATGCCCAACAATCTCCATGGCTATGTGGGTTTAAAGAACAACCTCAGTTGAAACTCCACACGTTGTAAACTCCTCCTTGCTTCTCTTTTTACTCCAGCCATCTTTGAGCACAGCCTGTCAATGACAACTAGAGCTGCGCAGAACCTTTTCTGTAGATATCAAACTTTTTTTTTTTTTTTTTTATATTGCTGTTCTCTTATTCCTGTTCTCTGCTGTTCTCTTTCAGTTTGTACACACTCAGTAGACATATCTGAACCTGCAGGGTATTTTTTTGAAAATTAAAAAGAAAAATGCTGTGTTTATTTTGAGACAACAAAGAAGGCAGCCCACACTTTGAACAGGGACAAGGTGGCTGTATAAAATATTGATAGTATTACAGAAGGCCTGGTGACAATGACAGTTCAGTTTTGTGTGTGTTTGTCTTTCCCTTTGTTTTCTGATGAGACAAGCCTGTTTATTTATGCTGGGGGCAGCTTGCACTGTGCAGATGAAGGCACTAAGAATGAGCAATGAACACACTGGACAGGTGAGGGGCCCTGCTCAGACCGAGACTGCTGACTTTAATTCAGTTTGGTGTGTGGGGACCACACACTGCTCAGGGTGGGAGGGAAGAGCTGCCTCCTGAATCCTACATTTAGCCAACCGAAATGCATCTTTAGTGGATAAAATGTTTTTTCCTTCTATTTATTAGAAGTTTCTACACTCTGAACATATATATTCCATCTTTTTATCTGAAACCGTTCCTTGGTGGGAGGATGAACATGTAACAAATTTCAACCTATTGTAAATAAAATTGTGTTTTTTCTTTGTTTACCTTTCTCTGACTCTTCAGAAATAGTTCTCTCTCTTGTCAGGCTCCATGGATGACAGAGTATAAAACACTGAGTTTTAGAAAGTATAATGTGAATGAAGCTATGAAAATAACCATAGTGAAACTGATGGTGGCTTGTGGGGTTGTGGTTTATGAACTAGGGAGGTATTTCCAGAGAAGGTAATAATAAATTATTTACACTTGAGAGGCGGCGGGCGTTGGCCGAGTGGCGTAGGCCCCCGCCTGTGGAGCCGGCTCCTCCTCTGAGGACGCTGGTTCGAATCCTGGAGGAGCTCGCTGTCGCCGTCCGAGCTGCTCGGCCATGGCAAGATGAACCTCAGGAGTAAAGGGAGTGGGGCCAGTTCTGCGCACCCTGTGCCTCACTTAAAAAATCCATTGCGCAGGCTTATCCCAAGATCTTCGTTCACAAAGTCCAGCCAATAAACAAACAAACAAACAATAATAAATTATGCAGGAATGAGGAATAACATTCTGCTTTCCCTATACTAATAGAAGTGTGGAAAACACATGGTAGCACTCTTGGTGAGTTTCATTAAAGCAGCTGCAGCTGGCCTAATTGTCCTCCCCAATAAGTCAGGTTTTGACTACTGTGACAGCAGAGTTAAGGCAGCCTAAATGTCTGTTATTGTTTTCCATCCCCAAGATGAGTCTCTCTGGGACTAAAAGCATTGCAGGGGTCCCAGTCCTTGTGAATAGGTTTGCTGCCCTTAGACACAGCTTGACTCTGTATTTGGGAATTATTTTGTCAGCAGTCACAGGCTCTAATGGGGGAGAAGAGACATCACAGGTAGTTTTCATAAGGTCTTTCCTTATGTCTGGTACCTGCAGTGTAAAGAAACTGCCTTGACTGAAAAGTCCACATTTTTTTCTGGGAAACTGGAATCCCTCCATTGCCTGCTGGAGATGAGGAAAAGTTGTCCATGTGTTTTGCAAAGAGACAGAAGCATTCTGCTGTTGCCCTATTAAAATAATGACTGACATAAAGTAAAGGTTTTAGAAAATCAAGCAGGGGGAGTGAGAACCCATGTGAGTGTGTGAATGATGCGTAACAGGCTGAGTGAGGATTAATATTATACTAGAAATTCAACAACTCTGAATCACCGTTGTTTTCATTTAATGTTTCACCAAATGCCTGTAACCTTAAAAGTCAAATACATGACAGATACACTTAATTACCTCACTGTAAGAAAAATAATGATGAGGACTGTTAAATAGAAGAAATGAAACATGACTAAGCTGGCATTTGTTCCAAGCCATTTGGTGGTAAGGCAAGTCTGTAAGCAGTAGGTAGTCTAATGCCTTTTCATGGTGAAAGTAGTACCACTCTCCACGCTGGGCTTGAGGTGGTCCTGGTCCTCACCAGGGTGCTTATGACAGAAGAAATACAGAATAGGGAAGAAGAGAGCGGTAGAGGCTGAGAGCTCCAATCTGCCTTCACCACTGACACAATTGGAATCTTCTCCAAACAAAGGCCCAGTGTGAGGTGATCAAAAAATTAATAACTTTGGGGGGTTTAAACCAAACAATTATTAATATAAAATTTATGTATTATGGCAAAATGCAATAGCCAGTGCCTCAAATGTATGGTTCAGTATTCAAGTTTCACCAACAAATGTAACACATATTTTCGGTGAAGCAGACATAGCTGGGTGTCTCACGTGGAGCATCACCTGCAGGGAGAAATGATTTTTGACATAAATTGTGTTCATATTTAATGCATGTTGAAATAAAAAGGGCTGACTCCCAGGGAGGGTTCGAGCAAGTGCTTGAGTCGAGGTAGGGTGAGCAAGGAGTAGCGTTTATTGAAAGGGGAGCTCCTCTTTTATAGAGGAGCTATGGAACATTCAGGAAAAAAGGGTGGAGTTTAACACATAAGGGTTATACAAACTTGGGCATAAGGAGGAGGATACAAAACCATATATGGAACGTAGGGGTGGAACACGTACAAATAGGGAAACACAGCAATGCAGCAAACAACAGCCAATCAGAAAATCGGAATAAAATCTATAACATTATGAGGGAACGATAATACAAAAACCTTATTTTAAAACCATTAACCATACAATTGAACATTCTTGTAAAACATATAACAGTCTCTGGCTTAAAGTTCTTCTCCTTCATGGAATCTTTGAGCAGTGTATTTCTTTCCATCTTTCAAAATCCTCTCGCTGCATTTCACAACCCCCGAAACATATTTATCTGTTTATAATTACTTAAAAAAATCCAACAAAACCAAAACCTGAACATTAGTGGTAAATCTAGTCACAGTCTTCAGAAAATACACCTGTCAAATGTCCTTGGCTATTCCACCAGTACGCAGAGCTTCTGACTGGAGTCACTTTTTAATATAGTGTAGTGTTTCTTGATTCTTCTTCTTCCTCTTCTTTGCTCAAAATTTTATTCATTACAAAGTCAAAACTACTGAACTGAAAAATTCTCATGTTTAAGTTTATTTCATGTTAAACATGTCAGTGAAGCAACAAAATGCTTTTTGGATTTCTCTATTGCCCAAGGCATTTCTTAGAGCCTTTTCTCATGAGCAACTTCTATCCAAATGCCTGGGAAAAGAAAAAAAAAATCTCCTGAATGAATTAATGTATGAACACAGTGATTGGCTTTTAGCACACTTTTCATTTTTTTGTCTTTCTTTCCTGGAGAAAATATATTTAGGATATGAATATTATTTGTTCTAAAACCCCCACCTCTCATATTTCATGTAATCACAGAGATTAGAGATAGAGACTTGCTGGGTCATTTAATTCATCCCCGTACTACTATAGGACTGTCATCCAACATATATCCAGTACTTTGTTTTGTCCAACTCAAAACAATTTGGTAGATCTGAGCTTTGTAAACACCCACAAAACAATTCCAGTGTCTCACCAGTCCCATGTTGACATCATCAGTCATGCTAGCCTGCCCGGACCAGCACGGTCACAGTGCAGCTGTTTTTGTGAGCAATTGCAAAGATCCACTGATGCAGCTGCCACCACATGTAGCTGCTTCTCCAGCCCATCCATTCCCCCCTGACTCAGGCTGGGGTAGCATTTGATGAGTCTACAGTAAAGTTCACACTTGTATCTTTGCATCCTTCCATCTCATGGGGACAGAACGGAGTGTTGCCAACTTTTTTGTCCTAATTTCTTAGGACTCTCTGCACACCAGCTTCCTCCAACAATGGTGTTCAGAAATTTCAGATAAACCTTTCTGGGTGGTGCTTTTAGGTATGCTGCTACTGGGATTTTAGTTACTGGAGACTTGCACCTTTGAATCCCCCAGAGCAGGATGTGGCAGGAGCTTGGCTGTAGTAAATGGAGGATGCACACCAAGTACTCTCTGTGTATCAGGGACCTTGCCTTAGTTTCTTGCTTTTAATCAGAATGTCCTATGTCAAAACTGCTCTTTGCTGCTTATATCCTGACTGCAACTGGGTGTTGGCATCCTCCTGCCCATGGGCTGGTTTTGAGGGCAGCTGAGATCTGAGTTGAAGCACATAATTGCTCTATTGTATGTGAGTGCCTTTGGCATACTCATATACATTTATTTTTTTTAATGACAAATGAGTATAACATCCTGCAAGGACCAGGTAAACAATTTTTATTTGGTCTGGACCAATTTTTCAAATTCTGAGCAGAAGACGTTGCATTACCCAAGCAACTTAATGCAACCTATGGCCAGTATTTTACAATAATACAAAATTCAAAGATAAGTATTGAGTGTCCTATTTTCTTGAAGGGACTGGGGCCAGGACCAGTTGCAAAGCCAGAATGAGTTTCCCATTATGCACAGAGCTGGGGTGCAGAATTGCCACATTTGTGTTTGCAGCTGAGAAGAGAGTTCTTGTGCTACAAGGTGTGACACCACACAGTGATTACACTGAGGTTATACCAGGTAAGGCCACTTTTTCAAATACCAACTCATTTTTAATATTTGAAGTATCCACAGAATCACAGAATCATTTAGGTTGGAAAAGACCTCCAAGATCTTTGAGTCCAACCTTTGACCAACGTACACCATTGCACTACATCCCACGTTCAATCCTTTCTTGAACACTTTCAGAGACAGTATCTCCACCACTTGCCTGGGCAGTCCATTTTAACGTTTAACATCTTTTTCCATGAAGAAATTCTTCCTGATGTCCAAAGTGAACCACCCTTACTGCAGCTCAAGCCTGTGTCCTCTCAGCCTATTGCTGGTTGCCTGGAAGGAGAGGCTGGATCCCCACCTGGCTACAACCTTCTTTCAGGCAGTTGTGGAGAGTGATAAAGCCCCCATTGATCTTCCCTTTCTCCTGGATAAACACTCCCAGCTCCCACAGCTGGCCTTCATAGGACATACTTTCTAGACCCTTTACCAGCTTTTTTTCCCTTCTCTGGACTCACTCCAGCACCTCAGTGACTTTCCTGTTGTGAGGGGCCCAGAACTGAACACAGAACTCGAGGTGCAGCCTCACCAGCGTGGAGTACAGAGGGACAATCACTGCCCTGGTCCTGCTGGCCACACTGTTTTTGACAGAGGGCAGGTTGCCATTGGCCTTCTTGGCCACCTGGGCACACTGCTGGCTCATGTTCAGCCAGCTGTCAACCCAGATCCAAGACTGGGGTTTGGGGCAAAAAAAAGCACAGAAACAAAGTCTTTCTGAGCAGAGGTCCTTGGGGCAACATTGTGTTGAGGGTAATGAATGGTGTGCTTAGATTTTCCTACTTCACTGTTTGCTTCTTTGTGAGTATAAAAAAGAAGAGTTTCTTCCACATATCTCAGGCACTTCCAGGGGATGCTTTTAAGCAGCAAAATGCTCTCTCCTCTTCTTCAAGCTGCTGCCTTTCACATCCTTTAGTGCTTTTTGCAGTAATCAATTTAGGAGACTATGGTTCACAATTTCTTAATTTAAACTCCTAAACACATATCCTGGAACCAAAGTGTTGCCTGGATTTCTACATGCCAGTGCCCAGGAGTTCACATGGACACAAGGGACTGAGATAAAAAAAAGCAACCAAAACCAAACAAACAAAACCCCCCAAACAAAAACACAAAAACCAAACACAAAAAAAAGCAAACAAACAAAAACCCCAACAACAACAAAAACAAAACCCCAAAACTAAAACAAAAAAAAAACAAACAAAAAGCAAACAAAAAACCAATCCAAAACAAAAAAAACAAAACAAAACAAACAACCCCCCCAAACAACAACAAACAAACAAACCAACCAAAAATAAACAGAAAAAGAAAACAAAAACTCAGGACTTTGAAAAGGTGATTAATTTAATTTAGTTTATTTTTGAAAAAATAATGGCATAGGGACGTCAATATTTGCGTATATCCACTCAGACTCTTAAAGGTAAAAGACCTATAGCACTGAGCTGTGCTGTATCGGGTATGTGCCAGTCACTGTGGGGCCAGCCAGAGCCAAGAAAATGATCTCAGAGACAGATCCACCTTGAACTGGTTCACAATTGGAGACTTTGCTTCTGCAGAGCAATGTTCTCCTGAATACCTGTTTTTAACCTTGCTCATTACACAGCATATGATGAGTGGAGGTTGAGAAGAAGAGATCCAGACACACGTTCTTAACTTACTATTTTAACTGCTACTTCTGTTAATCATATGAAATAAAATACTTTGGGTCCCAAGCACTTATGTTGGGAGATGAGTTTAGAGCTTGAATTCTTCTGATGTATTTTTTAGATTTACTGAGGCTTGGTCTTCTTTCAGGAGGGATTATCACCTGTAGCATTCTATCTGACACCATCACTGTGGGAGGAGTTTTTCGGGTAAATTGGAAGAGGATCTGACCAATAGCAAAGGGAGGTAGAGAAGAATGAGGGAGTAAGTGATGTTTCTTTGTGTCTGTTCTTCACTAAGGCAACACTGAACCCTGACCCAAATATTTCTCCATGTGTGGCAACAGTTACCCAATGTTTATTAAAGTCAGATAATGGCTCCTCACTACCCTTGCTGCTCACTCTGTTGAAATTTTGAGGCTATACCCACACCACCTACACAATTTTTGGCCTAGGAGACAGTGGATGGCTGGTAGGTCTCAGCACAAGCATTTAGTGCCTGGCTGTGCTTGTGCCAAGTGTTACTAAAGGAATAACTGCCAGCACAGGCTGGCTAAAGATATGGTTTGCTTTAATTTTAAGGAACAGCCTGAAAGGTGCAAGTCCCACTCATCCTACTCTGCCAAGTCATGTCTGCTTAAAGATCAGCAAATATCTGGGAATAAATTTCTTGAAAACTCCATTTCCTTCTGGATTGATCTTTGTACAGCTGTGCCACCTGGAAGCTGCAGTCATAAATCAAATTTATCAGTGTGCTAGGTGATGTACTATTGCAGGAAAAGGAATTTTGGGGAGTTGCTAATGTTTTCTTGGGTCTGCAGGATTCTGTATCCCTATTCACCTGTCTTTTGGATAATCTTAGCACTTTCCTAAGAAACTGCTGTTATTTCCTTGAAGGATAACCTTGGCTGCAATCCTTTCTGGCTGGTTTTATATGTTATATTAAAATATCAGTGCATACAGGCAGGGGATCCTTGGCATTGTCCTAAAAATACTGTGATCATTTGCCAGCCTTTCTAAGTGAGGATGGAGCAGGAGGTCCCTACTTAGAAAATCAAAGGTAAAATCAGCAGTAAGTAAGATTAACGAGAAGAATTAGTTGAATAACAACTAAACAGCATAAAGCTGGTCACCTGTTAAAAAGGGGTGTGCAACACAATTTTTCTAGTAAGCTTCATTATTTCCTATGAGGTATTAAAGAGGTTGAGGAAAGAAGAAATACTGGAACTGCACTGTTTTTAATCCTGTTTGAGGGACAACTTAACATTCTGCTCCCTCATTCAGCTGCTCATCAGTGGAGCACAGAGCTCCAAAACCACGTATGTAGTTCAGCCTTTTCAACTTGATTCTAAGGAGGGTGCTGCCAATATCTTCGTAATTGCAGGTTACTTGCAGATACTCCCTTGTTCCCAGTTTCAGTTCTCTCTCAACAGCAGAAACAACAATAAAATTGCATGGATTGTTACTTGAAAAACACTCAGAAATCACTGGTCTGCTTTCCATGATGTTCCCTTGAAGCACAACATTACCATTTTTGTGGGGAAGCACAGTGAAAACCAACAATAAATGTTGTGACATACATCTGTTGTGGAAAAGTTTTGAAGGGAGGTATGGAACATGGGTAGGAAAAAGAGAGAGAAAAGTACTTTCTGTAGCTCTTTGTTGCTGTTGTGAATAACATCACAATATCTCTTGATGAAGCAGATGTTCAGATAAAGAGTTTCAGGCTACAAGCACTAAAAAATAGAAGCTTCCACACAGCTTGAGTTCCAGCTCTGTTTGCCTTGCTAACCAGTTGCCATGCTCTGTTTGGCACAACACAAGCACAAAGGCATCTATTGGATGGAAAGTGTTATAGAAATAGTTCCATTACAGTTTCTCACATCTTGCTGTGGTCTCCTCCTTCATGTTAGATGGAAACTTTACTTCTCAGACTTGTGATCCAAACTGCTATTTCTCCTTTTATTCTCATGTGGGACACCATGGCCCTAATACACTGCTGTTGCAAAATGGGAAAGAGGTTTAGATAAAACACATGAATTTTGATTTAATTGTCTTTTAGTCTAGTTATGGGTCAGCGCTTGCTAACTGGAATTATGTCAAATAAACTCCAGAGTCTCATGAGAAAATGGTTATGTTAACATCCACATTTGCTAATACTCTAATACCTTTGGGACTCTTGCTAATTTTTGGGTGCATAAATGAGAAAATTGCAAGGTGAAGGGGACAAGATGTTTTGGAGGAGTGATCTGCTTTGTACATTAAACATGGGATAAGAAAGCCACACTGGATAACTTACAGCTAAGAAACCCAGATAACTTCTGGGTCTCACCATTCCCAATGTGGAAGAGATGGCTTTGGAGACTACTTTCAAGTACACAGTAGCTGCTAAAAAGGCTCAGCATTAGGGGCAGGGCAAAGAGAATTAGACCACTGGGTCAAACATTGGGAACATCTGCTCTGGATTTGTGTCCAGACTCTCGATACCTCCTGAAAGCCAGAGCGTAAGGTCCAAGTAGCCACTCGAGGAGTGTCAATTCAGGAATGCAGCCAGAGGCACGGGCAGTGGAACAAATCAACCCTGTGTACACTGCTTAACAACAGGCACTTGTTTTTTAGCTGCCATGGTAGATGCTGAAGTGGCCTGCCTGGCTCGTTGACAAGCAGGGATTTGGCAACTGGAAGTATAAAGCTGGTTAAGGGAAAAGGTGCACAAATTTCTGCGAAAAACAATAGCTGGCTCTGTGCAATCTTGGAGGCAGAACAAAATCCATTATGTGCACTGAGGTATAAAATGAACAAAATAAAAAGAAAAATAGGACCATAAAGGGCAACAGCAGTGACTACAGTGTAGTTCTGCTGCTTACGGCCCCTCACAGCCCATGTTAGCGCAGATGCTGTGATCGCTCCTCTCGTGCCTGTGACTGGGGAAACAAGTATTTTCCTTGTGGTGTGGATAAGCTGTGTTTTGTGGTGGTGAAGACCATCTGCCAGGACCTGTGCAACTGCCTTCATCCAGCACACAGAGAGAGGCATGGCCTTGTTGTGGAAGCGATGCAGAGGGACACAGGTGCCCCCTGTAACTCAACTCAAATTATAAAGCAATAAGGGTCTTCAGTTACAAGAGCCCTGCAGTGGAGACAGCTGGAAACAAAGTGAGACAACTACATCAAGCATGGGGGCAGAGTTGTTAATTGCCTGAAAATATTGCTACTATATAGCGAGCTGTCCAAAGAAGCCTGGACAGTGAAGATAAGGCTGAGGGGAGAAGGCCATAGTGCAGGAATTGTTAGGTTTGTGGAGACCCAGGAGACAACCCTTTGGGTGTGTGATGCTTCCCTAGGCGGGTGATGCCTACCTAAAGAAGACCAGCAGTGGCATATGATACTTTTCTCCTATTATCCAGGCTGTGTCTGAAGGGGCCCTTTGTGCACATTCCCTTCATTACTCAGGAGAATGCCTTGGTTTTAGCCAGGGTACGTCCAAAATGACCCCCTAATCAAGCCTACATGACAGCAAAAAACATGACAGCGCCACCAGCTACTGCAAAAACATCATGACTGTGCAAAAACAGTACTCCCACTCTCCCACCACCACGACAGGCACCAGGAGGGGTTCTGAGGGTATATAAATCCATTGGATTTTATGTTTTAAGGGCTTACTTCCTCCACCACTCCCTGACAAACCAAGACACCAGTGATGAGAGTGACAACCAAGTCCATTGGAGAACTCTGGGTGGTGACTATGAACTTTTATTATTTTTCTTTTTTTCACCCTTTTAATTCTTATTCTGTCTCCCTCCCTTTCTCTCTCTTTTCCCTGACACATTTTCTTGGGTGATACCTTTGCTACATACCTGTTTGCCTTTGCAACCAATTTGTTCTAAAATAAACCATATGTATGTATCTGTGAACACTGATCATCTAGTAAATTTTAATCTTCTGAATGCGTTCGTGCAGGCTGCATGAATATACAAGTGCTTAACCCACCATGACCCAGACTCTGCAGCTGAGTGTGGGTTTATGTTCACAATGTGAGTNTAACATCCACATTTGCTAATACTCTAATACCTTTGGGACTCTTGCTAATTTTTGGGTGCATAAATGAGAAAATTGCAAGGTGAAGGGGACAAGATGTTTTGGAGGAGTGATCTGCTTTGTACATTAAACATGGGATAAGAAAGCCACACTGGATAACTTACAGCTAAGAAACCCAGATAACTTCTGGGTCTCACCATTCCCAATGTGGAAGAGATGGCTTTGGAGACTACTTTCAAGTACACAGTAGCTGCTAAAAAGGCTCAGCATTAGGGGCAGGGCAAAGAGAATTAGACCACTGGGTCAAACATTGGGAACATCTGCTCTGGATTTGTGTCCAGACTCTCGATACCTCCTGAAAGCCAGAGCGTAAGGTCCAAGTAGCCACTCGAGGAGTGTCAATTCAGGAATGCAGCCAGAGGCACGGGCAGTGGAACAAATCAACCCTGTGTACACTGCTTAACAACAGGCACTTGTTTTTTAGCTGCCATGGTAGATGCTGAAGTGGCCTGCCTGGCTCGTTGACAAGCAGGGATTTGGCAACTGGAAGTATAAAGCTGGTTAAGGGAAAAGGTGCACAAATTTCTGCGAAAAACAATAGCTGGCTCTGTGCAATCTTGGAGGCAGAACAAAATCCATTATGTGCACTGAGGTATAAAATGAACAAAATAAAAAGAAAAATAGGACCATAAAGGGCAACAGCAGTGACTACAGTGTAGTTCTGCTGCTTACGGCCCCTCACAGCCCATGTTAGCGCAGATGCTGTGATCGCTCCTCTCGTGCCTGTGACTGGGGAAACAAGTATTTTCCTTGTGGTGTGGATAAGCTGTGTTTTGTGGTGGTGAAGACCATCTGCCAGGACCTGTGCAACTGCCTTCATCCAGCACACAGAGAGAGGCATGGCCTTGTTGTGGAAGCGATGCAGAGGGACACAGGTGCCCCCTGTAACTCAACTCAAATTATAAAGCAATAAGGGTCTTCAGTTACAAGAGCCCTGCAGTGGAGACAGCTGGAAACAAAGTGAGACAACTACATCAAGCATGGGGGCAGAGTTGTTAATTGCCTGAAAATATTGCTACTATATAGCGAGCTGTCCAAAGAAGCCTGGACAGTGAAGATAAGGCTGAGGGGAGAAGGCCATAGTGCAGGAATTGTTAGGTTTGTGGAGACCCAGGAGACAACCCTTTGGGTGTGTGATGCTTCCCTAGGCGGGTGATGCCTACCTAAAGAAGACCAGCAGTGGCATATGATACTTTTCTCCTATTATCCAGGCTGTGTCTGAAGGGGCCCTTTGTGCACATTCCCTTCATTACTCAGGAGAATGCCTTGGTTTTAGCCAGGGTACGTCCAAAATGACCCCCTAATCAAGCCTACATGACAGCAAAAAACATGACAGCGCCACCAGCTACTGCAAAAACATCATGACTGTGCAAAAACAGTACTCCCACTCTCCCACCACCACGACAGGCACCAGGAGGGGTTCTGAGGGTATATAAATCCATTGGATTTTATGTTTTAAGGGCTTACTTCCTCCACCACTCCCTGACAAACCAAGACACCAGTGATGAGAGTGACAACCAAGTCCATTGGAGAACTCTGGGTGGTGACTATGAACTTTTATTATTTTTCTTTTTTTCACCCTTTTAATTCTTATTCTGTCTCCCTCCCTTTCTCTCTCTTTTCCCTGACACATTTTCTTGGGTGATACCTTTGCTACATACCTGTTTGCCTTTGCAACCAATTTGTTCTAAAATAAACCATATGTATGTATCTGTGAACACTGATCATCTAGTAAATTTTAATCTTCTGAATGCGTTCGTGCAGGCTGCATGAATATACAAGTGCTTAACCCACCATGACCCAGACTCTGCAGCTGAGTGTGGGTTTATGTTCACAATGTGAGTCCTGGCCAAGCCATGTGTGGAAATGGCATCTGTCCTACAGGAGCTGGAGTGGCAAATGATAAGACAAACAAAATTTAGCACTCTACAAGACAGAAAGGAACCTGAATGTACAAGATTCTTGGTGGTCCTATGACTATGGACTGATGCTGTTTCTGTGGACAGGTTTTTTTCCTCAGCCTCAAGGACATAGCTGTCTGGAGTCACAAATGCAGGAAAGGGGTTTGCCTGACCTGAAAGCAAAATTCTGACCTATGGCTCCTGCATCTTCAGGCATTTGCTTCTACATTCTGCTTCTGGGCTATGCTAAGATACCTCAGGGGGATGGCTTTCCTGTTGCAGTCTCTGTCAGGAACTGCAACACCATATCCCCTTTGTTTATTATTTTAATTAATGGCCTGAGGTGGTTGCAGAAAAAAAGAGTATATGAGTAAAAAGGACTTTGTAAGACTTTGTATGATTACAGAGGAATCAAAATAACTTTCACCCTTCAGATTTATCAGGAAGATCTACCTCAATAGGACTCTTTGTTGTCAATGGAGATAAAAAGGTCATTTAAGAGTGTAGGTCATCTGACCTATTTCAGATGTCTCTGTCAGTACCATGGCTTTCCCCCACCTCTGTCCCCATTCACTGCACCTCTATTGACTACAAAGGCAGCCTGCAGTAACTGGCCCAGCCACAACCATTTCCATTTAGTCAGCTAAATCCACAGGCTGATACAGAGAATCTGGGTCAAAGATGTCAAGTGCAAAACCAATAAAGAAATGAATAGACACATTCATCAAACTCTTCTATTGGATGGAAAGCTGGTGCAGTGGCAGCAGCACACAGGTACTTCTTCTCATTCATTAAAATGTGCTTAACTTGGATTGCTATTCATGTAAAGGTTTTCCTTCACATTTCACCTTTTCCCTTAGAATTAGCCTTTGAACTGACAGCATTTTCTCTGAACATCATGACCTCAACCTCAAGAGCTGGTTATTTTTTTTTACCAGAATTGCTCTTGCCTAAGCAATGCTGTGTTATAACCAGAATTAGGTCAAAACACTAATTCACTACTTCTTTGGTGAGGGGAGGGCGTTTGGAGTATTTAAATAATGTTGCAAATCTACTTTAAACAAATCTCAAGCACTCTGAATTTTACCAGTTGAGATTATCTCCTGTGCTTCTTTCACTGATGCTGATGGTCCTCCCAGTCACCTCTGCCTTCCCTGGGGGTTGTGAGGCAGGATGAGCCATTCACACAGAAAATTAAAGGTACTCAGTGCTCACACAAGTCTTCTAATTGACAATATACTCGAAGCAAAATATATGGACTTCTTTCTCTTCTTAGGCTGGGTGCTGGTGCTGAGCACTGTGAATTCTACAGTCGTTGCTTTATCTGCACCCCTCACTGCTGTTGTGGGAGGGATGGGAGGGAGTTGCCACTGTCTGACTTGGAAGCACAGCAAGTGCATTTCTCCAGCACTAATAGCAGACTACTGTATTTCTGTCAGTGAAGGCTCTGTCTGGCAGTGCAGGTCAAGACCTTTTCCAGTAATTTATGAGAAGTGAGGAGGCAGAAGTGTGAAGGAAGATGTCAGGAAAAATCCTTAATAGCATGAAATTCAATACTAAGACAACACCCAGCCCCAGAACAATGTGACATGACTTCTTCATTTTTATCAAAGTGCTACAATTTCCTGAATGCCATGAACAGCTTGAGAGGCCACACCAGTCCCATGGACAACTATCTGCAGTCTGTGACTAAATCTGTGAGGAGCAGATTAACTCCCTCAGTGCCTGTTGATCTCTGATGACTGCTGATGCTCTGCAGAGATGTGCTCCATGCCTCATGGAGGACAGCATCTGAGAGACAACCTGCCTGCAGTCAGAGATTTTGTAAATCCATTTGTAGCCTGGTCTCTGGATTTTAGGTGACAGGACTCTGGCATGCAAGGCTGACTGCAGAAGAAATGACTCCAAGAGTGTCTCAGTTTCCAGCCTGAATGCACAGTCTGTTATTGGTCCCACGTGAGTCTTCACTACAATAGTTCTGGGTGATATATATAATTATTATTTGATAATATTATTAATGATATAATCACACGAATGATTATATTATTATTGATATGATGTTATTATTATTATTATTGTGATATATATATTAATGTTGGTATATAATAGAACCTGTAATTCCTGTGAACATGCAGGGTTTCAGTATGTGCCCTCCCTTGCTGTTTTGTGACAAAGATTTTGGCTATCACTACCTGCT
The DNA here is from genome assembly GCA_013399695.1 of Formicarius rufipectus. Taxonomy (NCBI): domain Eukaryota; kingdom Metazoa; phylum Chordata; class Aves; order Passeriformes; family Formicariidae; genus Formicarius; species Formicarius rufipectus. The sequence continues at coordinate 1,156,132 of VXAU01001955.1, read as the reverse complement.
GCAAGTCCCTCGAGTCTCTTCATGCCACTGACAATCAGCCAAGTGAACACCCTACAAGTGTAGCTCCTGTGGGAGGACTTGCCATGGATAGAGGCAGCTGCCTGGATACAGGCATGTGGGGTCCTGTGCATTTCTCTGTGTTACTGACAGAGTGTAATTGATGAGGTAGCATCCCAGTGCTAAGATTTACTGCTCTTTGGGTAATCAAAGCCTTGTAGTAGCTCTGTACAAGGTATAAGAACAGAAATACCATTACTGAAAATACATACTTTTGCAGTTTTCAAGCAATGTTGCTCCAAAAGACTAAAAGATTAAAACTCTAAAAGATTAAACCTCCAAATAAAATACATTACTGATACTCTTCTTGGCATGTTCACCATCTTACACCTCTCCTTCTAAACTATCTACTCAGTCTTTTTGACTAAAGGGTTGTTTTTTCTTCTGTGCATGTGTTCCAAAGGAGAGCTACAGCTACAAGTGCCAAGGTCATCCTCCACTCTGCCCATCACCTTCGTCTTTCTCACTCACTGCTAGAGAAAGTCAGCACCTTCTTTCTGGTGTCTCTGCAAGATTTTGTGAGTACAGCCTCCTGTCTTGGTTATCTTCCTTCTTCATCCTTGTCCAGGTTCTGTTGTAATGTTTCTGTTGTAAAATTCACTTGGTGCATTTCTAGTCTCAGATAGTTTATCTTGTCAGCAAACCAAGTAAAATCTTCTGAAGATGTTTTGGTAAGACCTTAAATCTCACATTATAAAACACATTAAAAGCTCTGCATTTTCCCTGGCTTCATACTATCTTTGTTTTGCAGGTATTATTGATTGAACACAGTGCTCCAAATAACAAAATTGGTATCTGGTGCTTCACTTCAGTAACAATCTTAAATCTTTTGAAAACATGAGTTGTATGTGATCTTCACTCATCAAAGGGTGTTGATTTGTGAAAGAAAAATAGAGATAAATAACTTATCCAGCAGGCCAGTGACTGTGCCAAACACAGACTTACGGGGTATCCAGTTTGTAGTTTTCTGCACTGCAACACATTTTTCTCTCCAGTGGCCCTTCCAAGAAACTCAGTGCTGACTGACCTGCAAATTTACCAAACTCTTGCCTCTCTTGCTTACCAGCTTAGGTTCTTTCTGCCAGGTCATAAATCAGAAAGTTGCCCTGAGTGTTTGTACTGTGCATAACACAGATGGAGCTGTGACCCATGGCTGAGGTCATTATGGTCCTATAATGACAGAAGTAATAATAATAACTAGAAGCTTGAAAGAAATCTGTGTCTTCCTGGAGGTGCAGAGAAAGACATCTGCTGTAAGCAGTTCTTTCATACAGGATGCAAGGAAGCACTGTGAAAGCCATGCTTGTGATTGTCACTGATTTCTGTGCCATCAGTACCCTTTCTCTAACTCAAATATTTACATCTGTAGTTGTTCCCATATTGTTTATTCTTTTATTGTCATTGCTGTTTTCATGGATGCAATTTCTCCTCATAAATGACTTTTCATGGTACAAGCTTTGTTTCATTGCTGTATTGCGTTGTACAGCTGCTCTTTTTCTGAGAATTGCATTCTTTGCCTGTAATTTCCTGCTAAGTACTTAGCACAAAAAAACTATTGTCCTTTCCTATAATTTTTGCTTTTTTCCCCTCCCTAGTCCAGTGTTGCTGTTGTCTGTGATTCAGCCTCCACAGACTTCTTTCATGTAGTGTGGTTCTCCCTCTATAATTTGTATTTTTTGCAATGTTGTGCATTTTTCCCATTTCAAAGGAAAGTTGCAACACTGTGTTAATCAGATTCTGCTTTTCTGCATTCCATGTTCAGCAATCCTTTGTTTTTCCTCTTATTTCCACACTCATACTAATAGTGCACTTCTTTAATAAAAGAAACTTCTTCTTTTCTATGGTTTTATTCTATTCACTTTTGCCTCTGCCTTTTTAAACCGAGACATATTTCACTACTTCCAAGTTTCTGCTCTTGATTTACTTATATTTTTCCAGTCTCTAAAACAATTTCTGATACTGCCAGTCTATTACAACTTCAGGCTCACTGTTTCTAAAATAGTTTTTTTTTCCCCTCTTTGGCTTTGTGTCCTGCAGGTCTTCTCTGCATTTCACCAGGTGCTGTGACCATGTACTGAGACCAGCAAATCCAGCTCTCAGGGACAGACTCTGAGCCCACATCTGTCAGTGGGTGAAACACCACCACTATGAGCATCACGACTGGGATTTTCATGCCCACCTGAATGCTTCAGAGCAGCTGTTGCTGATCCCTGGGGGCTAATGGGGCTAGTGCAGGGAGATGACCTCATGTATGAAAGGGCTTTTCCTGCCTGTGAGCAAGTGGTGCAAGCGAGCTCAGCCTTCCTCAGAGGCAGCTGGCAAAGCTGCAGAAGTTTTCATGGGGAAGGACCTGTCAGCATTTGCAAACTGGTGCTGTTCCAGTCCACTGTGTGCCACAGAACTCCCTGTTGTCACTGCATTTATTGATGGGCAGGAGACACAAATCTGCACTGCTCCGTTCCTGCCAGAGCATCACCTGCCAGAGCCTCCTGCATTTCCCAAATACATCACTGAATCATAGAATCATTAAGGCTGGAAAAGACCTCTAAGATCATCAAGTCCCCCCATTAATCTAACCCTGCCAAGTCCCTCTTAACCTCATCTATACATTTCTTTAACCCTTCCAGGGATGGTGATTCCACTGCTTCCCAGTGCAGACAGTTTCAATGCTTGAACATCCTTTCAGTGGAGAAATTTTTCCTAATAGCCAATCTAAACGTCCCTTTCCTTTCCCACAGGAACTGAGCACTTCTCAGCTACCATTTTGTTCTCCCCATCAGCCTGTTTTTCCCTTTCTGTCTTTGCCTCCCCTGCCTGCATATTAAGTCTCTCTCATTAAGCTACAATACATCTACCTAAGCACTCTGAATACTGGGCTCTAAATAATTATTTTGCTGTCAAATGTTCCATTTTCTTTTCCTTCTCTGAACTATAATTCTTCCATGAATGGTGACTGCATAGCTAATTGCAATTCATTACATGGCTATCAGAAACCCAGGCCGTCACTGCTCTTGATATATTCAATCAGTGTCCTTGGCTTCTCTGCAGTAACGTGCAGTGGGGTTTAGATTAAATTGTTATTGTTTTTTAACAGCTAATACATCTTCCAATGCAGTCATTGAAGGGCCTTGGTGGGGTTTGGGTGGAGAGACAGAGTGAGCAGCTGGAGAAACACCTGCTCTGGAGAGTGATCGGAGGAGATTTAACATCAGCAGTGACTGAACCAGGTCTGGTGGGAAGAGGCCACTGGTTAGTGGCTTTCTCCTATATTTTGTGGCCAGGCAGAGCTCAGGGATCTTGGTCTAGGTTGCAGACAAAGATGGCATTGCTTTGAAAAGTCATGGAAATAATTAGTAAGCTTTTAAGCTTGATGAGTTGAGGCTGCAAGCAAAACAAGTTTTGTGGAGAGAGGTAAAGTAGATTTCTAGATTGATTGCCATCACTGGCCTAAAAAGGGAAACTTTTAGGTAAACAAGCCCTTTTTCCAGCCCAGAGTAAAATCTCTCACCTTCTAAGCTATACTAGGTTGATGGTGCAGCTAAAACAATCTTGCTTCTGTCTTAGTTCTGAAGGATGCACACTGGTATCCCACGTTCGGTGGCAGTGCAGACTGTCCTGGTGCCTACAGCCTGCACTGAGGACCTGTCAGAAAGAGGCAAACCTATAGACCAGCCTAAATATACTGCCAAGTTCATCTTTTTGGTAGCCCTTGCCCACATATTTATAAACAGAAATATGCACCGAAGTGTATCCACACTCCAACAGCTTCAGTGTTGAATGCTTAAGAGGTTTAAATAACCATGGTTTGAAGTCAACTTCAGCCAGCGTTTTATCTGAGAAACACAGATGGTATTTTTGTTGTCTGGACTGAAAGTCTGGATTCCCTCACTGGTTTCTGTGACAAATTTAATAGGCTTTAGTCTACCATCAAATTCTCTTTTGACCACTGCTCTAGCAGTATCAAAGTCCAGAAAACCATGGTCAGTATAAGGATGGTATCCAAAGAACTGTGCTATACAAAAATGTGCAAGTCACATGGGCACCTACACAAATCCAGCAGTCATCCAAAACATCAGAAAAAGGTTCAATAGACTGTCAGATTTTCTTCACCACCTTGACAGTCTAAAGAAGCTGCTTCCCCAGCAAATACTTCCCATGAAGACAGTTCAACAACATGCAACTTTTCTATTTTCTCAGAAACCTGCTTCCCAAAATGTAAGCTGCACCACAGATCACTAAACTCAACATTAAAAGGAAAACACCACAAAACAGCATGTACAAAGTGGAATTCTATGACTCCTTGAATAATATATATGAAAATTGTCAATATATCCTCAATCTTAAAAATATTCCTGAATCCTATGTCTAGGGCTCCTTCTGCTCCATAATGACCTTATAAAATTTTTATGGATCAAACAACCCCCATGAGTCAGAAAAAGCTTGCACAGGCAAAGCAAAAAGGCAAGACCACCCAACTATTAGTACACAACAAATTTTTCACCACACATTCAATATCTGCTCTCTCAGTCTGATCCTCGAGAGAAAGCTACAAAATGCTTTCCAAAGGTGACAGTCAAAATGCATTACTCATGATAAGGAAAAAGTCACAGTATCAACAGAGACAAACATTTATGGTGTGTTATAATTCTCCATTTTCAGCACCACTCCAACTTGCTCCCCAGTGAAGTTTCCCCTGTGCCATGAGATATAAATTGTCACCCTCTCCTTTCTCTTGCTCTGTGTATCTCTTTCCAGTGACAGACACTGGTATGTCACCTTTTCCCTTTGCAATATCCTTTCTTCTATACTACAGGTATCAAAATTTTTCTCTTCCCCCCTGCCCATCTGATTAAGAGAACCTAATTAAATTCCATTCTTTATTCTTGATCATACTCATCTTTGAAGTTTGGTACACTTATTTACGGACTGGCAAAGCCTGACTTTTAAGCCTGAAATCTGTCTCCTGTTTCAAAGTAAATCAGTTGATGTAACACAATGCTTTATTCTCCCTAAAAATTTTGTCAAGCTTAAAAAATAACTTATATCAATGCTGATAAACCAAAATTCCCATATCTACTTTTTTGCACAAATATTATCCAGACTTAATTTTCATGGCTCAACCTGAAATTTTCTTTTTTTGTTTGTTTGTTTGGGTCTGTTTGTTTTGGTTTGGTTTGGTTTTTCATAAACTGGGTGAGAGTTCTAATGGGCTAGTACTTCCTGTCTTGATCAGAATTGTATCAACTGACTTAGTTAATCCTTAAAAAGTGCTTGCAGATTTGCATGAATAAATTAATCTCTGCATCAGCATGGATGGTTTGCTGCAGCAACAAAGCTCTTTATTCCTGTTCCTTTTGCAGTGCATGTGTAACTGCCTCAGCACCTGTATGTGAAATATGAGGGTTTTAAAGCAGCATGTCTGTGCTGAGCTGCGAGATCTGAGTTTGTGTATCCCCGACCACAGTAAGACCCTGATGCATGACTTGGGCCCCGAGGCTTTATCACTGAGGAAGCTCCATGCAGGGCCTAATCTTGCCATTCCTATGGAGTGATATCTTGAAATGAAAATTAACAGGGTGTGGCTGTTTATCCCTGGCCAAAGGCAAATATCCAGAGGTCCCAAAACAAAAGCTTCCCCTCTCCCTCCAAGCTGCAGGGAGAAAAGGAGGTGAGGAGGAGGAAAAAAAACCCACACTGGATAGAAAGGGGGTTCTAATACTACTGAAGCAGTATGAATTTACATAAATATATATATACAGAGAAGAAAAGGTAACTTAATATTGCTATATGCATGCACACACACAGAATAAAGAACAAATAAACAAGGTCTACTTCCCAGAAAGAGACATGCAGCTCTCCCTGAAGAGATAGCAGGTCCAGGACCAATGCAAAGGACTGACTCAAAACTTCTGTCTATCCCTTCTTATATCGGAGCTGATGTAAAATAGGACAGAATCCTTCACTTGGATACAGCAAACCATGGGATCTGTCTCCCAGGAAGGCCCAAAGTCAAACCACCACACAGGGTGTCAGGTGCACTGCTTAGCGTGGGGAATGCAGGCAGGGCTGGGCCAAAGGTCCTACTGAAGCACGGGTACATCAGTTGGAGGAGTGCTGAGCTCCCCACAGCAGCTGATCATAGATGGAAAGCCTCCAAGTGATTTACATAGTCTAATACATCATGGTGAGCAGCGTCTTTGAAACTGGGAAGGTTTTGCCCTTTCTCCTGTTGAGCATGGCATCCGATGCAAGTGCAGAAACATTCCTGCTGCTCTTTAGAAAAGCGGTTTGATAGTAAAGTAGCCAAAAGGCATGAACACTTTTGAATTCAGGTACCTCATTTATGCTGCCTCTGAAATTTAAACTAAGTGACTCCTTCTGGATTACTCTTACCATTCCATATGATTCTATGATAACAATTTATTGGTTTTTTTTTTCTTTTCTTTTAATGACTTGTATTCTTTCAGTCAGTAAAAGCCCATCAGACTATAAATCACTTTTGTATTCCTTGTGTCCCTAATAATGACATTTTATCTCCCAGTCTCTGTGTACAGGAACACAGGAGGAAAACTCTCAGGGACTGAAATTCCAGGCAATCACTTCTTTAGGTGAACTGAATCAGCTGAGATGGCAATTTTTACTCAGGTATCTACCATGAATGACTTTTCAGTTCAGAATAATACATTCTCAGGACTCTCTCTGGGTTAGGTGCAAGCTACCTGCATTGCAAACTTGCCTAATAACACATTCAGCTTTCTTCAATATTAAATTAATCCACCACAAACTTCATATGTGTGACCTTGTGGCAGAGTCAAAGTCACCTGCATACTCCCACACTGCAGACAACACCTGGGGGAAATATAAGTTCTCAAAAATTGATGGTGCTTTGATTTCTAATGTCATTTTGGCATAAAAGAGCATCAGATAAAGAAAAATCCTAAAAACTGTGAATGTGTCTTTGTCAGTCGTTTATTGGCAGGACTTGTTCCTGTATAAACTACAAAGGGAATGCTATTGGGGATTATGTATTTATAAAAAGTTATAGAATTATTTATAAATTCATGAAAACATATTAGATGCAGTAGTTCAGTAAAGACAAGAGCCTGCTTCCAGTTGGGTGGAGGCAATCATCTACACAAAAACGGCAGCTGGGGAGCACTGAGGTGGGTTGTGGTGCTGCAGAAAACAATTTGGATATATATGTAGTGGCTACAGCAGATGGATCAATGGGGTCATGGATTTAGGCATCATGTTGAGATGTCTGAAAATGGTGGCATGGGTGATCTTCCATTCCCTGCAGGAAAAGTACAGATTCATCTCAACCACAGCATTCAGTCCGGAGCACACCATCGATGATGCAGACAACCTGTGGAAATTTGGAGGCATTAGGTGGAGTTCTTTAGTCAAAGATGAGGGACAGTAACAGCCTGCAGAAATGCAAAAAATATTATAAGCAGCAAGGGATAAGCTGCTCACTCTGTTCCTTGTGTGTAGGAGGGAAAGAGCCAACACTAGACAGCAGCAACAGACATATTGTTAAGCATTAGGAAAAACCTGTTAAGGTTACTAAACCTCTGGAAGGGTCCAGCATTTTGACCTTTGTGGGTCGTTACAGAAAAGCTTTGTAGGCATCTTTCAGCAACGATGTGTCGATGGTTTTGAGCAGAGTTGACCTCTGAAGGTCTCATCTCCTATGAGTGGGAAGCCAGCAGTTCATGTAGTGCCCATACATAATTTAGGAAGCTCGCAGCTGATGCCTATGGGCTTCCCAAACCAGCAATGCTCAGAAGTCCTTGGCAGCACGTTGCTGTCTTTCTCAGTGGTACCCAGAGGGGATTTTCTTTTTGCTGTCTGAACATCAGAGGCCTCCATTCACTTATCCTGGACAAACCCTATGTGTACAACAGTGAGCTCAAAGGTAATGGGTACGTTTTAGGAAGCTAGATCACTTGCTTTGTCTCAAATACTGGCTTGGTAAAACTGAATTCTTTCTTTAAACATGGGTCAGACTTTAAAATAAATGCTCAAAAGTCATTAAACATCCAAATATTTAAAACTAAATTTCAGCAAGCTGCCTTGACACTTTATTTTATCCTGGTTATCTTGGCTTTCTATCTTTTCCTCCCCAAATTCTGTGTTTCAAAATAATTTAGAGAACAAAAAAAGAATTGTATCAGGTTATATTTCCTATTTATCCACAACAGCTTTTGAAGCTGGATGGACAGATACAACCCATGCCTTGCTTTCACTTAGTTCCACTTCAGCTACTTTAATGTGCAAGTAAACGTCTGAAAATCCAATTCAGAGCCTTTTCTGCACGCTCAAGTTTGTGATTGTCTTAGAATGTTCATTTCTTCTTGATTTTCCCATACAGACAGTAAGTAGCAAAGCAGGGTGCTCAGGCCAGGTCCTGAATCTCTATTCCTATGAACAAATTAGAGGATTGAGATTTGATTAGAGAAAAGTTTTACTCTGCTTTAATACAGTTTCTAGAAGTCTCATAGTATCACAATCAGTCTTTAACTTGACGCCACTGGTCTGATGAGCTTGACCATACTTAGAGAGCAGATAGCAATGCCAAAGGACAAGAAATGCATCACTTCTCTCTCTGGTGAAGGGCTATGACATAAACTAAAAAGAAGTTAAAAGATACGTCCAACCAAAAATATTTCTAGAGTCAACAGTGCTACCTGAAGAGCAGGGTGTCCTTGTAAAATTATATATTCCTTCCTTAGCCCAGTGTCTCCAACATTTACCAGCTCATCAAGTACTTGCTAAATAATGTATCCAGAGCCTGATTATTCTCACAGAGGAGAACAGTTATATCACAGCCCTCACGCAGCCCAGCTCTGCTTTGCTTATAAGCATTGATGTTTGCTTAGCAGGTTTGCCAACTGGATGCTACATTTATCTTGTTTTGTTAGCAATGAGCAGGAACCGGGAAGATCTCATGATCCCTTTGCAAACCATAAGTTTCTTTGCTTCCTACGCAATTTTTTGAGAGAGCAGAGAGGACTAAGCACGTCATAGGGCCAGATTTGAACAAGAGTGGATAATTTAGCATGAAAAATACTATTGTACTCAGCAAACTGTTTCCCTCTAGGATTAGTGAATGCAACAGGAAAGCAAAGGAAGTTAATGCTTGCCAGAAGGGAAATGAGAAATCTCCCCAGTATGGAGTTCAGCCGAGCAATCAGTCTTGAACATGCAGACCAGCATGCCCAGAGACAAACACCCTACGCCTTCTCCCCAGGAGAAATTTATTAGTTTGAGACACTTCCCACAGCTTTCTTTCTGTACTCTATTTTTGTAGCTTAAAAGTGCTCCTGGAGGGCAGGAAACCTAAAAGTGTTTTGAGTAATTGTTGCATTGCTCATCATGAACAGCAAGTGAGGAGCACACATGTATCCCTTTCTCTGACCAGGATGGCTGATGTATGCTGGTATGTTTTTTTCACCTCTGAAGGAACGTGGCACACATTTGTTGGGGGGTGCCAACTATAGCTCTGGGCCTGGTATCCCCTCAGTTTGGAGGGGCACTGCTGAGTGTGGTGATGGGTTTTTGAGCTACAGCCAAGAAGAGCCTGAACAAGCACTGATGTCTGAGCATGAATTTTGAGACTCAATGTCCCTCATCCACTTGGATCTATTGTTGTCCAGTCAGGACATATCTTCATCTTCTAATACAGCACAGCAGAGGTAGGGATCATTTATAGCTGTGGCCACTGCTTTCTTTGCACTTGTGAACAAGGGACCTGTGCACAAGAGGAGATTGAGAAGAGGCCCCATCACAGTCTGCAACTCCCTTATGAGGGGTAGTGGAGGGGCAGACATTGGTCTCTTCTCTCTGGTGATCAGTGACAGTATCTGAGGGCATGGCATGAAATTGTGTCAGGAGAGATTTAGGTTAAATGTTAGGCCAAGGTTTTTCACCCAGAGGATGTCTGGGCAATGGAAGAGGCTTCTCAAGGAGGTGGTCACAGCATCAAGCCTGTCAGAGTACAAGAACCATTTGGACGATGCTCACAGGCACATGGTGTGATTCTTGGGGCTGTTCTGGGCAGGGCCAAGAGTTGGACTTTAATGATCATTGTGGGTCCCTTCCAGTTCAGGATATTCTATGATCCTGTGATTCTACTGGTCATCTCTGCCTCTGCTGAGCTGGGGTCGCATCTGATACTTGCATTAATCTCACCTACTCCCTTGGGCTGGTCTCTATGGTGGGATCACCTTGCTTAACTTGGGATGTCTGCAGAGTTCAAGTTTGAACCAGTCACCCTTGTGGTCGGAGGGGATGGGTAGGCACAAGGAAGGTGTAACTCACCCAGTCCAAGTAAGACCTTTCTTTTGATGACTCACTCTAAAAACACATATTTCACCAATGACCATAATGGATCTCATGATGTCTCCAAGCCTCCAGACACCCATATTTGGTCAGAATCAGCGCAATTTTTGGACTTGTGCCCCATGTGGAAGGTCTCTGAGGACAAGACAAAGATCCTGCTCATTATACAGTGCCTAGTGAGGTGGGGAACAGTGTTCCTTATAGAGACCACCAGTTCTGACACAAACCTAGTCCAAAGGTTCAATAATTAATATGCTGTTGCTATAAAGTCATGGTCAATAATAAAGACACTATTTCTATCAACTTATTTTCCATTTGTTTTCGAGAGAGCAATTCCCAAGGCAGCAGCAAACTCACCAGAGGTCAGATCAGAGACATTGTTGATCTCCATTTGCTGATGCCACCACTAAATCTTAAATAACCATCACAGATGAGACCATGACATCATTTCAAACAACTGCTTCTTGGTTTGAATGATGCTGTCATTTTTAAATGTCTGTTTTTAAATGTCTGAATGCTCTCAGTCTGACAAATCTGTTTTTTGTAGACTTGGTTAAAGATTTTGAAGAACATTTTTCAGGAGGGGATTTCTTTGATGCTACACTTTATAATTAGTACTTGAACAATCTCCACCTGAAAGCTGTGTTGTTAAGACATCTTTTTACTTCTGGTGGAAGCTGGGAAATGCTGATGGATTGTCTATAAGATGCATGAGCAGAGGAGGCAAATTAAGCAGCGGGGCTGAATGAATAATTATCTTATGTGCTTACCAGAGGAAACTGATTATCAGACATTCCTGATCAATTAATTTTCCCTACATCTGCTTTTTCATGAGAAAGAATATATTTCACATTATTAAAATTTCATAGTCTAAGGGAGTCATTAATATTGTGAACCAATAATGCCAATAAGATGTTAGTAGGAACAGTCCAGCCTAGTGATGAGCAAAACCTTCAAATCTGGAAGCAAAACAGTTGGGAAAGACAGACAAAACAAGATTAAATGGACTAAAGTAAGTGGAGGAAAGGTATAGTGTGTGGTAAAATTATCCGTTGCCTCTTCCTCCTTGTGTTATTCCTTGATTAGAGTTTTCTGTCTTTATCCATGTCTGGAACTGTCTCCTTGCTCTAAAAAATGTACACATAAGGTGAAAATGTCATCTAGAATGTCACAATGCTATTTTTGAGACTGGTTTTGCAAAATTAATGAACTCTCACAGTGCTTTCACCAAAACTCTGTGCTTTGAACTCAATATCTCAGTGGAGCCCACAGTAAGCAGCACTACCATAAGCCCAGATTTATGTATGGAGGACAGGAGACTTGCATCTTGGGCTGTTCAGTGCAGTCAGGAGCCAGGAGTTCCTCCATTTACCCATATGCTGTTATTTGCTCCATCTGGAGTGGTGGCAATGCTCTGCATGAAACTGCAGAATTGATTTACCCTCTCATTTTCTTCCTGATGCTTCTTGCTATCTTGTCAGCTGTGAAAAGGTCCATACAGCCTCTGCATGGGCTGTCTCCTATCTTTTGACCTTGTGTTTGCCAATGTTACCAAAAGCAGCTGGAAATCTGGCCTCCAAGATGACCTTTCATGTCTATTTCAAAACTCCTGGAGGTGCAGGAGGATTTTCTGTGTAGCTATTTAATATTCATGGCTGATTCAAGATGCAACTGAATGTTTAGCAGATTTTTTTTTTTCTGGGTATTTCTACCCTGACCTCAATTCTTTTCATTACAGGTTATGTTTTGGTTGAACTGCATCATCATCCAGCATGGCAATAGGAGCCAGAAAGCATTTACAGGCTGACAGAATACCTTACCATGATGTACTTGATACCTACAGTGTGTCTGCTTCAGTAGGAGTTGCTGTGCTGGGTGGTGAGAGCAATGAAGGAACTGAAACCTGGCTTTGCCCAGCCTGGCTTTAGCATCCACTCAGAGGACCCAAGTTGGAAGCAAGCTTGCTACCTAGTCATTGGAAAGAAGTGGCCCTACTAAGGACTTGGATCCAGTGGAGTATTTTTGTTTTTTCACTGGTCAGGAGGCCTGGGCAGACATCTGTGTTTGAATGAGAGTTATCAGGTACATCAATTTAGCCTGTAGCTGTGGTGCAGAGAGGAACCAGGGCTGCCCCTGTGAATGCACACTGAGCACTTAGGAATTCACCTCATGGCAAGGACTCCTCAGGTACACAGATGGCACAGTGGTTGAAGCCCAAGTGATGGACCAATCTGAAACGAGAGGACTGACCTCACTTCTTGCCATCTTTCACATAAATTATGTCATTATTTGGTGTAACTGTCCAAGTGGGAATTTTGCACTGTCCTGAACGCTTCTCCAGGCAGTGTCTACTGTTCCTAGATCAATCACAGAAATTTTGACATGTTGATTAATACTCTGGATAGAGAATCTGAACTTTCTGAGGTAGTTCTAACTGCAAAATCAATCAAATTATACACAGGTAGTAGACAGTAGAAAATTCTCTTGGAAACACAGAAAGGCTCACAAAGGACAATGTTTTATTATGGTGTACTCTTTCCTAAGACAGAAGATGTTTAGCTATAGTTTAAGACAAGCAAGAACTATGGATGGTCCATTTGCTATAGAGGTCATGTAGGAGCTGGATGTAAAAACTTCACTTTGGGGATTATCATGCAATCCAGATGGAGGTGCTCTTACAGGGCTGTTTGCAACTCTGGCTGCCATCACCATTCAGGCAGCAACCAGACACTGTTCATAAGCTTTGACTCCCAATGGAACCATTGCCTTTTGCAAAAATTCCAACTTTTTATCAAAAATTCTGTTCGTACAACAGCTGGATGAATGAGTGAGACTCATTCACATCTGAATGCAGAAAACCAATTTTTAGTATAGTAAATTGCCTAATCAAGAAAACAGATATATCATACAGTATTTAGGAAAATTTATCAGGAGATTGCAAGATACAGTGCTTTGCTGTTGAAAATTTCCTTCTATCGTCTCAGAGTTCTGCTTGTAATAATATGTCCTCCTCTAGGAAACACTTTCTGCATCTGTCTCAGAAGTAGGAATGTTTTCTTCATGAGCTGTAAACCAGCTGGTCAAGAGGGAATAGCAGCAAGGACAAAAGTGATGTCCTTGAATCCTTCATACAAATAATTTAGATTCAATCTGTTTACAGAGGTTAGATACCAGTGCATTATTCAAATCCCATTAGACTAGAACATCAAGGGTGAGATGATATTTAGGCAGGTCCTGCAAACACGAATCTCCTTTTCCTTAATGCAGTTAACCTAACACAACTCACCTTACAATGCAAAATAAGAACTCTTAAGAACCAGAAAGGCTGAGTAATTTAAAGTAAAATCCAAGTTTCTTTATTAATCTTGCAAACAGCATTGCTGTTTGCATCATTACAACTATATTTCATGGCTACAACTGCCAGGACTTACTTTATTTTTCATGTTAAAACCACAACATTAAAATAAAAAGAAGTTCCTTTCACCATTCTTTTCATGAATTATGAAGGACATAAGATTACCTTAGGAAGGACAATCAAAAGACTTAATTTGAGGGCTCCTTGTTGGCCAGAATACTGACTCACTGTGATCATTACTGTGCAATTAATAAAACAGAATTTAGACACATCAAATGTAGGCTTCTGTGTAGGAGTTGCTAGGTATCCTGGGATCCCTATGTGGCCATTGGAAACTCAGGTGGGGAATTTTAAGAGAAGGTAAGAGGCATTTTATCTCATCCTGATATTAAAATGTTTCTTTCCACAGACGAAAGAAAACACCTTGACAGACTCACTCACTCCTAGACTGTAGAAGTGCAATGTCAGTTTAGGTGGAGCCCACACTAACCATTTATAAAGGACACTTCACAGAAGCACTTGAAAGTCCTGTCTGAACCTCTGAGTATTAAACTACCTGTTCTTCTTGCTGGCCTGGTTCTGAAGAGAGGGGTCACACCACCATGAGCCCATGAAATTCCCAAAGAAACCCTTGGGAATGAGAGCAGGAGCAAATCCCTGCCTCAGGCATGTCTTACAGGACCTTGGTCATGCCTCGCAGTGTAGGACTATGGGGAGGGAAAACGTCATCTTCATTTGCAGGGTGCTAGAAACAGTGTGGCTTTAAAAATTGTAGAAATTGGAAAACCTCTGAATCTTTGTTAACCGATGGGAGTTAGGGACCAGCCTGACCTTCTGGAAATGGTTGCTTTTGAGAACTGATGAGCTGTGCCCATTTTTATGACAGACCTTGTTCAGCAAGTCCCCTTTGCTCAGCTGTGACTTCTGCTGAGGTAAATACATTACAATGTTATAGGTACATATGGTCCTTTCAGTCAGCGAATTAAAACTTCCCTGCCTCTCCTCAGTCACTGCTGCTGCCAAAACAAAGGTATTTTGCACTAAACATGAAATCTATGACTTTGAATCTGTCTTGCTTCAGCAGCTAGGCTCACTTAAAAAATGATGCTTCAGCCAATGGCCAGCCTGTTAATTTGCCGAAGAGATTTTTGTATCTTGCCAAAATGCAAAAATACAAAGTAGAGTTGGGCTTTTCCATCGCCTTTGATAAAAAAGTGAAAGTGATGAGACAAACTGTGTGTACAGGAAATTAAATCTCTGGGACAAAACAAGCTGGTTAGCTAGAAAGGGAGCCAAGCAGCCAGGAGACAGTTATACTGCAACCATAAAATATCCCCATTTTTGGCTGCCAGTTTCTTAATAAATATTCCCTTTGCTTCAATGTTTTACTCTCCACCTTCTGTCTATTCATTTTCTTACCCTGGAATAAAGCTTTCCACTTCAGTTCTGCTTTTAAGTTCTGAATTCCAGTTTTCTCAGAATTATTATGTTATGCTGTGCTATCTATAAATGCCAAAGTCTCCAACAAATTTCGGAATGGCAACAACTTCCTCTTCCAAGTGTTTTCCCAGGAGTCAGCACAAAGAGCCATGATAGGTCTTTCAGCGCACTAGTCCTCCCTCTTCACACAGTCAGCCCAATTTATTAAAAGATCATGACTCTAATGGAGTATGAACTTCCAATGTCAGTAGCGAAGATTAAAAATGAAGAAACAAACTATTACTAATGAGAAAAAAGCCATCTTAATCGTGAGGACAGTGTTCAATTTAAAACTGTTGCTTCAGTATTTGGAGACCACCTTCAGGAGTAAGAGCCCTTCAAGCTTCATTTCATGAAGTCTGGCTTAACATTGACAAGCAGAGATCTCAGAAATTCTTCCAAGGCAGGATAGTGTAAGAATCCTACAGTCCATATGATTTCTTGGAAATCCTGTACTACACAACATGCCTGTATGTAATCACAGACCAAAACCTTCCAGGATGACTTCATATCCGCCAAACATCATGCTCTGAGCATCCAGCTGGAATAGCCAGGAATGTGACTGTCACAAAACGCTGTTTCTAAAACCCAAATATTCACAAATAGCTTGAGGATTGGTTGCTGATGAGTGTTCATTGTTACCATTACTTTTAATTACAGCGCTTGTCATGGTGAAATGTTTATGAGGCTCCCAGCTTTCAGCTACTGCCAAAGGGAACTGCAGAACCTAGTCCCTTCACACCACTGGAGAAACTGGCACAGTATAAACCCATCAAGTGGAAACAAAGAATTAAGCATCAGTGGTTTGCCAGAGCTCTGGTGACAGCCTTCTCCTCCCCTCTTTTCATTGCCATGTGAACGGCTGAGAGACACACAAGAAATGGCAAAAGAAAAGAATCCCTTCAACAGAAGACAAAAATGAATCACTTTAGAATAAACAAAATTCCTCAGCCATGAAGGGCAATTAAACTTATTTTACTTGTGAAAAGGGGAGCCTAATAAAGTTATGAGTGTTTTAAAACTCATAAAAGCAATTTCTACATTCCCCCTTCACGGATGAGCTCTCTCCAGTCACAAGTTTGTGAGCTCATTATCAGCTGCCATTCAGGGAGCTGCAGGCTGTTAAAGTGCTTTGTCAACTCTCTCCATTTCCAAGCTTCACTATTAATTCAAGACTGCTTTCTTTCCTTCCATCCAAAGAATTAGAACACCAAACCAATTTTGATTAAAATAAGACAAATAGCACATTCAGATGACCACCTCTTTTTTTCCTGCCAGCTCTGTAAAATGATCAGCCAAAGAATTGGTAGATTTTTTTGTTAGTTTTTTTTTTTTGTTTCTCCCCAAGTAGCTCTTGAAAACAGATAGGTGAAAATGTGAATACGTGACGGAAGAAGCAGTGTTGTGATGGAGACAAACCTAAAACATAGGAGCGATAAGCAAATAAGCAGTTTAAAGAAAGGCATTGGAAATCCTGGACAGTTAAACCCTGGTTCATCCGAGAGCATAATTGTCACCTTCTGAGCAGATCCACATCACTTGGAATGCTTGCATTCTGTCTGAGTTTTTCTGTATTATTTGAATTTCTTCCTCCTAATCTGGTGAAACTTGACTTGCCACAGATTGACTTATTTTAGTGGTTCCAACCTAAAATTTATTTGGACTTACAGACTGAAACTGCCTTCTTTTTCAGGTTTTATACAGTCACACATAACAGCAGGGGAAAAGACTGAGATGGGAGAATTCCTGATTCATTTGCAGTTCCTAGGAGCTCACATACAAGAGAAATGATCCTTATTTGTGGTCTGCTGCATTGACAATTCCTGTATCTGCAAATGCTTCAGGAAGTTAATGCAAGTCCTATGATAACAGTGAGTGAAATCTGTATGCAAAAGTCTTGCCTTTTAATAGCAGCTACCTTGTGCCTAGCAAAATAAAACAGAGTGAGCTGCGATGTAGAGCTTCACTTATATCTCCTTCTGTGGTGAACCATAATTTCTTGCATGAAATTTCCAACACCTAAAGCAATAGCACAAAACAGACACATTTCAGTTGATATTTCCAGAGGCATCACCACATAGGCAGTTACAAGGAGAGGGCCCAAAACTCAGCTCTCATTCAGGCACCACTGCAAGTGGTCACCTCTAAAAAGCCAGCTGCTTTGTTCCTGTGCACGAAATGTTAAAATGTTGAAGCTTTCAGGTGTTGCTTATCAAGACAACAACTGGGAAGGAAATCCACACTGCCTACAAAGAGCTTGAACCTTTTGTTCAATCCCACTCTCCTGCACATTTTATATTTTAATGCATTATATTTAAATGCATTATTTTAATGGCTCTGTACTGAAAGGGAAATTGGCTGCTCTGATGGTAGTGGCGCAGTTGTTTACAATTGCTTCTGGAGGCTGATTCAGAAATGTTCTTGCTGGACCATGCATTGTCGGATTTCCTCTTTGAATATCCTTGTCAGAACTCTCCAGGATTTGGGCATTGTACAAGCACACGTGTGAGGCATGCACATGTGTATTTTAGGAAGAAGCTTCCCTTTGAACCATCAGGTGTCAGGATTGTGAGTAACATATTTGTTCTCTGGGATGATCATACTGTGTACTTGTCTCTTGCTTGTCAAGCCAGAGCCCGTATCAACACATTGGGAATATCTGTGGTAGTTATTCCCAATGTTAAACTTCTTTTCAAACACTAACACAGGAAACAAGTTTTGAAAAAAGGTGAATAAAAAAAAGAAAAATCTATCAATTCTATATTTTTACAGCCTTAGCTCTGCTGCAAGAACAAAATTACATCTAAAACTACACACATCAATATCCTCTGCAACTGTTTACAAGGGCATGTAGCGATTGGGCAAAGGAAAATGGCTTTAAACTGAGAGAGGAAAGGTTTAGATTGGATATTAGGAAGAATCTCTTTACTATGAGCATAGTGAGGCACTTAAACAGGTTACCCAGAGAAGCTGAAGATGCCTCATCTCTGGAAGTGTTCAAGGCCAGGTTGGATGGGACTTTGAGCAATCTGGTCTAGTGGAAGGTGTTCCTGCCTATGGCAGGAAGGTTGGAACCAGATGGTCCCTCCAACACAGACTGCTCTATGATTTTCTAATTCTAAATCCCATGGGTCAAAGAGGAATCATATCTGAATATTCAGTCCTCTTACATGGTCATTGCAGAGTAATATATGGATCAGCATCACTTAGAGCACCAGAGACAGAGAGGTTACACTAGCACCAGTTCTATGTTAGCAGAACAAACTTCTGAAAATAATACACATTTTTTGTCACTTGCAATTGTCATGTTTTTAACAAATGTCCCATTCAGACATGAATTCAGTAAGCCCTTGGCATTCTGTGTGGTGCCCAAATATAATATCATTATGTGATACAAACCATTTTACTGTTTTCTAATATAACAACTCTCCAGTGTGGAATACTGTTAACGACCAGCATAAAATACCCATCACTTTACTACAGTTGTAAATCAAAATTTATTTTGTACCTGGCCTGCCATGAGGGTATGATTAACTTTTATAAAATGGGTAGGATTTGGGGAGCCATTTGATTGGTCAATATTAGCTCTAAGCCACAGGTATAAATCTTTATGACTAAACAGGTCGAAATTCATTAGCCCCGTGCCCCTCCTTCATTTCACGTTGCTGTAAAATGGCAAGGAAAAAAGTGCCAGTGGAAAAATACACCCTTTTGTTCATTCCTTGATTCATTTTCTCCCAGCAGAATGCAAATATACTTCAGGTTTTAGGTCCAACTTTGCTGCATGATGATCTCTCTCCGTTACAGCCACAGGCTGGCATCTTTGGACAGCTCTGTGGAGGTTGCACAGCTTGGAGGGACTTGTGGGAGCCAGCATCCTGCAAAAGGTGCTCACCCCTCCTGGCCAAGGCCCAAAGCCATCCTGGTTCCTTTCTTGTGTCCAAGGCCAAGGCTGCACAGCATGAGGCCACCTGGTGCTGCTTGGAGAGCCAAAATAAGGAGAAAAACATGGTATGGATTGAACAGAAGTCCCTGGTATAATCAACTCTCAGTCATTGCCACCTCCAGTCCCTGGAACAACCCCCAGTGCAGAGTCTATTTAAATAGAGACATTTAATTCTGCACTATTTGTTCATTTTGTTCTTTAAACCTTCCTCCCCAGGGCCCAGACATCAAAGTCCACAGGAAACAGAGGATTCCAGGACTGCAGTGCTCACATGCAGGTGCTGTTTCCCAGAGCCATCAATTCCAGCACAGCTGTGCTGGAAGGGAAAAAGGAGCTGTTTCTTGCTTACTTTGTGATTTTCTAGCTCCCTGCCCGGGCAGATGTGCTGGGCTGCCTGATACACTGTGATAAAAAGCCCTGAGGACAGCTCAGCCCATCCTTGGGATGGCAAGGAACATGCCAACCAATGCATTTCTCAGAGGTCCTCATGGATCTGGGAAGTATTTCACTTTTATCCCTCCCTCTGGGTAGGCATAGGGAATAGCTCTATGCCTCTATGCAGACATTTGCTTTCCTGCATAAAAAAAAAATAAAATCAAGACACAAGAAGTGTTGCTACCAGGTATGGGCACTTCCAGAGGTTGGTTTCTGCTGGAGACCTGCTTTGCAGCTGGGAAACTGTCCGCCTATTATCCATCAAATTAGTGAAGGGACCACAGGAGGAGCAGCACTACAGGACTGTGTCCCTGGGAAGCAAATGCCCACATCTGCAGTGGTGTACGGGCATTGCCCAATGGTTTGGAGCTGCAGGCATCAGGTGCCTCAGCACCTCCACAGAGCTCATCCCCAAGTGAAGGTGACAAGGACACACAGAGAGGCTGTGTCACAGAAGCAGCCCAGCCAGGACCTTTGCCACTCCTCTGTACCACCTGTCTGGCAATAAATCTACAATAATCGCTCCCAGACATTTAATGATGTGTTTATGTACCAGAGCTTCTAACACTCTATAAACGATTCTTATCATCCCTTTAATCATCTTCCTTCAGCTATTTTAAACTGCTGTTCCCATGAGATCTATAAATGAATATTATTCCTTCACTGAACACTGTTAGTGAAGGAATCCAAACAGATTCTGGTGCTTTATATTTGGGAATTAGGTGGCTTTATTATGGAAACTCTTCTGAAACTTTAATTACAGGGAGTGTTACTTTTGACTGCACATATTAAAAAAATATTTCTCTCTTTTTACTTGCTAAAATATTGGCTCCAAAAATGAGTTCAAGAAGACAACAGAAAATATGTGGTGAAATTGTTGTTATTTTGTTTCCTTAAAGTGGTCAGGGCATGACTAAATGCAGAGTTAGGATTAGGATAATAGTAAAACCCCTGTTAGATGAGAAATAGCTTTCTTTGCTCAAAGGAAACCTAAAGAGATTTCCTCACTCTAAACAACACATTTAAAAGGAAGTTTAATCAAAACTGGAAGGAGCATGCAAGCAAAACTTATTAAGCAAGGAGGACTCATTTTTCATCTGAGTGGTCAGAGATTTATCAAGTCTGCGAAGTAAATATACTCTGCAGCAGATTTTGGCACTTTCCTGATCCAGTGGCCAAAAAGCACAGCAAGCAGGCAAAATCTTACTCTTTGCTTTCCAGATGCTCACTGCTTCTTGTTTAGATGAAATGAGTCACATGCAATTTTAACAGGAGGCGTTGCTGGACTCTGCACAATTTTATTTACTAAAAGAGAGTGCCTCCCTTTCTCAGAACTGCTCCTTCCAAGGAAGGATGGGCTGTCCTGTGTCTGGAACAGCATCAAGCATGGCTCAACACTTTGATACATCCAGGGTTCTTCCGAGGAATTTAGTCTGGTTTCATTTGGTTTAAAGAAAACAAACAGATAAATAACCATGCTGAAATAAAAACTTTTCCTTATGGACTACTATTTTGGGAACAGGAGAGCCTCTTCTTTCTGAGCAGTGCACTATGGGACACATTTAAATTATCAGATACAAAGGGCAGCCTCTTAACTGGGGCTCATCAGTGAGAATTACTTTATCCCCAGTACTACTTCCAGATGGTGCCTCTTCTTCCTTTAACACCAGTGGCTGACTACAGGTTGGGCAGACCTTTAAATGTTCTTATTTGACTTGTGCCCCGCACATCCAGGGTTGATTCACAGTCTTTAGTGCCTTCACACAGCCATCTGTCCTCCTGGCCAGCTGCCCAGGGACAACCTGCTCCTGCCCTGTCCCTTGGACATATGGTATCAGTGCTGAGCGAGGGCAGCCTCTGCCACAGGCAACTGCGGGGAAATTCTCTGTGCTCCCCCCTACTCTCAGCCTCTGCTCTGATGGGGCAAGCGGCAAAAGCAGGCTGAGAAAAGTACAGACAAGGAGCCTGGGGGGTCCTCGGGTTCCGTGGTTGCTTGTGCTGCTCCCAGAGGACTCGCAGCAAGGCTGAAGGGACCCAAGGCAGACAAAACCCTTGGAGCAGTTTACCCTGAGGTCCCTTGAAAACCTACAGAGCTTTTTGCATTACCAGCCATCTGACTTGCTCCAGGCTGTGTTCAGATGAGCACACCAGCTCCAAAGGGAGCTGGGGAGGGCTGGTTCCCATTAGGCACCCTGCCTGCAGACATCTACCCGCAGGTGAGTAAAGTCCCTGCTTCCTCCAGGCTTCACAGCTCCCACAGGATGCTGCAGGGAAAGTCATTCTGCAGGGGGAGCAGAGTCCCAGGGCACCCACCCTTTAAGGATGGGTTTTCATTTTGCACAGATGGGTGAATGTCACTTTAAAATCTGGATACCATGGCATCAAAAACACGATTGCAGCTCCCCTGGCTGCAGCTCATGGAAAGCTGATGTGCTTCACACCCACCCACCCTCCCTGTAACAGCTACTGCCAGAAGACACCTCAAAGAGTTTCACTCGTGGACAGGATGGCAGAAAGTGGCAGGTCCCTCCCATCACAGGATACATGGACTGGGATAATGAGCTCCAGGCTTTCATGCTTAGGGATGATTAGTCCAGTGGACTTCTCTGAAGGGAGGAGATACCCCGTAGGAGGCAGGGAGGAGACAGCAGGTCCAAACCAACAGGGCATTAAGGCAGCATTTTTTTCGGAAGGTAGTCGATTTGCCATGATTTGTCACTTCTGTATAATTCAAAAATTAATGTGCAGTTCTATTCCTTCCACAGTGCCTTCTAATGGGTTTTGGAAGGATTTATTTACAAAGGCTTGTTGGGATATTTTATTAATTTTTTTTTCAACATTTTATTACAGACAACAACAGTTGAGAAAATACTTTGAAAAATCGCAAGCTCTTACTATGTTCATAAACTATCCCTGACTAGAGAGTGAAGTACTAGCTGTTTTACACAGAAGGGAAATCAAATTCTTGCTTGGTGGTTCATGACAGGTTTGGAAGATTCCTACATCCAAACCACACTTTACAGCTGCAAAGCTGGAAAAGGCTTGAAATGAAGTGCAAATTGCAAAGCTACAAATGATATTAACTCAAGGGTTGAAATGGTACTAAAATATGAAATTGGGAAATCACTAAGTATTATTGAACTGAACCTTCCTCTCTGAGCATGGGCAATAAATTCAATCTTGATTGCAAATATATTACTACTCTTTAAAAAAACTTAAGGAGTGGTGTAAGAGTCCAGAGAGTAGTTATTCTGTCCATTGCGCCAGGCAAAAAAAAAAAAAAAGTAAGCTACCATAAAGAAAATACTAATGTGAACCCCTGATATATTGTGAAGAATTAATAGGTTTCTCATAAAAATAGAAAATACGTCTTTCATATATCTCAGGACTATTTCCAAGGAGCCAATAAGCATGAATATAAACAGGGTTTTGTCAGTACAAAGAAGATGGAGTTCCCAAAAAAATAAAGTCTCTCATCAAAGACTGTAAAGGAAATTAATTTCTCGTGGGATAAGAAGTCCTACTCCAGATTAATTACTGAAAGCAATTAACTGGGAATTACTTAATTAATTAGGTAGGAATGAACTGTTTGTTTTCACACTGGAGAGCAAGGGCCTACATTAAGGATCTCTGTTAAGATTGGTGTTTCTTGTGTGTTCTGACATGACCCAGGAGAAGGGGAAGATGCTTATCCAAGACAACACCTGACTGATGAAGTGTGGCAGACTTGTGATATTCTGCACTTCCAAGATAAAAAGATATATTTAAATAATTTCAGATCTCTGTCCCAGCTCTTCCCAAGAGGCTTGTCACATGGAAAACCCAGACATGCTTTATCCCTTCTATCAGTGGTACAAGGGAGGTCTGATGGCCGTGATGTCTCTCCTGAAGAAGTGCTACGTGGCACGTGGATGCCTCCTGAAGCCACAGGAGAGATTTCTTTGGAAAGTCCTGTCCTTTGACAGCAAACCTCTGGCCAATGTGTGATGTGTATGTACATGGTGCCATGTGATTTCCTCAGCTGGTGCCAGGGCGATGCCAGAGGCAGGAGGAAGGAGGAGGGGAAAACATTTGGGCTCATGAGTGAGACGCCTGTATGCCCCAAAGCAACCATAGGATCATGGGCTTTGTGCACCTGCAGGAACCCAGTAAAGACAATGCAAACACCCTTAAAAGGCAACCTGTTGAACTTTAATTTTATCTTACAATGCTCACTTAGCTCCACATATAAATACAAACTGGTAAACAGAGCAGAAAACGCATCACTAGTAAACGAAGTCAAACTAGATGGAAAAGGTAAAGCACTGTCACTGCAGTTAAAGTGAAGTTCAATAAACCAAGACAGCAGTGATATGAATATATTGGAAAGAATATTTATGAAAGTTGATACTGCAAGTCTTTTTAAATCTATCTTAGTTCTTGGCAAAGTGGAAATCTGCCCTTTCTGCGGCTCACTGTCCTGGCGCCACACATAAATCCTTATAGGAAAAAAATTATGATGAAATTTTCTTTGCTTCTTTTTTTTCTTCTCCTTACTGTTAAATAAAAACGAAGTGTCTCCCTGCGCTCAGTTTTTAAGCAGTCAGTGTTCAGGTTATGAGCTGAAAATTGTACCACTTGACAGCACACACCATGTAAAGTCCAAACAGAGGAACTTTCACCTCACATGAAGGGGAGGAGAGGAGGCACCTTCAATATAGTCCTTCACCACCTCATGTTAAATCAATTTTCCCTCAATGCTGAACCAGTTCCTTTTACTGTTTCCTGCCTTTCCGTTATGCAGGGCAAATCAGTCCCATCCAGTATTTATGGCAGCCCTTATCTCACATTGATTATTTTTAGCTCTCAGTATTCAGCAGCAGCAGAATTCACTATTGAAGTTCAATGTAAAATCTAACTAGAACAGCACTCTTGCAATAATTATTTTATGAATTAATTACAGGTAAGTGACTGTGCATAAGGGCAATTGTAATTATCTGTATCATACAGTGAACTCCTGCAAACTGTCATGCTTTCAGGCTTCTATACTCTCTGCCTCTTGACATCAGCCCATCAAAGCTGACAGAACTCCTTGCACCACAATTTGGCTCTCAGGCTGTGTTGATTGAATGCAATATTCCTGTCCTAGGTTTGTGGGTTTTCCCTCTGAAGAATCTGTTAGCAACTTTTTCTTCTTTTCTATATTCTTATTCAGTTGCTATGCAATGCAAGTTTCAAGGTCAGGCAATATCACCACAGGTCTTCGTTCCAACACCCATTCTTTGGGCATAAATCTGATCAAAATGAATCAGAAAGGACTGGGGAAGCATCTTTCTAATATTGCTTCTTTGTTTGGGGGGATTTGGCTGAGCCCTGATTAGTTATGTGGTATCTCATGCCTGCTGCTTCACTCCATCCTCTGAATCTTTCTGAGAAGAACATTAAGACCAGATACAAAAAATCATGAGATAATACAGACAATAAATTCAGGGCTTACACACTTCTGTCCTCACATGTGCTCAATCACAGTTTCCTGTTTCAGCAACCTCTACAGTCTGCAAAGGAGATGAACTGGGTGTTGCTGGTGCATCATAGCAGGGAGAGATTACTTCCCAATATCTCCACAGGGCCAGTGTTAGAATCCAGCTGGGGTCTTTTACAGGAGTTTCCCTGGCAGGAGCTGAGCCAAAGGTGTCTCCATCCTTGTCTCCCCTTTGTGTGCTCTCACACCAAGTTTGGACCCTGTTTGTGACTATTTCTCATTGCCAGAGGTGTTCACCACCCTGACCATCTGTCTTTGCTCCCCACATCCCTTGTCCTTCTTTATCCAGTATTCTTCTGGGCAGGACTCCAGATGGACTGGGGCATTTTGACATTTAATTCCAATGTGGAGCAGAGATATATAGGCACCTCTGCAGGTCTTGGTTTAAGAAAACTAACCTTCCTTCCACTGGCTTTGCTGTGAACATCAGCAGGAAAGACATCAATGAGGCACTGGTAGGTATTCAGAAACTATAACTACCTTGCACAACTAATATGAAGTGTGTGCAGGGGTACTGAAGAATTTCTGCTGATCAGGTAGCTACCACCACCCCTGGGAGATGGGCAAGACCACAGAGGGCTTAAGGGTCCATTTACTCTCTTCATCTCTCATGAGGATGTTTGCACATGTTTTGTGTGGCCCATAGGAGAAAAACTAGTTTGTGAAATCAAGAAAAGATGCTTTGTATGGGAAGAAGAAAAGATCAAAGACTAATTAACTTAGGTCTTAGGAAATGAACCACATCTCAAGTGAGAAATAAACTAGGAAAATAAGAGAGATCTCAGGCAGCTTAATGCAGTTGTGGAGAGCTGGAGTATAGTCTGCAGAGAGACCAACAGGTCTGGCAGCATTTCAGTAACAATGGTGAGAGAAGGTTAAAACAGAAATACTTTTCTACAAAACTGGTTACAAAACAGTCAAGGGAAGATAAAAAAACAAACAACACATAACCTCTGCTAAATTCTCTCTCAAATGTGAATTTTTTTTTCAAATGTCAGAATATAAATGATGAGGAATATAAGCCATTGCCCCAAAAAGTAACTTTGAGAACATACTGGAAGACTCTTCAGCCCTTTTCCAAGAAGTTCTGAATACCAGCAGAAATTAGGAGACCTGTAGTTTCTAAATAACTCCAAAATTATTTTTTTTCATGTTTCCCTCTTCTGTCCATTAGAAAACACTACACTAAAGCTTCTGATCTTCCACAGAGCAAGTAGCTACTGCACTTCTCTTTACCGAGGAAAATCAATTTGATAGAATTTCTTTTGCCCCCAATTCCCTGATCAGAGCTGAATAAGAGAATCTCCATTAGCAAAATGCACGAGAAAAGGTTAAAACAGGGCAAGGGCTGGAATCTGTCCCTGTTGAAGCACATCTACGACTTCCATTGGGCAGAACAACTTACCCACTTTGGAGAGGATGAGTTTAATTTTACGATAGGATTAACACAACTGCTCTGAAGGAGGCTCATTCAGCCCTAGCTGCTTCACACTTTCTGACAGTCTTTTCAGCCCTCATCTTTGATGTTGAAATGGCTAAGAGAGGGTCAGAAACCCAGCTGATCCCTCCTCACTGAGGAGATGAACCTTCATCTATAAGAGCAAAATTAGGAACTGGATTTGCAAAGACTCTGAGGGCAGAGCCTTTGCCATCTGTTTTGCAGGAGGTATTTCAATAGATGTCCCTGTCTTGATATATCTGTTTATGGAGAGGTGTCCTGTAAGTTGATATTTCGCCTGAGCCCTCACAATCTCATGATCTTGTCAAATCACAGGCCTTGGGGGAATTAATGCCACAAACAAGCTAAATACTCAACAACATCCAAACACCTCAACAGGCATCTGACATTGAAACAAGTTGGGTGTTTAGCTTTTCTGAAAATCAGGCAATGAGGCTGAAATTCACCTGCAGTACAGACATCCATATCTGGGCAAGGTGATGGAGGCCACAGAGCGTAGGGAGCAGCTGAGCAGAGTGAGATTGAAAATGTGAATATAGGTGATAAATCATGTTCCAAAAGTGCCTATGGTCTCTCCAGTGACCACGTAGAGTGACTAGCTCGGTTCATAAGCTACTTGAGATGAATAACAATGCTAGTTAGTTAGAAAATTGCAGAGTGACTTTGCTGTTTCGATCCTCAAAGCAAACATGATTTCACACATTGCCTCCTGTAACTACTGTAGATTCAGAATGACTACTGAGCCCCAGTATGGAGAAAGTTCAGCCCTTACCCTCTAAAGACCTGAAGTACACTAAAAGCACTGATGACTAGTTGTCTCTGGAAGAAGATGAGACAGAAACAAAGGGCCACCCCACTTGCCAGTGCCACGAGGCAATCTTGCAACAGAGGCTGGCTGAGCTGTAGCTGCCCTTGCTCTTCATTTCTGTCTCATGGCTGCTCATGAAACCATTCTTTCTACTGGCTGAAATGAGTGTCAGGATTCAGACTCCAGAAATGTATTTCAGACTTGCTTGTCTCATAAATCACCTTTGTTCTGCAGGGTGGAGGACTGACTATCCGGTGTGCAGGCTTCTTAGTCGTGTCCTTTTGAAGGGAAATTGCCTCCATCTATTTTGACCTGTTTGTTTAAATACTGAAAACAAGTGTCCTGATTTAATCCCAGCCAGCAATTAAAGGCTGTCATGGACACTCAGACTGTTCCTCCCAGTGGGATTTGAGACATGGTTGGAAGGGTAAAAGTGATAAAACCCATGGGTTGAGATAAGGGGAGTTTAAAAGGTAATGCAAAAGCCACCATTCACCACTTCCCATGGGCAGGCAGGTGTTCAGCTGTCCCCAGGAAAGCAAGGATCCATCATGCAGGAAGGTGACTTGAGAAGACAAATGTCATAACTTTGAACATCCCTCTCTTCCTGCTTTTCCCCACAACTTTATATACTGAGCATGCCACTATACAGTGGGGAATATCTCTTTGATGAATCAAGGTTGGCTGCCCTGGCTGTGTCCCCTCACAACATCTTATGCACTCCCATCCTCCTCACTGGAGGTGTCCAATGAGAAGTGAAAAAGGCTCTGTAAACACTACTCAACACTAACTAAAACATCCCTGTGTTACCAATGCTGTTTTTCAACACAAATCCAAACCATAGCTAATTACTGTGAAGAAAAACTAACACTACCTTAACCAAAACCAGCAGAATAAAAAAGATTTATTTACATTAAACTTCATTTTTTTCCTTAAACAAATCCATAATCTTGCCTTGTACTATGGTTGAAGCAAAGTTCAAAAGTGATGTGTGGCCAAAGACAGGTTTATGATTATTTCCTTAGAATCACCTATTTTTTTCTTTTTTATGAGCTAGGTTAGCCTAGATTAAGCAATATATTTGGCAGTCCTAGTTCTTTCGTCAGGAATGTAAAATACCATGAATCTTTGAGAAGTTGATTCTTATTAAATCTCAGCCCTTTTGAAAAGTCAGTATTACTGCTGTCATTTCAGGTTTTCCTCTCTAATAGCTGATGCTGACTACAGCAGCTCTCTTTGGGACATTCAAAACCACTGAAAGAGAATTTTCTGGGAGTCACTCTGGGAGAAGGCACAATTTATATACAGACTGGTTCAGATGCTTAGAGATAGACACAGTAACATTTCTTCCATCTTCTTATACTCTTGAGTTTGAGTGGCTCCCATATCTCAGGTTATATCACCTCTTTCCTCAGAGCAGAGATGTGGGGTTCTGGTTGGTGTCCCCACACGACCCTGGGGACATCTAGTCATTTATGTCTATAAAATATCCTGTAAAATTGAATTCTGAAGGGACTATTCAGTAGAGTTGGGGTATCAGGAGAAGCATAATGTATCTCAAAACTGGGTCTTTTACTTTCCCTCTACACCCTCCTGTTAAGTAAATCACTTTACACACCACAGCTCCTTTACAGAGTTGTAAACTGAAATGTTTTTTCAAGTTGCCAGTTTCTGTTCTGTTACTTCACCTTTCCTTCCATACAGGAGAGCTCTGGGGGCTAAAGAATCAATTCTCATCTTCCAAGATGTTAAAGCAGTTAATGAGATTGATAGGGTTACTTCATCTTTAGATAAAACTGTCCAACTTTTACTCATTGCTCTCCATGTCAAATATTTTTAGTTCTTCTTTAGAAAAGGAATGTCTAAAATTCTGTCTGGACCTACATCCTACAAACATTTGCAGTTACAAAAGAAGGGACTGGTGACAGAATTGATTTTTTCCCTGTTTTTAGGTTTTTATGAAAAGAGCACCAGAAATTATAACTATTGATGGATCTAGGGCTTCTGGATGTCTCTCAGTTACAAGATGTGTTTACAGCAATGAGAAACCTCCACTGTTGATCTGAATTTCCTAAATTTTTACTGCTTGACTTTTCAGTCTCTGTAATGATGTTTTAATGAAAATTTTGTTTAATATGAAGGTTCCTCCATCTTTTAAAAACCCAGATAGAACCTCCTCACCACAGAGAATAAATCTCAGCATATGATGTTGTATAGATCAGTGGGTCTTCGAAATCCAGCAGAGTGGAGTGTGGTCCTTGGTTGTGGTCATCAGGATCAATGAACAAGAGCAGTAGTAGGCCACTGTTTCCAGTGCAGGCTGGCACTGGAAAGCAAGGCATGTAGCTGGCCAGAGGGTTTCATGCCATTTCATTAGTGGCAGGAGAGTCTGATGAAAGTCTGAACCTCTTTTCCACCCTCCATAGTCAGAGCTTTTTCTGCCCACCTTGTAGCACCACTGCACCAGGTGTCTTTGCCTTCTCTTCTTGTCTGTTTTGTCTCAGTTTTACTGCCCTTCCCTGGATTCTCTTCTACCTCCTAGTGCTCTTCTCTTTGTCCAGGCATTTTTTCTAACTTTCTTCCCATATCTCTACCTAGTTTAATTACCCCTTTCACCAGACTCTCTGCAATTCCCTTCTCTCCCATCTTACTACAGGTTTCCTTGAAGCAAAGAAGGCAAACCTGTAGGAAGCACAGGAGAGACAGAAACTGGCCACCTCTCATATTGGGGAGCTGAAATGTGTTGTGAAGACATCTGGACTTGCCCTGCATCTGTGAAGAGAAAATTCAGCCACTGTATCCATGGAAGGACAGTTCAGGATGAGTAAGAGCTGAAAGGCTGGAGAAATCTCAGTGAAAACCTGAGCCTGGAAGTTGTTTACTGTCAAGCTTTCAGAAGTCTCTACTGATGTGGGGAAAGAAAAAAAAAAAAAAAGTTGACTTTCAAAATCTTCAGCTCAAGAGATTTTTCTAGGGATTGGCACAGTTATTCTTGGCATAAAGGTAACTTTCCTGCTGTAGTTCCAAGTGGGGTAAGGGGTACTAAAGCTGCTAAGAAAAGCCTCAAGCATTGCCTGGAGCAAGCAGTGCCATAGTCAAAATACCTGGACAGAGTCGCTGAATCAGAAGGTCACAGAAAAGTCAAAACACACAAACCCCACCTTTCTCTAAAGATCTCAAAGTTTTTTGAATCTGAATTGCTTTGAGGATTAATTCAGGTGAACATCCTGCTCCAGCCAGGATACACAAGCCCTTGCTGATGGGGCTTGGAAAATAGAAAGGGAAAAGCAGTGGAAAGAGGCTCATCTTGTAAGCATTTGTTAGACAAGTAGTTCCAGGGGGCAGCCATGCTAATAAAAAAGAGGCATGAGCAGCAGCCATGGCCAGGACTTTCAAGTTCTGCTCAGGCTGCACATTTGATGCTGCACAAAATCCCCCAAGTCTCATGTCAGCTGACAATAATGCCCTATTGCCCGTGAATGGATCTGGTTTAAAGGAGGGATCCGTTTCTAAAGGACACACAAATCATAATACAGGCTCCACTTTGGAAAACCCATGTGATTTCGTCTCTACTGATGTGGGGAAAGTCACTTGCTTCTTAGAACATGTTGAGTTTTACCGTCAGTATAAAGGCTTCTCTAATGAAACTGATCACTACATGGAGTAGGATATTCATAAAGCTTTTAACCCAATTCCTTGGTCTCCAATTAAAATAACATCTAAGAGGCAGAGTTATACAGGCATGAGATATTAGTGCAGTGCTAAAAATTAGGTTAATTCTAGAAACCATCTCTTACAAAAAATAAAATTAACAACTGCAAAACCCAGCTGTGGGACGTGAGCTTTGTTACTGTTTATATAAACATTGGGTATAATGACACAGAAATCAAGGTTTTCTGGTTTGTAAATTATGCTAAAGACCAACAAATGATAATGGGCTTTGAAATTGGACTCTGAAGTAATATCAAATAGTGAATGTGATTAAATTTAGATAAACAGAGCACAATCAGTCATGAAACAAGAAACCAAAAAAAGCAATTGAGGAAATGGAAATATACTGTTGCAAAGAAAGAGAAAATGGTTCAGAAGATGTCCTGAGTTCAGGCAGTAACTTCAGTAATGAATGCAAACAGGACTCTACTGCTGGAGGATATAATAATTTGTGAATCAAAAGGAGAGGTAGTACAGTGCTTCTGTACAATGGACTAGTTAATGACCATCTATAATAACTGTCATTATGCTTCTGAAAGAATCCAATTTTTCTTAATTGGGTAAAATAGAGTTAAAGTCTAATATTACACATCTCAAAGATTTTAGTGATGCAGAAATTTAAAACTTAGACTTGCTTTTCAGTGCCTGATGAAAAGGCTATTTATATAAACATTCTTCCATCAAATTAGTAGCATTGCTCCTAAGAAAACTTACACATGGGTAGGTGTAAGAGAGAAGAAATAGAGTAACTTTCAGTTATATGTATCCAAATTCCCTCCACCTCATGCTATGCCCCTGCCATACAAGGGCAGCACTGCTCACGGGGCAGATGACAATAACACACTCAGCAGGCACCTCTGTGAGATGTCTTCGTGCAGTTGTGGAGATGACAGAGATGTCCTGGGGACCCAATGACTACTGTTACACGCCATTGACAAAGAGATGTGCTCTGCTCTAGAGAACTCTCAGTGCCCACAGGGGAAACTCAGCCAGGGAAAGGAAGATGTTTACAGTGACTTGGATAGGTGGCAGGAACAGAAACAGCATTCCCACACCCCCAGGGTTTTGTGGGCTTGGAAATATATCACTGTATTTCTGAGGTGTAGAACATTTGTGCAGTGAAGATTAATTTGGTTCAAAGTTTTCCCATGGGTTTTTTCAGCAACCATGCTTCTTTTTATTTCTGACCTTCAATTTCCAGATCTGCCATGTGCCCCTTCCCTCTATTGATGCTGCTGTAAAGCTGAGCTCTCTAATGCATTTAATACATCCATCCTGTACAGCACAAGCTGTTCAGCTGCAATGTACTGCTCTTTGCTTGCCTGTCTTGTGTTCCCATGACACTTGCTGACAGGTTTTGAGCACGTCACAGATACAGAGGAGGGGAACAAGAAATGAATCAAACTAAAATCCCAGGCAATGAGATTTCTTGCTTTCTGAGACCTTGTTTTCATTTGTGTTTGGTAAGAAAGTTCATTTATTACCCTGTTTTTAAGTGAGTTGCTTTCAGGATCCTAATTGCTTTTCAGATTATCATTAATACTGTATATCTTCATTTTCTAGCCTAGGTAATAATGGAGCATTCAGTCATTGTTACAGTCACCATTCTGCCAACATTTATTAAAATGAAGCAATTAACTGTTGTCTTAAATGGAGTTTAGAGGTAAGGCTCATTAATTTTAGACCCACTGCAATTAAGTGGGATGATAAATGCAAACTTAATCACAGCTTTGTACAGAAACCTTGTTTGATTATGCAGTGTCAGTGTTCACTTTGTGCTGTGCTTTTTCAGTTTGTTTGGCCCCATTTTATGAAGACACAAGTCATTACACGGACACTTGTAGAACTAGTAAATCTCAGTCCATTCACAGAACCTGTGTTTGACATTGGAATTGTCCTGATCACATCCAGTGTGACACTAATGCACCCTCAGGGCTGGTAGACAGAGAGCAGCACCCTTCTGGACAAGACCTTCAGATACAGACATCTTAAACTAAGGTCTGTCACGCAGAGTGACTTGATTTCAGAGGCTCATCCCCCCTGCCATGCACTCAGCTCAGCCACGCAGCTTTCAGATGAAGTCCTTTTCTAATTAAGGTCCTTAATGCAGATGAACCTAATGATGTAGCTACATGTTCAACCACAAGGTAAGAGAGATGAGGACTCCTGATGAAGTCCAGAAGGAGTACTCGGGCATAATGTTAAGGCACATGATTAAGTGCCTTGCTGAATGAAAGCCTCAAGATCTAAATATACCCAGCCAGGCTCCTCAGAGGCCCCATACCACATCAACTCAGACCTGAAGATGATGCAGATGCTTCATTCTATGAAATTGTATTCTTTAACACATAACTTCTGGGGTAGTATTTAACTATATTCCCAGTCTGGCTTATTCTTTCTCTACTGACAGAAAAGGAACTAATATGATTAATGGGCAAGATAGGAGAGTCTAAGAAAAAAATTAAAGAATAATC
The DNA here is from genome assembly GCA_013399695.1 of Formicarius rufipectus. Classification (NCBI taxonomy): domain Eukaryota; kingdom Metazoa; phylum Chordata; class Aves; order Passeriformes; family Formicariidae; genus Formicarius; species Formicarius rufipectus. The sequence goes on along the minus strand of VXAU01001955.1, from coordinate 1,122,543 downwards.
ATAGTCACAAAATATGCTTTTAGGTCATAACTCTAAAGAGAATAGATTTTCTGTACCTCTGGCTAGCAGCTGGAGAGAGCACTTCGAAGGTGCCTGCAGTTCTCTGAGATGGGGTATTCTTGTTCAGATATCCAAGTATACTTACCCTTTCAGGACATGTCTTCTGTTGCAGCTTTTGTGTCATTCATGAGGTAAATTACATCACCACTTTGCTTATATTCATTTTAGAAGATGGAGAAAAACCATGAGAATAGGGAAGGATCTGGACCTGCCTGGCTCCACACATCACTACCTTCCTCCCCTCTCTCCACAATGAGATAAAAGGGTCACAGTTGGCAAATGGCTCTTTGAAACCTGCCAGGCTTTCCTCTCAGTTCATGACAGCTTTGAGAATCCTTGGGTTGGCTGCAAAACCTACTATTGTAGTCCTCACTCAGAACTGCTCCTAGTTTTGAAGGCACACTGCTAAACTCAAAGAGAGTCTGGCTTCTCTCTGCAGGGAAGTGGAGATCAAACAACTAAGAAATGCCTACGAAAATTGCACTGAGTGACAAATGATCTCACTCATTACAGCAATACCACCAGCAGACAAGGAGGGTTCTGTTCACTCCAGTCCTCACCTCAGGGCAGAACCAGCTCAGATCTGCTCCCTCAAGGCCACTTTCAGTGGAGTTCTGAATGTCTCCAAGGATGGAGCTTTCACTGTCTCTGGGCAGCCATTGACCAGGACAGTCATGACAAAGAGCAGGAACATCTTTAACTAGATTAGGTTGCTCAGAGCAATT
>VXAU01001955.1:1085607-1121735 GCA_013399695.1 Formicarius rufipectus | reverse complement strand
AAAAAAAAAAAAAAAAAAAAAGGAAGCCAACAATTGCTGATTAAACAGAATGACTTGATCTCAGGAAAAAAAAAAAATCAGTAAGGACAAGTACCTTATTTCAAACGATTTTTATGTTAAGGGAATCCAAACCCAACCACAAACAAATAACACTGAGTTTGTGTTTTCATCATGGTACCAGATAAAAGTTCAAATCTGAGAATGTTTCCTGGGTCAGAAATTATGGTTTTCAGCTTGTTCTCATTTTCTGGGAGAGTTAGTGGGGTAACAAAGGAGACTCCAGAGAAGTCACAGCTATGTCAAAAACCTGTAAGTAATGTTCCAGGAAAGGTCCTTTGTGATTTTGTCTGGGTGGTAGTGTTTCAATGCAATCGAGACGAGAATTTGTGCCTTTCTAGGGATTTTTCATAGAAACAATTGCTGCCACTCCTCAGTGTTAAATCCTCAGGAGCCAACAGATTCATACTTTCAGCAAACAAATTAGATCAAGAGTGAATTATTGGCTTCAGCAGTAAACTTCCAGGTAGCAAGCCTCATTCCTCTAGTTTGGAAAGGGAATTTAAATGAATAAAATCCAAAGCATCCGATTTACAGTGCCACCCTGCAAATGGCCCGAAACTCTTTGAAATCACTCTCAATTCCCAGCTTACCAGCGAGTTTCTGCTCATGATACACTCACTCTGATTTAAAAATCTGCTAGCTGCATGTGTAGGAAGCTCAGGTCAGCTGCCTTCACCCACATGTCCTGTGGTTACCCAGAGAATGATGGCAGCGGGTGCACTGACTCACCAGATTAGACATGACCCTGCGTCAGATGTCTCACAGAACAGAGGGCCTGTGATTAGTAGCTATCTGTGAAATGTTCAAAGTGAATCGAGACTTAGCAGTCTTATCTGACTCCCTGAAGGTCTATAATCCCCCTGCATGGGGGCTGAGAGGAGTGGATGTGACGTAAGCTGTAATTAGGCAGCTTGAACAGCAGAGAGCCTTCAGCTGGCAGGGCAGAGCCTGCGTCCTCTGGAGAGTGTGTTTTACACAGTGAAAGCAAGAAAAGCAGCAAAGCAAACACACAGCTTCCAACGAAGACAAGAAGCAGCTACTTATGTTGCCCATGGTTTCTTTGCCTTCTGCAAACTGCTTCTTTCCTACAAGGTTCTCCCTGCCTGATAATGTGGCTTGTTTCCAGAAACAGTGGTTGCTTCCTGTTGTAGTGATGTGAATATCCCAGTTGTGGCCTTAAAGAAAAGGAAAAGAACACTACATCCATTCAGATCCTCATTTAATGCCTGTTTAGATCACCACTGACTCCAGTATCACTGGATTCCATTCCTGTTTGTAGCAAATTTAATGGTTGGTTGTCATTATTTTAAACATTAATATAAAAATATCTATCTATCTATCTATCTATCTATCTATCTATCTATCTATCTATCTATCTATCTATCTATCTATCATCTATCTATCTATCTATCTATCTATCTATCATCTATCTAGCTATCATCTATCTAGCTATCTCTATCAATGTATCTAGGACCCAGGTGTTTCTCAGGATTAAAAAGGCTGATTTCTGGTCATCTTTGCCTTTAATTTCCTGCTACAATTCAGAAAGAGCTGGATTCTACAGCTTCTGACTCTAAATCCTTGCTAGAGTACAGAGAGTCTGTGTCAGAGGTCCTGGGGATCTGAGCCTTGCTCTGGACAGGACTGCTTTATATTGCAGGTTCATTTTAAGTCACTCTATTGCATTTTCACTGTTCAGACTCCAAGATTATTTTTGCCCATCTGTTATTTATCCTGCTGGTTACATGACCTGTGGATTATCCAGCTTTTCTTTTAAAATCTCATTCCATTTATGTCCATTCATTACTTGCTACTTATTTGTCAAAAAAGTTTCCAGGATGCAGTTTTACCTGAAATAGTAAATGGAAATGAATAGAATAGAATAGAAATAGGAATGCATAATGTGCAACAGAAGTGTTGGGTCACACATCTGCAGCTATGTCTGTTTCTGTACCAGGGACAGCAGAATTTGGGAGAAGCACACAGGTATGCACTGCACCCCCTAAGGAAGTCCAGATGGCCATGATGGGAGATTTTGCATGTGTGATGCATCTTGAACAAACACATACCCATCAGTGTGAGCTGAATATCATTATTAGATATTTTCACTGATTTTTTTTTCACTGATCTCTATAATTTTCACTCACAAGGCACACTGATCATGCCTGTGCAAGAGCAGAAGTACTTACAGAAGTATTCTGGCCACCAGTTGATTTAGGCAGCAGTTTTCCCGTTGTTCCTGAAGATCCTGAACCTGCCTTTCTGGGTTGCTGAAGAGTTTTGACTATGTTTGTTCTTTCCAAGACATATGGTGGATGTTCTAGCACTAAGCTGCAAGCTTTGACCAAGAAGAAACCTCTCTCTCCCCCAAAATAGTTCTAATCCAGCTACAACTATTGCACTTGGAACATGAATTAATACATGTATCCTGGACTCATGCTACACACAGGGCTAACAAGTTGTTTCCAGAAAGTCCCTTCTGGCTTTAAAGACATTCTTCCTGTCTTTATTTAATACTAAGTAACTTTTCAAAAATGGGACTAAAATTGTGATATTGCTGTTCCTGATATGCACTTTGCATCATACAGCATCTTTAAAGCTCTATTCAGGGCTGTGTCCCATTATGTAGGGAGCTGTAAAAGCAGAGTGAAAGTCACAGCTGACCTCAGGGAAATCAGCTTTAAATTAATAGCATAAAACAAATAGCTGTGCAAACTTGGAGCTGGCAAGGCCTGGGAGCATGTTGCATGAATAGAGGGGAGAGACTAATGAGAGTCGTTCAGACAGGAGGGGAATACATAGGAAGTTAAACCCTGATTCTTTTTTCTTCTAACATGTCTCAACTGCAACCCTTTGGTGTGAAAGTAGAATTAGTCTCAGCTGTTTCGTTGCTATTTTCATGTAAAATATAATAAACTTATCAGGTTTATCCTTTATGCTTTGTTCTTGTAAAATTTTTGATATTACCTGGTGCTACAGCCATCCTCTTGGTCAGGATATACAAACTAGTGACCACTACAACCAGGAGTCAGAGTATTCTCCTACACAGTTTACACCAATTATAATTCCTGTTGCTCCTTTTCATGTGTGTGTACAAGTTTTTGCTACCTGAAGAACAGCTAGAGAAAACATAGGGGTGCCCAGCAGCAGCTTTGCCTTTCAGTGTGATACAGGATAGATGGGGAGAGGAAGAAAAGCCAGGAAATGATGTTAGGAGCTATTAATGATGTTGAGGTGGGCTCTGACTGCTAAACTCTTGGGCATATCTTTCTCTATTACACATGAGGCCAGAAATCCTCTTTCAGGCTTGGGAAGGGAGCAGGAGGCCAAGCCAGGGTGTTGTTTTTTCTCCAGCCTTGGTTGCCTCCATCTCCCTAACCCTTCAATAAAAGATATTATACTAAATGTCTGAAAACTGATAGTCTAACCAGGTTTCAATGACCCACACGTGTAAAAGAAAGTGTATCTTGTTCTGCCTGCTATGACTCAAAGAGATTGGAGACATTTTTGCTCTGAGAAACCTATGCGTACTATTGACTAAAAAGGGGAGCCATGATTTCAATCTCACAGCTGCAGGAGGATTCAGAGCAAGTGGCTTTCCTCATGCTCCCTAAACCCTTACTCTCAAAGATGTGCCTCAACATTTTTATTGTTGCCTTTGGAAAGGAAAGACAGAGATCACATTCCCTTTCTCCATTATCACCCATGTCTCTGCAGAGGCATATTGGTTCTGGTAGCTATGTGCAAAGATACCGATGAATGGAAACAAAACAGCTTTTCCATAACACCAAAATAAAGGAAACTTCCTTATTTTTCTATTTTTTTTTCCTAAGCAGAATTTACAAGCCATTACCCATCATATCCAGAGTATTACCAAGCTGTCAAGAGAAAGGAATCAGTGTGGAAACAGCATTCCCCTGGGAAATGTAAAATGGCAACAAGTTGGTCCCTCTACAATATGTCCAATGCTTAATATAAAATGATGTACAACTAACCTGCAATGAGTTCTGTGCAGGAACTCTCTTCTGGGACGCTGGCTTGTGATTTCCTTGCTTGTTCAGAAAAATAGCTTATTATAAAAAAAATTCCTTACTTCCCTTTTTTTTCTTTTTTTTTTCTGCATAGACTAATGAAGAAGCTGAGTGATTCAGCTGTGAATGTGAGAATGAGGGGGATATGTTTCAGCATTTGTGATGATTTTATGGTGATTATAACTCCCTCTCAGTTACTTTCCATGCCTTGCTCTCTTCAACATGAGCAACAAGTGGCTTCAGGCACTTTTCTTCGGTGGAGGATAAAGCATTAGCTCAGTGATAAAGTCTTCTCCTCTTGGATCTGCTCTCGGTGTTTGACACTTTGCACATTTCTCTCTTCCATTTGCTTTCCCCTCACATGCTAAACTCTGCCCCAAACCTAATTTTCATTCCAGCTTTGATTAACCTGTGCTGATCTATGGTTAATGCACCCAGTGAGGGCTCAGGGACTTTGGAGGAATGTCCCACAAGCATTTGCCCTGTGCTACTTCAGCTCTGATTTCAGCTCCCAGTGAGAATCCCCTCCTAGCAAACTGACAAAGCAGCTCAAAGCTGCAGTATCCTCCATCTTTCCTTCTTCACAATCTTCTTGTCTTTTCTTCCTTCACTCTCCCTTGTTTTTCTCACTCTGAGGTCTCAGCTTGCTCTTTATTCCTACTTCTTTTCTCCATTGATAAATCCTGCATTCCCAGCTACTGGATGCCTTTACTTGTTTCACAGATTCCTTTCCTGAAGTGATCCACTCCAATACTCAGACACTTCTGAGGGAAAAAACACTACCTAAGCTGACTTTACAAGCCATTACCCACCAAATCGAGCATATTGCCAGGCCTGTACTCACCTGTTTCCCTAACAACATTATCACTGCCCTGGTTTCCTTCTCCTCTCAACTCACTGGGAATGCTGATGACGACCATGAACTCCATTTTTTATGTCCCCAGCCATTTTTGCTGGCTTGCTTTTCATCCAAATTTAGCTTCTCTCTGAACTCCCACTAACAAATTTTTTTTTTTTGCTATGTCTGTAGGTCTCTGTTTCCTCCCCAGCCTCCTTGATGTTCTAATGTTTTCTGAACTCCTTTTCAGTGCTTTATGGACTACAGTCACCTGAAGTAACAACTCTCTTCTAACTACTCTTATACCCATGGGGTTTTCTTCTGCTTTTTTTTATAGACCCTCCTCTTATCATTTCTGTTCTGTAAGTGGTGCCAACCACATTTGCCCCTTCACAGTCCCAGCAGTCATCCACATGTTTAGCTACACAATCAGCTTTCTCTGTTACCTCTCCGTCAAGTTTCCTGCCATTCCAGATGAATCATGGTCACCTTAAATCACCATCACAGGAAAATCAAACAGGATGGGGGCTAAGGAACAGCTTTCCATTGGAGGGCTTTGATGTTGAGCAGCTTTCTGTGCATTTTGCACTTCCATGTAAATTCAGATGAGTTACGTGTAAATAGATATTGCCAAAAAGGCATTTTATGGGCTAGCTGAACATTTGTAAAAGCTAGGTCATAGGCAAGCACATCTCTAGGCTACAGCAGAAGTCTTACATCAGGAATTTTCCAGGGCCTCCCAGACACTATGTCCTATTAAGATGATCTGTTGTAAACCGCTGCTCCTCCCTTAGGGCACAGTAAAGAGTCTTTCCTTATACATTATTTACATGGAGCTCTAGCCTAGGTAAATATATATGGTAATGCTGACTGTGTCATTTTGCACCTCGCTGTATTCATGCTTTTTTACTTGCTGTGGTAATACACTTGTTTGCAGGGCCTATTTCATCAGAATACCCTTCAGCAGGGCTCGTAGAGTCTCTCAGGCTGTGGTGCATACATTTGCTGGGGGATACAGAGGAAATTGAAATAGAAGAGATTATTTTTTAAAGCCCAAGATGTTTGTCGCTTAGGCTGTAAATCAGCTGTGCATTATACAGATTTTAAAATGCTTATATAGAGGAAACTGCAAATTCCCTCTGGAGTTCCTGCCTTTAGATTATTTTAATTAAGCAACAACTTAATCCTCATTTTAATACAAAGGGCCTGATTTTCATTGGGTTAAAGGCACCCAAGCACTCTCTAGCCAGAGCAAAGGAGTGTTAGCAGGAGCAGCTCAGACCTCTTCACACTTGCTCCCATCAAGCTGCCAGCTTTTATATGGCTGGGGAGAAGAAAACAGCTCTGGTGACCAGACACCCTCAATGAGAGTGCCAGGCCAGAGGCTGAGTTTCAGTAATGTTGCAGATGAAAGGAATGGCTGGAAACTCCTGGGAGAACGTTCCTGGGAGTACCTCTCAGCACTCACAGATGGCAATGGGATATGATGTGTGTTTGTCCCCAAAGGAGAAGGTGATGAGGGATGAGCCTCTGCTCTGGTTTTGCTGAGGTGTGGAAGTTGTCTTTTCTACTGAGTTTTCCTAACAAAACCCTCTCTCTGAGCTAGACAATAACTGTACAAACTTCCTCCATTTTGGAGTGGTACTAATAATGAATGTTGCCTCAGCCAATGTCTTTTTTTCTCTCCAACACATAGAGAAAGATGTGTTTGATGCCATTCTTGAGTGTTGCACTCACACAGAGAGGAGGGTGTGAACAGGCAACGCAGCTGCCACACCTCACTCGCCCAACTTGCCACTGTGCCCAGTCCAGGTAACCGCTAGGACAGGGGTGGCTCCTCTGTGGATCAGCACTCCATAATTTTTTCTCTCCTGAACTTCCACAGTCATTTCTTTAAGTCGGTACAAACTTTTATCACTTCCAACACCTGTACTTCTGACAAAACTACTACAGCTTAAAACTTCATTCTGCAAAAAGCACCTACTCTGTTGGCTGTTTTATTTTTTTAAACATGCCACCTCACATCATCTCTTGGTGACCTCTAATTCCTGTGTTATGAGGATTAAGTGCAATCATCACCTTACCACCTCCACCATGACATTCACAACTTGTACCTTTGCTGGTGGTTCTATTCAGTCTAGTCACTTGTATGGAAATAATTTCATAGCTCTGTTCACCTTTGCAACCTCCTCTGAGCATTTTCCAATTGTCTGTATCCTTTTCAAGGGAAAGGATTAAAATTACAAACATTACTTCAAACGCTGGATAATTTAATGGATTCATATAATGGCATGATGATGCTTTCTGTACTGTTCTCTATTCTTTAGCTTTTTAGTCTTTACTTTTTGATTGTCAGTGAGCATCCAGCTAATAGTTGCATGGAAGTGACTTTTCTAACCTCAAGATGTTTTTCTTGAGTGGTAATAAGAGCCCATCATTATATATGCAAAGTTAAGATTGTGCTTGAGTTTTTTGGGCCTTTTAAAAAGTAATTGCATTACTTCACACTTTGGTGTTCAATTTCATTTGTCGTTTTATCATGAAGTCACACAATACTGTAATATTTCTGCAAGTCTTTGCAGTTCACTTGTCTTTTGTTACTCTGAAAAATGAAATATCAGCAAGCTTCCCCACCTCATTGACAAGACTCTTACCCATATCCTCTATGTATAATTTTAAAAGTGCATGTGCTGGAATCATCTGTAGGATAGCACTGGTGACATCCCTACACATTCCTGCCTTTTTATTCCTACCTTTAGGCTACCTGCTTATCCATGCAATGATTTTCTCATTCATATTCCAAAACAACTAACTTTTTAAGAATTTCAGGTAAAGCAGTTTCTCAAAAACCTTTAGAAAATATGGAGAAATTTGTCATCAGACTAGAGTTCTTCATCCAAAGACAAGATTCCTTCAAAGTACTTCTAACAGACTTGTGCAGCATGATCTTTTTCTTTCTACAAAAGTCTCAACATTTCCTAATATATCCCAGGTTTTGTCACATGCCTGCTAGTTTTTTCTATGCTACAGATTCTACCAATTTACCCAGTATGTATGTTATCCTGCCCCAAAGCTGAATTTCCCTGATTCTTCTTCCACCATTCTTTACACTGGTATCATGTGGCCATTTACTCCTTGGTGTTAAGACAGTTTTAAACAAAAGACTAGGTATTACCTAGTGGGTCACCTGTTTTATACTTTACTGCCTTTAGTTTTTGGTGAATACCACGCAGTCTGTACAGGCGTTTTGTCACTGTTCACTAGGTCAGTAAGCTTATTTGGCCTTTTTCTCAGAGCTCTTGTTATGCCTCGATCATCTCTTGGCACTCAAGTCTTGCAAATCATGAACCTGGAAAGGTTATTCAAATATTTAGACACTGTGGGGTTTGTTTTGCATTTTGCTTGTACATTTAGTCTGATANTTGGCATTCCTTCTCTTAGGGGAAAAAAAAAAAAAAAAAAGGTAGCATGCATTTTACCTGTATTTGAGTATGTTATTTTTAATCAATTTAAACATTCTTTAAGCTGCATGCCAGCTTTTCACCTTTTCAGATGAAACTAAAAGCCAAGGAAGTAAAATGCTGTAGGCAGATTGAGTGTTCAGTCACTCAGACAAGGGATTGATTAGCTAATTTTCTAAGCACAGTGACTTTACAAGGACTGTATGATCTAGAAAGGTTATATAGACAGCTTAACAGAATGTACTGATTTGTCAGCTACATTCAAAGATCTCTGAGAGAAACTCTTATTGAGATGAATTTGTTGAGTGGTTTACCCTTCTGCCTCTGCAGTCTGTGCTCAAATCCCTGTTCCATCCTATCCCTTCTGTATAGAGGGTGATCTTTTACATTATGTAGAGGTTCTGTTTAAGGGAAATAGCAGAAAGGATCCCTTTCATCTCATGGGCCACCACATATGGCCTGAAAAACAGGTTTTACTCTATGAAAAATGACATTGGTGAAAACACATATGTGGGGTCTGAAACTTGATCACGGAGAGTGAGAAGGTAACAGACAAACAGGTAAAGCCAAATTATGGCACAGGTAACAAGTAATTTGTCCTCCAGACAGATCCAGATGGCACTTCTGAAACACCTGGAAAAAAAGCCTGTGGCTTGAATGCCAGAGAGCTTTAAAATGAGGAAGCAGCAAGCAGAAATAACAGTGAGCAGGTTGATGGTCCACCCGTGGAGATGTTCTGTCTTCAGGACTTGAGAAAGGCTTGCTTTGGATTTCTTCATGCCTTGTGATTTCTGGTAATGTCATTCAGCTCATTAACTAAACCAATAATTACACTTCTCAGCCTGAATGGAGAGCAGGGAGATGAAGGTGTGTCTAAAACAATTATGCTGGGTTTACATCCGTATCTTTCCTTATCTGCAGACTTTGTTCCAAACCTTAACTCTGAGCCCATGGATTACATGCTGCTTTTCATTAAAAGGTAGTGAAAGAGGTTACATGGTTTGTCAGACTCTGCCCTAGCAGCTGAATTCCATCTGCCTCACGCATATTTCACAATAAGTTAAGTTTTTCTCTCTCTCTCAATCTCTTTTTGATTCTTCATAAAAAGTCCAAGATTGAGATATCCAGGAGTGATGTTTTGGGGAGAACTAGGAAAGAAATACTATTCAATGATCTCAGAACTTTCACGAGTTCACCAATCCATTTAGTAATTTTCCCTTGCGCAGCAAAATCCACGTATTGGAAATGAAGGGTGTGTACAGCTAAACACTGCTGAGCCACAAAATCACTGACAGTCTCCTAAAATAATTATGCTCCACTAAAAAAAACAAAGTTAAGTAAATTAACATTCGAAAAACTAAGCCTTTGCTTAGTTAGCCTTTGGAAGGCATGAAAGCCCTGTAAGTAACAGCTCTGAAAAATTAAGACACAACAGGAAAACTTTATTGCCTGATCTCATTGTGTATACACGGCGTGCTTAGCAGGACTGATGGAATGAACTCTTATAGTGTGGTATACAGGCTACATCTAAAGGTCTCCACTGGTGCGGGGTCATACTGTGCTGAGGACTCTGAATAGAAAACCTGCATAACATTGGAGCAGGAGGAATTAGTAAGATTATAAAAACAGTTATTAAGTATTTACCTTAAACCATCTTTGAAATCAGAAGGATTTTAAAGGCAACAGTCCCTTGAGTTGAAATTCAATCCTTTCAAGACTTACTATTTGCTTCTTAAATTTTCTTCAGACTATCGGGCCAGGTAGTTTTACTTCTTATATATTGAAGACAAAAAGCTTCTGTTTAGTTGTTCACACAGAGCATATACAGGGACCCCAAATTATAGATAATCCTTAAGCACCTATGTAGGAGCAGTGTGTTTCTCCTCTGATGCCGTTGCTAAAGTTCCTCTGAATAAAACACGCCAAGGCAGTAATACAGCATCAAGTTTTATTATCTTCCTTTTCAGTCAACTCAGTAAAACTCTTCCCGTGGTGAAAAAGCTGAGGGAATAAACTTTGAATTTCCAGAGAGGGTTGCAAATGGTGAGTTCAACTTCTTTACAGTAGCAAAAATGACTTCATGTGAAATGCGAAGGGATGAGTCATGTTGACACACGAGCTGCTATAGTGTGAAAATACAGATTGCAGGCATCAGTAGGTCTGCTGAACTGCAGAAGGCTGAGGTGGCCCCACTCAGAATGGTGAAGCAGGGGTTTCAGCTGCCACACAGTCAAGGGTCCATGTTTACATCAAGGTGATGCTGGACAAATGCACAGCTTGCCCATGGTGCAGTAGATGCAGCATGTTCAACCTACATCAAAGCCTGTGTACCTGTGTTGCAGTACACCTCATCTGTCACACATTTAGAAGATATCTAAATGTTTTGCACAAATTTATTTTTCCCCAGTAAAGCAATATTTCCTGACAAGGGAAGGAAAGAAAAAAGGTGATGACAGACACCAAATCAAAAAGCTAATTCCCCATCTACTGAATTTGTTCCTCATAGCTCTTAATCCATATTTCACACTGCATTAATTTGAAAAGGTTTGCAAATGAAAGCTACAAAAATCATTTTAGTGGTGGAGAAAGATGTCCTAAAGCAGGACACTCAGGTTCATCCATCCAGCTAATGAAGGAAATTAGAATCCACTTGGATTGCTGTTGAGGGAGTACTGATGTACAGGGAACATCCTGTCTCTGAAAGGGCTCTTCAACCTAGAAGAGGATAACAAGAACCAGTGCCTGGAATGAAGACAAAGCTAACTTTGAAAAAAGAGGATATGTTTTGTATTACCATGTTGATGTAATTGCTGAAAAAATTCCCAAAGGAAATGATGGATTTTTCACTTTTTGAGATCAATGTTATGATCAGTACCTGTTTGTGAATTGGAGTGATGAAGGGCACCAAAGAGGACAAAGTAAGGGATCAAAAGTTTTATTTAACATTTAAAGTCCTCAGAGTTTATGAAGTTGATCTTGTACCTGATCCTAGTAGGGCTGTAAGGATGTATGATTTACCCCAACTGTAATATTGTTATATATTATTATATGTTTGCAATTTATTATTATTTGCAATTAGAAAGACAGCCTTTGTCACTTCATGTAATATTCAGCAGCATATTTCATTTTGAGGGAACAGGACATTACCTTGGAGGGACAATATGTTCTCAGTACAGACCTGTTTGACCAGGGAATGATGTGACCCCAAACGGGAGTTTCAGCTTAAGCTCTCAAAAGAAAAAAGTATCAGAGAAGAATTTCATTTCAGTTTGAGCTGAGATTACTTTCATCAAAAAGCATCTTAACATTTTCTAAAAGGAAAAGGCATTTCTCCTGGAAATCAATAAACTTTAGAGAAGATAAAAAGCACCATTGTCTTTTTTTTTCTTTTCTTCTCCCATCCCCACCCCCGCAACTTTTAATCCTATGAGAAAATCAAAGCAGAATTGTTATGATCTGTTCTCTGGTCCTCTAATGTTTATTAACAAAAGTGTTGTCTTGCTTTTTTCCACTGGGCTGTAGTAGAAAAAAAAAAAAAAAAAATCACAATCTGGTAATGAGAGGGAAACTTGGCCCTAATTCAGCACTGTCTAAACAACTGCTTATGATACATTTGTTGAAAAATTATATATGTGCTTAAATGTGTAGCTGAATCAGGACTTTTTCATATCCCAAGATAGATTTCATTCAGACTTTTTTATCAAGCACAACTAGAATTTGAATCAAGGAGATGTGTAGTCTCATATTTAACCCTTCCCTACATTCAAAATATTTAAGCAAGATGCCTAAGGGCAGTTGACTCAGCCACTGGTGGAAATCCCTCATTCCTCTTGGCATGGGCAGCATAGGGGCACAAATCTCCACAAACCCCCTCCACCCCACTGTCTTCAGGCCCTCTGAAGTGTAACCTGGGATTGTCACCACCTGTTTTCCAGCACTGGCAAATCACTGGGATCAGCTTCCCAAGCACCAATGACACCACACATCCAAGAAGACCAGCAAGCACCTATGGTGCTGCTGACCCAAGGGGAGGGTGGGAAGAGCAGTTGCTCTTCCCTGCACTGTCTTGGCCAAGCCAGCACTGCAAACCCTCCCATAGGAGGTGTCCTTGGAAACCACTTATCCATTATCATCCTGTCTTATTAAGGAAGTTGCTACTTTGCCTATCTTTTGTAAGGATGATAAGTGGTGATAAAACTAAGGTTTCTGTGTTCTTACCTCTCCATCTATTACCACTAAAATAACAAAGATACAAAAGCTTAATGTGGGGAGATGAAAATTATTAAAATGAATAGCAACTGAACCCTCTCCATTTGATTTTATGCCATTCTCTCTCCCTCGTCTTTTCCTTGCTTACTCTTCAGAGTGGAGCTCTGTCAATTATCAGGCATCAACCAAATCAGAAAGAAATCACTGAGGTATGTCTCTCTGCAGCTTTCCTTGTATTATTTGTTCTCTCCCTTCTCTGAAAAACACTGGCAATTATTTTTTGCTGCTCTTGTCTGTCACTGTCTATTTCTCTTTCATCAGTTTCAGAATTAATGCATCTGAAAGCCATACAGGATGTGTCAGGTACCACACAGAGAGCAGAGAGCTCTTAAAAGTGAGGGTAGAAAACACACACTGCAGGGAAAAAAAATAACAAAATATGATTTCTTCAGAGGCAAGCTTTGCTCGCATTGTGAAATAGACTCCTTTCTTCATTTTGGCTAAAATATTTTATACTTAAAACACACCCACAACACTTTTTTGCCTGGTTCAAAACATAGACTATGGACATTTCAGTTCTGTGACATGTAGTTCCATTTATATCACGTCACTCCCTTCTTTAATTGTATTTTGAGTTGGCCACAGTGGAGCTGCAACTCCAGTGCTCACTCCATAAGGCCCAGTGAAGGGATGAGCCACATACAAGAGCATCTTGCCCAGGTGTCCCTGGCCCAAGAATTAATTTCCCATGGGAATGAAGAAGAAGAATGCATTTTTCTTCCCCTTTCATCATCATCAAATTCACAGGGGAAGAGAGGAGAAGAAATAGCATCCTTTCCCCTTCCTTCTGTTATCCCCCCATGAAGGTTATACTCCCTATTACCTGCCCAGAGAAGCACTGCCCTGTCAGAGCACACAGGCAGGAGTGCTGCCTGATCAGGGAGGGTCCATGGGCCTGAGAGAAGGAAACAGCACACAAATACATACAGCAGCTGCTGCAGGTGGGAGTGGAAAGTGTTGTGCTTCACCTGTACCTTGTTCTGAACTAATCTTACCTAATTTGGGCACTTGGGTGTGCTGGGAGGCCAATGATTTCTGCAGTCAGTTCAGGAGTCATTAGACCTTGCTGCTCCACTAAGCACAGCAGGATTGTTGGCCTCTTAGTTTATAGCTTAGAGTGCCTTTAATCTGGGAAGAATGAGAACTCTGGACCTTCACTCCTGAATAGAAGGATTTTTCTGTGTTTTTTTTTTTTTTTCTTTAACTTCCTCCTCTAACTTATGTATGATGAGGGGAATAAAGTATGAATAAAGACCATGCTCCACATATGAGCATAGAGTAAATAAATTTCTTCCAAGTAAGGAAATCTGCAGGTGGATATGTACTAAAGAAGCTTGGCTAATATTGCTGCTATAACATGTAGAAGTAGGTGGGTTGTAAATCAACTTCACTGGAGCTGTAGGAAAACTGCCTGGAAAAACAGAATCTAATGCAGCTTCCCAATGGCAAAATTGTATGAGAAACCTCAGGCAGCCCAGTTGTAACTTCATAAGAAAATTAGATGTCTGTTTTCCCCAGATCTTGCCTTTTGTCCAAACTGATAGTGGCTGTACTTCTATTGGTTCTCAATGTGACTTGCAAGAGTAAAAGTGGATATCGATGTTTCAACGTAGCCTCAACAAGGCAAATTTATTTCTGTGCTGCTGGTATGTGGGAAAAGATCTGATACTTAACATGCTTTTGGTAGAAAATTAATTAATATTGTGTATTTGCAATGAACTTTATTTTGTGGTGCACCTCACTGTACTAAAGTGGCTCTAGCAAAATGTATTTAGAAAATGCTGTGACAAAAAAGTCCCTTGCAAATTTCCATTTTGAGCCCTTTAAATGTATTCATTTTCCTAAAAACAAAATTAATCTAAAAAGTGGAAAGAATAAAATAGGTGGGGTATTTATCAGCAAAATCATATTTCTATTCCTCCATCAGATTTACACACAGTCTACTACAGTAGTATCTATTACATGAATTGCTGAGTGTGAGGCTGAAGCAGCATCAGTTTATCACTCAGCCTGTATTACAAGTAGCAGTGGAGATTTTTGTGGTTATAACCATTATACCTCATTAATAGAGTGTCACTAAGGCACCATGGTCACCACTCCATCATCCAGTGTGTTGGCATGTGGGAATACTCTGGAAAACACCAAATCCCTGGTAGCACCAGGACTCTGGGATGGATAGTGTCATTCAAGATTATGTTTTGCTCCCTCCTGACCCCAGGCCCTGTCAGGCTGCTGAACATGCACTGGGTGTTCACCTGTATGTGCCCTTCACGCCTTGTGTTCCCTTTCAAGCCAAGGCACAGTGCAATTGCATGGGACCCATTCAAAGCTGGCCTCATAACTCAGCTAAAAAGGCAGACCCTTTTTGGATTCTGAAGGACTTTTTTGAACCAATCCCAGCAGTCTGGGACCCAGGCTCACTGCAATAAAGATGCTCAGGTTATGTCTGTACCAAAGGAGTACTTTCCCAGCCTCTGTCCCACATCCTGACTGCATGGCACTACCTGGCAAACAAACATCCTTCTCTCCTGTCCCTCATTCCCCATGGTCACAGGAGTCAGTGCACTCCAACCAGTCTCCAGGTGAAAGTCTGGATTTCAGCAAAGCCTCATAGTCCTGCACAGTTATCTTGAAGGTGATTCTGGCAGAGGATTGTTATCTTGTTTGTGATTCCTAGCAGGAACTAGGAAGATGAGTCTCGATCTGTCATGGTTGGAAATAATTATCCCAGCTCAACCTGAGCTGGTTGAATGTGGAACTGAAGGTGGTGGTCCAGACCTTGGCCCAAGCAATAGCCAGGAGTAGTACCTGTGCCAACTCTAGATAGATAGACTGACTTTTATTCTAACCAGGTTTTTAAAGTTGGCACAGTCCAAAAATGAATGACCTTAATTCTGGCCCTGGAAAGAATACAGATGAATCTCCAGGTACTTCCTCAAACTGCACAGTTAGAGCTGAGTCAGCTCTGAAGCTCTGGCATAGATAACCCCCAGCCCAGGTACCCAAGAGCCAACTGCTCTGAGCAGTGCCTTATCTTACATATGCATTTTGCAGGAGGGCAGGAATTTTGTTAAGTGTTGGCATTGTAAACCTCAGCAGAAGAACACCTTTGAAGTCAGCTAAGTAACTAACCAAATTATACCCTCTGGGAGAGCAGACCATGTAGTTAAAAGCAACAAAAACATGATGTGAAATACAGAGTACTAATCCTCACATTAGCAATACAGATGCTTACAGGTACTGCTTTTCAGTTCTCCAAACCTACATCTCCCAGTGACATCACGGTGAAAAGGTTTCCACAAGGGTGGTGGGATTAAGTCTGTGGTGATCTGAGATTCTGTAAATGGGAGCTAAGCGCTTTTTCTAAAGGAAATGGAATAGTACACAAGTCAGCTACTGCAATTTAAAATGTTCAGCCTCACAGAATACCAGGAAAAAAATAAGATTTTTCATTACAAAATGGTTGGTCAAGACCATGCCCCCAGTACAGAAAAGTTGACTCTTTGATAAACCTTTGTTTGGAGAAGCCAATAATCCAATGGTCAAAGCATCTTTGAGATTAGAAAAAGAAAACAAGGCAGAGTGGTACATTGACCCAAGTGGGAAGATGGGTCACCAATGTCCCAGGCTTTGAGCTATTTTGATGTTTCTCTGTTGAATTTTCCTATTTAAGATACATTTTTTTTTTTTTCTTCCCCCTGATCCTGAATAAAACCTTCAGAACCTCTTTTTGTGTGTGTGTAAAGTACACTGTATTGTTTCTTTTCTGGCAAGTCTGTCAGTTCCTTTGAGGAGCGGAAAAAGGGAACCCACACAGCATATGGTGATAGTTGGCTGCATTGCTGTTCCCAAAGAAAGCTGTCTGGCTCTCCTAAAACACAGAGAGTCAAAGCCTGTAAAGAGAAGGGCTGCAGATTAGCACCAGTATGCTCAGGCTTCACTTTTTTATTTGCTTTTGGGTTTTGTTCGTTTGTTGTTTTTTTTTCCTCAGAGTAAGGCATAAAGACTCAATAGGGCAAGGTACTTAAATATATAATTAAAATAGTGAATATTCCTGTTTGAATCACTGAAATGACTCAATCAGGTAACCTCTCAGATTATATCTGCTAAATAATAGCTAATATATCTGCTAAGATATAGTAGATATGCTGGTACATTCATATTACCAAGATACACAATAAAGCTGTACCACAGCCCTCTGTCTTAGTCCCAACCTGGTTAATTCTCATGACACCCCCTTGGATAGTGTCTCAGCCCCTCAAACTTACTGCCTCTTCAGGATCATAACAAGGAGGAGAGATCTTGAACAGGATTGCCTCAGGTAAACTCCTTCACCTCCTCCCTTAAAGGTTGTACTGAGTTGTGTTGATTATGAACGGTCCATATCAAGAGTATTTACCAGCAGCACTTGTTTCCAGCCTTGCAGGTGGTCGAATTCCTGCTGGAACTCCAAGAAACCAAGAGCTTTGCAGCTTTAAATCAAATGTTAACATGCTATTGAAAATTATAAGCAGCCTCCCTACCCCTGGTTATCAAAAGGCCTTGGGAATAAACCAAGAAAAGCTGTGAGAAAGGTCTTCCTCCCTGCCCTCACTCCACAGTGACTCACCTGGTAACCACTGACACTCTGATTTAAGTGTGCGAGTTGTTAATGCAGCAATTAATAGAAATGCTTAGAGCAGGTCAGGGTCTCTGCATAACAGCATGGGTAAGGTACTTGAGAATTTTGCTAATCATTTAAGTGGATTTCTACATGCCTGGTTTTCTTTGTTCTCAGGCAACCTTAGCTGCAAGTGCAGATTTAGATAAATTGAGGGGAAATGCACATTTTCAGAGATGATTCATCTGATATATTTTAGATGTCTATTCTGCAGTAAGATTATCATGTCTTAGAGTCCATTGAGTGACAGATGAGATCTGCACTGACTAGAAAGTGGGCCCTTAGTGTAACTCAGAAGGAGATAACTCCACTGTTATCTTCAGCTACTTACTGCCAGGCAGACAAGTCCCATACTAAATACCTGTCCCACCAACCTCACTCAACTGAGCCCCAGGATTTTTGACTCAAGCCACATGTGAAAGGTGAATGTGCTTTAAACCAACATTTGGGATCCCTCTGCTTACATTTCAGTAATACTACTGCCAATAGAAAGATTTTTTTTTTTTCATTTCATTAAGCAATCGAGTGTCTGTTCTGCATCTCTTATTTTGGGGAGAAAAGCAGTTGGGTATCCAAGCACTACAAATCAGTTTAATCACTCTACTTATCTTGGTATATGGAGTGGCTACAACAAAGAATTTGGCTGATCATCTTTCTTCAGCTGTCAGCTGCTCTGGAGCAGTGGAAGATTTCTATCCTTTACAAAGAGCTCTGCAGCTGCTGAATGTCTAAAGCAATTCAGGAACCTGTCAGAGGCTTTCCCTGTGGCAGCCGTGAGTGAAGTCTTGCCACGGAGGGAAGGAAATGAACTTGCTTTGCTCTTTTAGTATGGATGTAATCAGCATCATTACCCAAGGGAATTGAGCTGTAAATCTAATGTCAGCTTCAAGGTTAGTATCATCCAGAGGACCTCCTAGGGAGAGACAGGTTTACTGAGATGAAGTATTTTAACATACTACTGTTGTGTTACTTTTGACTATGTAGCCCTGCAACTACACAAGCTGTTACCTCAGTGGATATTTCATTCCTCTGTCCCCTTAGGAAGCTCATCTGGCAGGCTAGGAGAGTGTGCCCTGAAACTCCACAGGTTAGAGGAAGGGCTGAGGTGTAGTATTGGGTGTAGCATTAAACTGCAGTGCTCCTTGGCCATTGTGATCCCAAATCCAAACAAGAGGGTTGGTTTTATCAGACAGCAATTTCAGGATGAACTTCAGGATGGCCTCTTCTCCACATGCAATATAACCTTCCACTCTTCTGCACAGACTGGGTGCAGCACCTTTCTGTCTGAGCAATGACTCTTTCTCTCACAGGTCCTTAAGATGAGATTTAACCAGCAGTCTCCAAAGCTGTGGCCAATGCCAGAGTTATCCGAGCCAGTGAATTCCTTAATTCTGTCCCCTTTGTTTTGTCAATTCTTTTGGAGAACAGCCTTCTTCCCTTGGAGCTCCTTTAAGTTTCTTGGGAAAGTCTGAAGTTGGGTGTGTCTCTGTGGCACCTCTAGATGTCTGTGTGAGGGAGTGTGTGTCTTTCCCTCTAGTTTTCCTGTTCTATTCCTGCAGTTCTTCAGGGACATTTATGGTCCCTTATCAACTTCAGAGGTCCAACGATCTGTAAACAGTACCACAACTAAGTAGGGTTCACCAGAAGAACTCAGTCCTATAGGGTACAATCTTTCACCCTTCAGAGAGTCTTCAGCAATCCTCTCCCTTATCCATCTGCTTCCTCCCAGCATGGTGGTCTCATGACAGATGTCTTGAGCTGAATCTTTCTCAAAGCCTCTTCAGGATGGGCTCATATACAGCTCCAAAAAAAGGACCCAACAGTTGTCAAAACGGTTAAGCATAAGCTTCATTATGGAAGACAGGAGTTTAAACACCTGTTAGAACTAAATGTACCTTGCCATTCCTTGTTATACAACAACTAGTCATGAGTTACATTGGATTGGTGGTATTTCTGAAAGAAGCCAGAGAGTTTTCTCCAGCATTGCTATTTCCAAAAGCTGCATTCGTTTTCTTATTCCCTTTTTATGAGCCCAAAAATACACCTTTCAAAATGTAGTTCTGGTGAAGGTGGGAATTTCAGCACTCAGAGATGTTACAGTCAGTGGCCTGATATGTATCATAACAAACATTGAAACACTCCACTGAGCTGTGAGTGGCTACAGCCGTAGAGAATGCAGGCCATGGCCCAACTCTCCCTGGAACATGGTTTTACATCACAGACGAAAACACAAGACTGAACAAAATAATCTCAGTGTTACCAAAGGTGCTGTTAAGCAGCAAAGTCTCATGAAAGAGACATGAGGGTGTTTTGTTTCCTTTCTCAAGACTGTTGAGTGTGTTTTATCTATAAGATATTTATTTTACTAACACATCTCAATCCCAAATGGCAAAAAGGCTCAAAATGTTCTTTCCCCTTCCCCTTCCTCACCCACATTCCCTCCCCTTTCTTTTTTTCCCCTCTCTGAATAACTTTAAAGTGAATACTCATATTTAAACACTTGAATATTTTTCTGTCTAGCTCTTATGAATCTATTCCAAGCTCGTTAATTTATAATGTGGTAGTTTAATAGGATAAACTACCACAATAATCTGTCTCCAAATCTGAATACTTTCTGCTGTTGGCTGGACATTACAAAATCCTCTGTTGGAATTTCACTGCATTTTCTAAATTCTCAGAATACATTATCACAATAACTCCTTGTAATATGACTGAAATAGTAGCAGTGCCCCTAATAAGAACACACCAAGAAGACAAATTTTCCTCTTGTTTTACTCCCATGTAAACCCCAGGCAAAATTTCAGTCAAAATACTTCTGAGCAACATCTGGATAACAAATTTTCAATTTTGCAGAGCTCGCAGGATTAGACTTCTCTAATGTGAAGCCAAGCCCTAAGGCATATTTATGCACATGGATGTTCATCCCTGTGCAGTCAAATCATGCAAACTTCCATTTATAAATGATAAGATTTTCACATGCAAGGGCTGTAGTTCTTGTAAATAAAGAGCTAGTGAAGGCACTCACAATTATCTGCAGGAATAGCAGGTCTCTTTTCAGGCCTGCTGGGTTTTCTTACCCTATTTAAGTGAGAAACAGATTTCAGCATGACTTTTGTATAACCCTTTTTATCATAACTGCATGACTCCTTCCACTGTCTTCAGCCGAGATGCTGACTGGGCACCTCAAGATCTTGGACTATTAACACTGCCCTCTCTAAAGGAAGTTAAACATCCTACATTCCGGCTGAAAAATAGGTAGCATGCATGTTGCACTGTACACTCCTAAGTCCAATTTCTGCTATATAAATTCAATTTCTGCTACATAATGAAAGCCAATAAGACTAGAAACTGCTTTTGTAGAAAACCAGATAATAGCTTCTCCCTAGATTGCTTCTTGGCACAATAAGCTTATTTGGTGGCATCTCATCACAAGACTGATGGAGCCATGTCTTTTTGTGGAGAATGGGTAATGAAGCACTGCAACAAGGCCCTGATAAAATTTAATTAGGAATAAAGTGCATTTTATGCTAACGTAACACACAGGACAGGAAAGACATATTTAGTGTTACACTCTTCCCTCTTTCTTTCCTGCTACTTTTTTTAGCATACAAACTAACAACCTGTTATGTATAATTATAATAATGGGAATTCTAGTATATAGCAGGCATGAACATAGTTTAAATGAGGTAGAGCTGCACAGTGACAGCAAGAAGTTTTAACTTTGATGACAAAATATGTGTAAGAGTCATCACGAACATGTTTGTGAGAATTACTGGAGTCAACTCTATCCTGATAAGGTTCTGTACATATGTATTCATTATTGATGATAAAGAGATAAATGTGGCCCTATATTGCTGTATCTTTCATCAAAATAACTGTCATTGGAAAGTTCCTGTTGCCTCCTACACTGATTCCTTTTCACAGGTCTAGTGGTGGCAGTGCTGACCTGGGTCCAATTTCTCTCCTTACAGAGGACATCTTGAGAGGTGGGATCAGCCTTTCAGTCTCCCTGGCCCATTTGGCCCACGAAGGATTGGCATGCTTGGCCCTTGGATTTCTAAAAAGTCTGGCATCATCTCACTGTCCCATGCAATGCCTCTGAAGGGATTTCACAACCCAGGTAGGAAGGCATCTGCACCAGCCAATAAGAGATGCAGCAGGCAGATGTGATTCTTAAATCCCCCTCTCCCCACAGTCTGGGCACTTAATGCACCCATTCACTATTAATTCATGATCTCTTTTCTTTCCTTGAGAGCAGGAGGGGCCAGGTTTATGTATCACACCCTTCCTGTGTTGGATAATTCAATAGCCATGAGGGACCCACATCACCGTGGAGCATATTACAACCTCAGTTCTCATTGTCTACTCACTCTGCCTCCTACTTCTCCTCAGCTACTGCTAGAGAGTGCCTCAGCCAACAGCCACTTTAGCCATGATTTCAGATCTGGAGGATCTTTATCCAACTGCAGTGGAGAAGCTGCAACAAGAGCAAATGAGGGTGACCATCTTGCTTCCCAGCCATCTCTCCCCAAAACATAATCCCACACACATCCCAGGTTCTTCTTGTGTCAAAGTAGAAGATGCACCCATAACCACCTGTGATAAAAGAAACCTGAACCCAGGGCACCAGGCACTGGTGGAGGGTGGTAGGAAGCTGCTTATTTCTGAAAGATGGAGACCACACTCCAGCCAAGTTTGATGGACAAACACAACCTTCTCCACGTAGTCCAGACAGTTTTTCTAACTCTCCCCCTGTTGAGTACTGAAGACATTTGGTGAGTTAGTGTTCAAATTAAAGATGTTCACTCTTCACCACTGGGATGAGGTAAGAAGGCATCACTGAGAGGTTGTCTTTGGATCTAGCCTCAGAGGCTTCCCCCTCTGACTAGGGAAAAGAACATTTTCTGAGCATAAATATACTGAAAATTGCAAGAAGATTAGTTAGATGTGGTGGTAATTGGAGCATTGACTCAGTTGGGCAGAAGCAGATTCCAGGAAAACCTCTTTGCCAGAGAAAATCAATCTGAAGGGAAAACCAAATCAAAATCATGAAGAAAATAGAATTACAGTGGAGAAAATTCTAGTCTGACATTTCCCAGAGCCTATAAAAATAAAAAAAGCCCTATTCAACACTCCACTGAAACGGTATTACCTTCTTATCAAACTGAATGAGAATGCAAAGCCAGTGGTTTTATATACACAAGCTGCATTTGTACCTGGGCTTGTTTTGGGTTTTGTTTTTTTTTTTCCACAGAGGGTGCAAGCCCAGCAAGAAAAATCTGTTGAATTTCAAATTTTTGCTGACTCAGGTATAAGAAGGAACTGAATCCTTGTAATCTCTACTATTTTACTATTCATTTCTCTATTCAGAAACCCTTTAAAGTAATAATTTCTGACTACCTGAGCTGACCTAAAATCAGGTTGCTACTTAACTTTCTTTTTCTATAGCCTGATAAGCCTTCACATTATAAAGAATTTCCTGTTCAGTTGACAGCTTCTTCCTTATTCAATCAAGTTTACTGACTTCACAGAAGTGCTGGACACTGCACTCAAGCTGTCACAGATGACAGTTAAAAACTGCTTTGGTCTAAAATCTAAATTAAAAATAGTTTCTTTGTATGAAACTTGAAAACTAGCCAAAGATGAGCTGCAGTTTAAATTTTCTAACCCACTCTACAACTACAAAGGTAAGACTCAGTAAGAGTAAAAGCTTTGATAAGCCTCTGGAGATCAAAATGGGTTGCACTTTGTCATGCAGAGAACAAATACCTCAGCAACAACTTAATAGGCTGAAATTAAGATCATCCACTTCAAGGCTCACAATAAATCTATATCATCATCACCCATCAGGAATTAGCCACTTGAGAAGATATTAAATAGATACTGTCAAACACTTTGTAGATACTTCAATTCAGTTTGCTAAATAGATATAAAAATACATAGTTATAGATAGATATGATCACATTGTGCATGTCCCCATTAACACACATTGGTCTGTGTATCCCTAAAACCTTTGGATGGAACTGGACATTTTTAGGCAGATTGGATACAGAATTAAGAGTCTCAGAGTTATTATGAGATCCATGTAAACAGTTAGCCTGGGAGATGAAGGATCAAGCAATTCCTTACTGAGGAAAGGGCTGCAGCATGAAGCCAGCTTGTACTAGATAACCCAAGACATGGACAGCTCTTATGAACACCCCAGCTGGAGCAAAGGCTTCAACTGAGACTTGCCCTAATTTGGAGACCAGAAAATTCCCTTCTGAAGAACCAGGCCTCCATTTCCTTAATGTTTGTGTGGTCTCTCATTTGATTTCCCCCATGTTCTTCTTCCACTAGTAAACTTTCTGTCTTGGTCATGCTGCATGGTATGGGAGAAATACAAAAAAATTTAATTAGCTTGAAAGAGGGGAAAGTGTAACACGATTAAAGGACCAAAATTAACTATGGGGAGAAAAAGAAGGGGAGAAAAAAGCACAGTCTGGAAGCACATGCACCTGATGGTTTGGTTTTTTTTGTTTGGTTGGTTTTGGGTTTGGTTTTGGTTTTTGTGTTTTGTTTTGTTGTTGTTTTTTTGGTTTTGTTTTAGTGGGTTTTTGTTGTTGTTGTTTGGTTGGTTTTTTTTCCAGTGAGCTTTGCTTGTCTCTTCTTATTTCAGCACCTGCTTGTTTTTCATAGTGGCTTTTTTTTTTTTTTTGGCAATTTCTAATAGTTCAACATCTCTGTTTTTAAGAACTTGGTGTGGTCCTCAGGGTTTAAATGGGTGTTTTCATTTCTTGCAGTCAATACTTCAGAACAAAAAGTAAAAGCAGTTGCGTCGCTGATTGTAACACCAAAGAAACAGATGCGCTGAGTTCCTCTTGGTGGTCTTTGACCATAAAACTCAGGTGAGCTGTGCACGCTGCTGATTCAGCCAAGCTCTCTCAGCACCTGGGTGTTCTTTGGGTTGCATCTGCTCTGAACACCCATATACAGAAATCCTAATCCCTCCTTTGCTTTATTTTCCCATCTCATAGACCCATCCTGAGATGGTCTCACCAAAAGCTTTTCCTGAAAAGAAAATAAGACCAGGCCCAATGATTTTTAAAAACAGCTGGAATCCAGTTCTTTTGCAACAAATAAATTTGTATTTGCAGAGATTGTTAGTGCTGGGTGCTGTTTCTGCCTAACTCTTAATGAAGAAAACAAGAGTTTTTTTATTTGCAGTGTCTTAATAATGTACCTCCCAATCAGCCCTGCACTGATTAATTCTAAATGTAACAGGTCAGCAAAAGAATGTTTATTTATTGGATTAAGAGTATGCATGTGTTGCTATGGAACCACCCATGTGTAGGGCCAAGTTAATGTGTAGGGCTCGCCACTTCAGTAATTTTTTTTATGCATTTGTGATTTTTTTTTGTGTGTGTTTTTTTTCCCCTGCTTTTTTTTTTCTTTCTTTTTTTTTTTTTTTAAATGATTTATCACTATAATAATCAACTTCTCTTTTCCTTTCCTAGGCAGACCATAATTAACACAGACCATAACCCTTACGAGATTTTACAACTTCAAGTATGTTCACCACACTGTGTTTTTGGTTTAAAAGACTGGATGGCACTCCTGTAATATTAATTAGATCTAGGTAGCTTCTGCTTGTTGCAAGCTTTTCCATCTTAATGATGAATTGGTTAGTATTCCTATAAAGCATCTGTCCTGATTTCAGGTAGGAAAGAGTTAATTTTCTTTCTAGTAGCAGGTATTGTGTTGTGTTTTGGATTGACTATTTGCAAAATCAACAGCATCACAGTAAAATCACCCAAATAAAGAATTATTTTGATGATGAAACCAGGCAAATGCAGTGATGATGGAAGCAGAACTGGCTTCAGCCTGCAAGAATACAACACAGTGTGTGTCCATCAAAAGACAAGAAAGATGATCATGGTTAACTGGGATGTGTTAGAAAATGTTGGATGTAGAAGTATAGGATGAGTGGTGTGTACTGTCCTTCTTTAGGCTGGGCTAAAGTTAATTTTCTTCCTCATGTCTGGTACAGTGCAGTGGTTTGGATTCAGTATGAGAATAATGTTGGTAACTATATCCAGTTTGTATGGCAAGGTTTAGATAGTGGAGGGACTACAGAGATGCAAAGCTGCTAGAAGCTTCCCATGTGTCCAACAGAGTCAATGCCAAACATCTCCAAGAAGGACTCTCTGCTGGCCAAGGCTGAGCCCTCAGTGATGCTTGTAGAGCCTCAGGGATAACACATGCAAGGCGAAAAAATCCTGTGCACTTACAGCAAGAGAGAGGAGTGAGGAATGTGAGAGCAACAACTGAGGATTCCAAAGTCACTGCAGAGGGGGAGGAGGTTCTGCCAGAGCAGAGATGTCTCTGCAGCCCGTGGTGCAGGCCATGGTGAGACAGCTGTACCCCTGCAGCCCATGGAGGTTCACAGCGGAGCAGAGATCCACCTGCAGCCTGTAGAGAATCCCACACTGAAGCAGGTGGATGCTCAAAGGAGGCTGTGACTCTGTAGGAAACCCATGCTGGAGCAGGGTCCTGGCAGGGACATGCTGACCGGTGGAGAGAAGAGCCCATGCTGGAGCAACCTACTCCTGAAGGACTGCACGCCATGGAAGGGACCCACGGTGGAGCAGTTTGTGAAGAACTGTGGGAAGAACCCTTGCTGGAGAAGTTCATGGGGAATTGTCTCATGCTGGAGGGAGGGAAGAGTGTAAGGCATTTCCCCGCTGAGGAGAAAGAAGCAGCAGGGACATTGTGTGGTGAACTGACCATAAGACTCCTTCACTGTCCCCTTGCACCACTGAGGAGGGAGGAGGTAGAGGATCTGGGAATAAAGTTAAGCCTGGGAAGAAGGCCATAGTGGGAGGAAGGTGTTTTAAGATTCAATTTTTACTTTTCAGAATTCTACTCTGATTTGATTGGTAATAAATTAATTTGCCCAAGTCAAGTCTGTGCTGCGCATGAAGGTAACTGGTGAGCAACCTCACTAGTTTGGTATATTATTAGTACCATCATCATCATTATCATTATTCTCATCATTATTTTAATTTTTTTTCTATTCTATTAAACTGTATTTATCTCAGCTCACAAATTTTCTCACATTTGTTCTTCCTAATTCTCTCTCACATCCTGATGTTGGGGAGTGAGCACATGGCTGTGTGGTGCTTAGTTTCCAGCTCGGGTTAAACTGTGTCATCATCATAGTGCAAATTACTCCTCATTGATCTGTTATGTGGAGGTGGAGGTAGAGCCTAGGCACAGTCTATATCTCAAAGCAACTGACTGTTAAATATTGATTCATTTAAGTTAACAAGCATCTTCTTGTCAAGTTTTCTCTAAGCTCATATATGATTTGCACTTTTATTTAGGAGTCCATATAAAAGAATCTCTTTCTGTAAATGGTTTGATAAAGACATAAGAAAAAAAATAATAAGAAAAGGCACTTAACACCTGCACAGCAACACATGATTAATTCTTCTGGTAACTGCTGTAGCAATGATTGCTTCATTTGCTCCCCTTGATGCAGGGAGAATCTGTCATCTCAAAGGTTTTCTTTTGCTGTTTATTAATTCTCCTCCATGTACTTGCTGTTGGATACCCAACTTGTCTTCCCTGGCAACTCAAATTTGTTCCCATGCAATGTCACAGGAGAGAGAATATAGTCTGCTTTGAAAACCAAACCAAACAAAAACCCCAAACCAAACAAAAAGTAAGCCCCAGCTAAACCATAACAGATGTAGAGGATGAAATGACCTGCTAAATAGGATATTATGATGTATGTTTTCATGGTTTGCACTTTTAGGTTATTTTCAGCTATAGCAGATTTTGTACATAGCCCTTGGCAGAGACTTTATAGGTACTATTAACTCAGAGTTAATCTAGGGGGCTTGAAGATGCACTATTTTGATGGAGGGATTGACCTAAGGCACTTACTATCTAGGTTTGATTGCAGCCTCAACTTTGGGGGGACTCATAGACCTGGCCCCACAATCAGGCCCTTCCCTGCAGCTGGCTGGGTTGAGATGGGATTGTAGCTGAAGAGCTGAGGAAAGGAAGGATCCAGGTAAATAAACTTGGTGAGTCAGAACAATGGGCTCTGAGGATGAGATGGAGGAGAAAGGACATGCTCAGAGCTACATTTAATTTAAAGCCAGACTGGAACTAATATGCAGCAAAAATCAGGCTTCAGTAAGAAACTGTGATCTATAAGATACACAAAGGTGTTTTTTTCAGTGGAAGAACAGCTAAATCTTACTGTCAAAATCTGTGCTTGAACTCTTCTGAGGCCAGTCCTGAAGCTCTGGAGCTGTGGAAGGTCCTGTGAAAATGCAAATAGAATGCAAAAGTGTTTTGGCTTATGTCATCTCCAGCTGCCCTTCAGGGTCTACCTTTGTGGTCAAATCTGTCCTCACAATATCAGGCAGGAGCTGCAGTTCTGTTAGAGGCTTTCTTATCTCATCTTCTTGTGCTGCAGAACCACCAATCCTGCTCTTCTGTTTTCTCTGGCTGCAGGACATAAGCAGAAGTTGCCCCAAACTGTCTGTCCAAGGCTAAATCCTGCCCTCTGGTGCTCTGCTGCTGCAGGGGGAAGGAAGATTTGATAAATCTTTATGTACAAAATTAATGTACCTTATGGTTTCGTGTCCATCGAGTTGCAGCAGTCAATGCAACCTTTCAGCAGACTAACTTGTTTTGCAAAGCATAACATTGGTATCAAGGAGATCTGCAGCATTTCAGTTATGGGTTTTTCTTACATGTATCTCTGAATACTTCCTGTGTTTGAGTTTTTTTGACTTGGTTGTTGTTGGTTTTGTGTTTAGATTTGTGTGTGTTGGTTTGTTTTTCGGTTTTGTTTGTTTGTTTTTGTAAGCAAGGTAAAGTGCTTGAGAAATGAGGGATGGAAAATAAAGTGTATTCCTGGGTGATCACTCTAAACATCATGTGACAGTGATAATTTCAGTGCCTCATTGCTTCATGTGCCTGCTACAGTGTTCTCTGTTCTCTAGAAAGAGGTTTTTAGTTTCTTTGACTTCTTCAGAGCTGGTGACTGTGATGGGAATAGGACTCCAGTGTGGGGTCCCAGCCCAAGTCTTAAGCAAGTGAGTTGGATTTCACAGTGTTGAAATGAGGTATAATGGATATTCCCCCCCAGCTCACCTTACATCAGCCACAGCTGTATGAAACTCCCCTGATCAACCTACCATCAGCAGAGAGATACCCTAAAAAGGAAGCACAGATTAATTGCCTCTGTGCACCTCCTACTGGTTAATGTCACCTTCACCAGCTTGTGTTTCTGTACACCTGACTATGATTTTCAGATACTAGAGTTCATTTCACCATGCAATTCCTTTTTGTTTGTTTGTTTGTTTGTTTTGTTTTTGTTTCTTTTTTCTGTTGTATTTTTGTGTGTGTGTGTTTTTTGTTTGTTTGGTTTGGTTTGTTGTTTTTTTTTTTTTTCACTTGTAAAAGATGGAGGGATGAACAGTGACTCTTGAGACAACAGAGTTAATAGTTTTGTATACTGTCCCCAACAAATGAGCATACATCCATTCATTAACTACATTGTATTGATGTAGCTAAACTAGAGTATTTTGCAGCTAATTGTGTGGTCTTCAGAGTTTGGGATTGAAAAATATTTTAATCTCTTAGTTTTTTTTTAGCTTTCTCTTTCATGTTGAGAACAGGAGGGCAAAGGGAAGGCAAAGTCCCTTCAAAGCAGAAGAGGTTGCCCAAACAGAGGTATGGGGGATGGATTGCTGCGGATCTGTAGCATAGACCACTACAAATTGCAGGGACCTGCTGCAAGCTGATGGATCATTTGTTTCTCACCCTCTAGTTTGATTTCCACTACAAGCTGACCAAACAAACAGTTAAAAATGCAACTCAGAACTCAGAAGCTGCTATGTGGACTCCTCAGGAGTCTAATGCAAGTCTTCTTAAAAGCACCTGATTTTAGGGAGTGAAAGCTCAAGGCTCAGCACTTTGTGAAAATGAAGAAGGTCTTTCAGGCTGGCTGTCCAATAACTGAAGCATGCAGAAGAACTCATCTGGTTTCAAGAATCTTGGCTTAAAATAATCTTTTTGCTATTCCTTTTCCATCTAAGCAAATGCTTTAGTTGCCTCGGGGATACTGTGTGTCTGTGTTGCACATCCTTCATGCTAAAAAGTAGTTCACACAGAACAAAAATGAAAACTAAGGATGCTGGGGAATTTTCCATCAAAACTGACCATTGAAAAATATTGTGTTTTCCATGCAGTAAGGGCAGTGTGGATTTCCTCACCTCCTCAAAGAGAAAAATCCCAACAGTTTTTTTAATGGGTGGAGAAAGAGTTTAATACTTTTTGCCAGAAAGTTTTTATGTTTTGATTTAAAAATATTGTTATTCCTTATAAAAATTCTAATTTAGTGGATTCAAGTCTTCTTA
The DNA here is from genome assembly GCA_013399695.1 of Formicarius rufipectus. Taxonomy (NCBI): domain Eukaryota; kingdom Metazoa; phylum Chordata; class Aves; order Passeriformes; family Formicariidae; genus Formicarius; species Formicarius rufipectus. Next base: position 1,091,994 of record VXAU01001955.1, on the reverse strand, counting down.
CCCTTCTCTGATGTTCAGAATCCACTGAGGAACTGCAGACTCCATGCTGGGTTTTCTGCTGCTTCTCCAAAAGAAAACTCTTCTGCAATGTGACAGGTGAAGAGCAAGTGAGAAGTCCAGGGAAATGGACTTGAATTACTGTTCCTGTGAGCAATTCTGAGACAGTAATTTCAACCACATTTCATTATTTTTCTGGAGATATTGTGGATCTTAAAATTTTCATTATTTTAATCTGACAAATTTCATTTGTTTCAATTTTCATTTTTCTCTTTCGAAGATTGTCCTAAGGAAAAAAAAAATCTTCCTTCAATTTGCTCTAAAGAGAAACTTAAGAAGCATCTAGCAAACTTTTTTTTTTCTTAATTAAAATGCACTTTTTACACTGTTTTACAGCTGTCAGAAGTGACTTTAACTTTCAAAACCTGTAAGTGGTGACCAGTGCAAGGGTCAGGGATGCTCTTTGAATGTGTCACCCAGCTCAGGCATGGCCAGATGTTGCACCACCTCGTGGCCAACAGGGTTACAGTATCACTGCTGAAAACCCTCTCATCCATGTGAAGGTAGCCCTAGAGCTTTATCCAGATAGATGCCCCTCATTTTCGGTGAAGCAGATATACCAATCTTTCATTTGCTTCACACAGCTTGCTTCTTCTGCAAAGGTGAGTTTTGAAAAAAAAATATTTCTCATTGATTAAATTAAAAGGCCTCATGTAGCCTTAGTCTAGCCCGAAGAAAATTTGATGGCAGAGTTTATTAGATGATTTTTCTTATGTTTATAATCTATATAAATTATGCAATATTTTTGTAACATGTCATGTATCATGATGTGATTTAATATCCCATATATATTCTGGTGCCTGAAAGTAATGTGGAGAGATGTCTTTGAAAGGCCATTAAGTATAAATAAATTAGAGTGAGAGCTAGAGTGGTGCTGATGAATAACATTCCTCGATACGGAGAGCTCATAGACTAAATGGAATGAGTAAATTATTACTTAATAATGCCATGCTTAAAACATTCCTGATAGTTAGAGCATTCACCTGGGAGTGTTCATGCATCTGGCCAAAGAACTGCTTATCCAGCAACTGCATAATATAAAGTAAAATACAGTCCCAGAAGCAGGCACAAACCCCAGAGACACTAAAAGAAAGCCCTTAGTACCAGAACTGCAGATTTTCACCTTGGACATAGTCTCTCTAGCCTTGTAAACACTGATTGCTGTGCTGGACAAGTCCACAGCTTTCAAAGGATGCAAGTTGAATACTATAGCTGGGGTTTTCTGGGCATCTCTGCTATCCAGTGAATTTAGGAACCTGTGGGGACCTACAAAATACCCAAGAGAGGTTGGCTGTTTTCTAACTATCTTGGGTATTTTGCTTCCACTAAAGTCTTTGACCAAACCTAGCAGATTGTGGGTGTTCCAAGGGTCCTGGTATATCTGCAGCTGGAAGAAAATGTGGATGATCTGAGGAGCTGAAAGGACTCAGTGGATCCAAAAGCAAAGCTTGGATTCCAGATCCCATGCTTGTGCTCAAGTGTTTGAGATAGCACTTCCTCCTGAATTTTGACAGTGGGATGAAATAAGAGGGTAGGAGAGGCAGCAGGGGATATTGTGGGAGAGTGAAGCAGTCCAGCATCTGTGGAGTTGATCGTTGCTTGCTTTTTAAGCTCCCTTTTGCCATCATGTCTCGGGGGCAAAACAGGCCAGATAAAAGAAGATTGGGAAAACGTAACTGAGGAGACAGGATGGAGGGTCAAATTGAGAGGTGCTGTGAATACATTAGGAGAACAAGACCAGAAAAGTGTGGAGCTTTTTGGCTCTCACACACTTCTCAGGTTCTCACTGGGTCAACTTCTTTCAGGAATGGTTTTGCCACCACTAAGTGCTGCAGCCTGCAGGGGACTGCAAAGGTGCCTTGAGCTGGCTCTGAATGCAGAGAACTGAAATTCATCCTTCTTGGGGGCAGGATACTGGACTAAACTGGGCTGGCAGCAGCAGTTTGGGTATTCACTCTGTTACAGTGAGCATGCATATGCCCTGATGGGGTCTGCTGAGCAAAGATTACTCTTCATGATCAAGGTTTTGGGAAACTCAAAATACCTTTTGTTCCCTGCCTATTCACAAATGTGGAAGTCTATAGAGATGACTCTGTTCTGGGGAGGTTTAGTGTTCTCTAATGTACTCTGCACTGGCATTTTCCCCATCATTACCTTAGCTTTGATTAACCTCCACTGCAGTAGCAATGAAAGGAAAGTGAGAGTGGAGACTGTCTCTTTGCAGTTTCACTGCAGAGCCACCAAACACAGAGTGGATAGAATAGGTCCAGGTGCTGCTGGGGTCATTCCTGCTTTCCAGCATTTTGCTGAGTTCACACTAGTGGTCCCAAAAGCACAGCTGCAGTAGGAGATTCTCAGCCTTGTCTGCAGGCATCACTTTTCCATACTGTGAGAGATCTCTGTGTGTACCAGTAGGTTTTTACCTACATTGCTGTAATAGATACTAAAAGATACTGTGAGCTTCCTCTGTGTTGTTGTCATGAGAAGAACTCTAACAACCAAACCAAACTCTGCATTAACTATGTCCACTTGAGTGGATTCAAAAAGCTCAGTCAGGCTCCTGGCTATGACTAAGTCATCTAATTATAGCCTTCCCGTGCTGTGCTTTTTGCATTCATTCCTGATCCATCATTGCATTGATTTTTAGAATTGTGTTCTTTAGCACTCCATGGTCTCAATTTTCACATCCTCCTCATCTCCTGTGCTCTCGACTTCTCTGCGCTCCCTGCGTATTTACTACTCATCTTTCTGAGCAGTTTTCTTAAACTAGGTTTTTAATCACATTTCTGAGGAGAAGAACAAGGTGAACCTCGATGATTTCTGCAATACTTTGACCGCTGTTCAAGTGCCAGTTCACATTTCAATTTCTGTGGCCCTGTAATGTGGCTTTGTTCTGTACAAAAACGACGTACTTTTCTGGTTATGTCACAAGTGATGTCAAAAATTGCTTAGTGATGAAGTGTTGGACTATCAGTCAGCTTCGTACTGAAAATACTGGAGAAGGAAATCAGTGGTGTTGTGTCTTTGCCATACTATTGTTAAAACCTGAAAACCTCTGGAGCTCATAGATCAGTGTTACCGTGCTCAGAGAGCTTAATATAGATGAAAACAGGTTCCTGGGCAGGACTTAAAAACATTGTGAGCTATTTCAAAGGTCCTCATCTGAATCTAAGCTGGAACTTGAAACTGGATGAATTTAAGACTCTTGGCAGTCCTGATGTTTTTTCTTTGGGTTTTGTTACACTGGATATTTCTCCAAAAGACTCAACTTTTGGAGTTAGGATAAATATGTAAAGCTCTTGGTTTCTCAACTTTACAGAGTTCATCTGTGAAGCACAAATGTAAAGAACTCATAAAGTCTTTGACACATTAATTTTTTGCCATAATTTTGGCTTTAGAATTTTATTTTGTTTTTAAATCTTCTATCATGATTGCATGGATTTCCTTTCATTCATTTTGCATAGCTTTAGCTCAGCTCCAAATACAGATTACTAAATGTTCCCCAAAAGTATGACTGAGATTCCTTTTTAATGCTGTTCTCGGCTGAGCTTATGTATAATCCTTTTCAAAGTGTAAAATGCCAAGGGATGTTTATATGCTACAGCTTATATGACAGTATATTGTTGTTCCTTCACACTTCACTGAACAGTCTGTGAATACTAATCTATAAATCACTTACTTTTCTCACAGGCACTGGAAAACTTTGTGATGTTTGTGGCACTGTCTGTTCTCTTCTAGATGTATAAGCCACTCCAGTTTAAAAAACAACAGACTGTAATGATTTCACAGTTGGTTTTCTAGAGAAATTAGGAGCCCTTACTGAAACAAGGGCCAAAAAGGTGCTGGACTCTTTAGGATGGCACAGGTATGTTCTGCTTTAGGGAAGTTGGACGTAGATAGGCAGAGGTGGGTTCTCCCTCAGTGCAGGAGGAGCAATGAAGGACAAAGGTGAGTGGTGGTGTGTTTTTTCTGTCTGCATCATGTAGAGAGGTCTTGGCAGAGTTTGGAATTGAATGAATTTCTCCCAGATATCAAAGTCTGTTCTTCCACTATGCATTCAGCAGTTTCCTTTCAGGGGACAGTGAACATCAACATGCTTACTCACATTTTTGAAAGCAAAAGCTTTTTCCTATGAGCTCGCCCTGCTATCTCACTTTGAAGCTGCTCTTCTCTGTATAAAAGGGAGGTCCAGTGCAATAAGGTTTGTTTTGGATTTAGGGGAGAATGGAGATTCCCAGGAGTGGGGCAGGCATTAAGTGGAAAAACATGAGAGTGAACAAGAGACTCTCCCAGTTTCTTTCTTGCCAGGCATAAGACAAAATGTGCCTATAATGAAAATAAACTCTGCCTGCTTTAACAGGCTGGCTGCAGAATGGAGAGGGGGCTGCTCCTCAGAATGGGTAGTGGTGTGATGTCTTCTGCTTTGCTTCAGGACAAAACTGATAAACCAGCATGGGACAAGACTCCCATGAACAGTCTGTTTAATGCAAAGAATTTGTTGGGTAAGAAAGAACAACAATAGTATAGATTTTTCACCTGGTCCATGCAGTAGTGGCCAAAACAGTTTACCATGGATTTAAAATATCTTTGGGCAATTTTTCTTGTCTATCTCTTCCTGGGACTTCTGCATGTCTTTGTGTAACAAACCATACTGAGAGAATATAATGTTGCCAAGGCTCATCAAATACATAACCCAAAGTCTGTAATTGGATTTCTAAGCAGACATTTTGCTTGGGAAGATATGAAAACCAGGCCACTTGAACAGAGCAGTCAGAGCAGTGAAGTAAAAACTACTAAAACCTAAAAGCCACTGGAGGGCTGGAACAGGGAGTAGTAATAATGCAATAGCAATATTTTGGGCTGAGCATGCTGGATAGCTCAGCCAGGGTTCTGCTCATGGAGGTTGGTGGGACACTTGACCCTGAGAGGGACTTCCTGCCAGCACTCTGAGCTAAAAGGAAACAGATGCTGCAAGATTAAGGAGCAGAACGTGGTCATTGCAACAGGAGAGTTGCTTGAGAAGAAAGACTGACCCTAGAAAGGTGATTTGTTCCCCAAGGGACTTGTTTCTCTTATCAAACAAGTCTTTAGATAGCTGCTCTTCTCTCAAAATGAACGTTCCCTGCTGTCAGAAGGTATGTTTGACGGTGGTACTTTGGGTCCTCTCTCCCACCTCAGAGGTGAAACTAAGTAGCTCTAATGAAGTTTACCGTTTAACTACACTTAATTCTGCTATCTGCCTCCATGGCATTTTCCCTGAATCCATTTTAGCCACAGGGCTGGAAGATGCAGCCAGTTATAGATGTGATGGGATGTGTGCACTTCAGAAATGAAGGAGCTGGGCTTCTCCAAAGCAGCATTGGCTCTGGTGCACGAGGAACAGCAATTTCTGTTCTTTCTAAATCAAAAAGGTGCATCATTCAGAAAATATTTTATTTATTTAAATATTTTGCTATAGGAACATAATGAAAATACTTGAAACAATCTATTAGGATAGATTAAACCCAAAGGGAAAAAAAGATAAAATTGATAAGATAAAGTGTGGATGCTTTTAGCCTTAGCTGTCATGATCTTCTTACTTGAAAATACTGTATGTTGGGGTTTTTGTTTGTTTGGGTTTTTTCTTTTGCTACTCTGAGAACTGAATTACAGTTTTTGTTGCAAGAAAAGAGGAGGCAGCGTCTGGCCTTATGAGCTGAAGTGGAGAGGTGGAACATGGATATGAAAAAAATGTCTTGATAGTGACATGACAAGGACTTTTTATGTTTGTTTGTTTAAACAAACAAAAACAAAGTTAAGCTCACTAGTTTTTTTACCAGCAAAGCAGAGTTGCTTTTGCAGCTCTTATTTAATGAAAACGAAAACCAGAAAAAAAGCTGAAACCTAAACCCTGAACTCAAGCGCACCTTGGGGAAAAGGAATTATGCAAAAAAACCCCTAAGACCCAAATCCTTTAGCTTGGTAATAAGGAAAACATCTGTCAATCAAAACACAACCCAGCATTTATTTCACTGTAAAGACCTGCACTCACTACCCCGACCACCAGTGGGTCAAACCCGAGCCTTGGCGGGGGAGAACCCTCGGCAGCTTTAACTCGATTTCCCGCTGCCCACGCCGTGGGAGGGGGGATTAAACTAAAGAACCCCGAAGGAGCGAGCCCGGGCTGCGGGACGAGCGCGGCGTGGGACGGCGGGTCCCGCGGGGCGCGGAGCGCAGCCGAGCGCTCCCTCCCCGGAGCGCGGGGGGCGGGCAGAACCCGGCCCGCCTCGCATCTGCTTTGGAGGGCGGGGGAGGAAAGCGGTGCCGGGGCTGCTCCTGGTGGTGGTGGTC
>VXAU01001955.1:1026878-1085581 GCA_013399695.1 Formicarius rufipectus | reverse complement strand
TGTTTCGGGTTTTGTTTTGGAGCCGGGAAGCGGGGACCGCCGCCGCCGTGCAGACCCCAGCGGGCGGGGGCAGAGTCGCGGTGCGGGGGCAGAGTCGCGGTGCAGGGTCTGCCCTGCCCTACCTGCCCTGCCTTGCCCTGCCTTGCCTGCTGCCATCCCCCCGCCGCCGCTCCTCGGAGTGTCGCGCCCGGACCCCAACTTTCCAGCCCGCCCGCCGGCCCCAGCATGAACCAGACGGCCGGGGTGAGCAACCACGTCCGCTGCTCCAGCGGGAAAGGCTCCAAGGTAAGCCCTGCCGGGGATGACGGGGGAAGAGGGGCTTAGCGGGGTGCTGGCGGCGCGGTCTCCTCCTGCGGTCCCGGTCCCAAAACCTGTAGCTGAGAGCGTGTCCCCCCACCGGCCCCGGGCAGCAGCCCCTGCGCTACCCCCCATCCTATCACTTCGCGAAGTTCAGCATCCCTCCCTGGCTCCCACCGCCGCTCGGGGTGTGGAATCGCCTCTCGGAGGGTGCTGGGGCAGGGATCGCACCCGGTCCCTCCGCGCAGAGGTGACCCTTTCGGGCTGCGACTCGGGGCTGTTGGACTGAGCGCTCAGGGTGCTGTGGCCTCGCAGCATCAAGTGCTGGAATGGCTCGAACTCGCGCATCTGCTTCGAACGGGATTAAATGCTTTGAAGGTAAGGATTTGTACTGGTATGTAAGGTGGAATCAGGTACAGGTTTATCTGCTGCTTTTACTTTTTGCCATGGTGTGTTTGCATAGGCAGCATTAAAAATAACTAACTGGGATAAAACTGCTTATTGTGCACTCTGCTGTATGCAGCTGAAATGTGCTTGTACCTGATCCGGGTCAAATTTACATTAACCTTTTTTAGGTAGCAATGAACATCTACACAACTAGTTTATATTGCAGTATATGAGTCCTGTAAAGGCAGATGTAGGTGCCCTCTTGTAGACAATTGTGTTAATGTTGTTCTTCTGCAACTCTTTGAAGTGTTTATCAGTGTTCATGTTTCTGTGTTATGGTGAACACTACCCCCTCCCCAAGATCTCATGTGCTTTTTGAGTCTAACATTTTTTAAAGTGATATGATTCAATAATAGCTAATGGGATGCACCTTAAAGAAATGCAAAATTTGCCTTTTACCAGAAATGATGTTGCATTAACTTCTTCTTTTTTTTTATTATTTTATTTTACCTTTAATACTGGTGTCCTGTTCCATCCTTCAGACTTTGTGTTGCAGCATTGTTTGAGATGCTGGTGCTGCTGCTCATCTAGTTGTGTCCTTCATGTCTAGTTAGTGCAGATCTGACTCTATAAACTCTTGGGCACAGAGATTTACCTCACACTTCCCCTTCTGTAAAGCAAATAGTTACTCCTCCTTTTCTCATATGGTCTTTTTAGGATTAAACTCACTAAATCATAAGGCTATGTGAGTATTAAAAGATGCAACACGATGAGGGCTGTGGAAGTAAACAAACAGATTAGATGAGTCTGCTGAAATTATTTACTTAGCTCCATGACTAATCATGTATTTGAAGTTGAACCCATACATAAGCTCTTTGCATAATTCAAGGACCTTAAATTAAAAGTCCTCTATGGATCTCGCCTGTGATTTCAGTCTTGGACCTCCTCTCTTTGCGCTTTCTGGTTTTGAGTTTTGGGTTGAACAACTAAGGTTATTGCATATCAGTAATAATTTATTGAATCAAGCTGCTGAGCTAACACTTTAATGCAGAAGGAAGAGATGGGTCTCAGATGCGTATATTCTTAGCACATGATAATTGATACATTTGTATTTGCCTTGAAGGCATCTTTGTCTCACTTTGAAGTGCTACAGGATGTGGATATTTTTCCATGGAAAATAAATATTTCTTTTCAAGTCGAAGATTGACATGATTGATGGTTTCAGATTTTAATTAAAACACAGAAAACTCCATGCATGACTGATTCAGTTGCAAGGAAACCTTGCAGAGATCAGAAATGAGAGTTTAGCAAATGTGGCTGAAAAAATCAAGGAACTGATCAGTAAGAGGTCTGTGATGGAGTAGATTAGAGGCAGAATAGCCAAATTTTTTTGTGACACTGACTTCTAAAGCACAGAAATGCCTGTGAGATGTTTCATATCTATGTTTTATTTGGTTTATTTTTCTGAACAAAAAACCAACCAGACCTCAACTTAAAATAAAACAACAGAACCACAACCAGGATTTACCTGACTTTCCTAATCTCTTGACCTTTGAACTCACAGACAATTTTAACCAAAACTGACAGAACAGCAGAAGTGTTGCAAATGTCAGCTTGCTACAAGTGTCATGGAAATCAGCTGCTTAATAGAGATGAGTGACTATTTAATACCTGAGTATGGGAAGAAGCAGGGGCATATTTGCCCATCCCTCCTGCATTCACCTTGTCCCAGCACCCCCAGTCTGCGCATGGCTTGCTGCATCAGGGTCTGTCCTTTGCCCGTCACAGACTGTGAAAAGGTTGGGAGAGAATGGGAAAAGGAAGGAGAACAAAAAGAACTTCCAGAAGAACTGGAAGTTCTGGCTGGTAAAGAGGCAGCCGTGGGTGAGGGCTGGGGTCTTTGCAAGAGGGAGTGTGTTGAGCGAATATTTCATCATGAATCAAACACAGTTGTTTTCACTACTCATGAAACAACTTGTTAGTTGTTTTGTTTGTTTGTTTTGGTTTTTTTTCCCTGAAAAAAAGAAAAACTTGTAATGTTGTGTCAACTCAAATAACAATGCCAACTCACTGAGGCAAGGTCACTGCTTCCTGGCTTCTTCTGAGCTTCCCTCTCACTAGGTAATGGGCACTTTGACTTCACATTTCTTTTGCAAGATTTACAGCTTTGCTCAGTTGTGGTGAGCAAGGAAGGCAGCATTTTAAAGGAGGGATACAATTAAAGCCCTGAAGTTGATAGCTTGATTGTAATTCCAAACTCTAATAATGCATGCCCACTGAGATGTGTATATATTTTTGACATGTCTATGTAACTTTTTTTTAGCTGTTTTTAACCAAGGTCTAGCTCTAAGACACTTGTGAGTGCTATTGAAAGACTGTGATTTATTGTCTAGAGAACTATTTTTGAGAAATAGTTTGTGTACATACAGCTTCTAATGCTCTTTTCTCCCTGCCTGTGACTAATCCCATTGTCTTTCCTAAGACAATTTGTGGGAGGAAGGCAAGAGGATTCACCCCAATGCTGAAATGAAAAGCTACATCACAGGAAGATTCCTGATGTGTTGGGGTGGTGAGCCCTTCAGCCACTGGATCTGTACAAAACCACCCACATCTCTTGTGTGGGCTGGCAGCAGGCTTTGACTCTGGTTAAGAAAGTGTGTCTTATTGGAAAGTCATTCAGATTCTGGCATAAGTATTTGGGGGTAAGTTCCAAGCTGTCACATTTCTACAGATTTCCTGAAGGAATCAATGAGGGCTAACTCTGTGTGGGGACTCAGGCTTTTCAACACTGCATGTGGCAGCTCCTGGCTTTTGGCTTTTATTTGACAGACCAGAGGCCCACACAAGCCTGTGCAAGGCACAGAAGTTGTGCCTTAAATTTAGCTTCTTTTCTTAAATTAGTGCCAAGGAAGAGGCTGTGAGAAGGCACTTTGTTTTGTGTTGGGACTACCAATTTCATCTGTCCTCAGGGAGGAAAATCTATAGAAAACATTGGAGGTAATTTCTTTCTTTAGAAACAACTGTTTTTGGGGTCCTTCTTCTGGGTACAGGGAGCAAGGAGGTGTCCCACAAGCAGGATTTGTGGATCTGGTATCCTTCTAAGTGTTGGTCAGGATTCAGAGACCCACCAGATTCCATTCTGCTTGGGACTGGAGTAGCCAGCAGGAGATAGGCTGCTCCACAGCAGGAGCCCTCCTATCTCTTCTTTTCGGAAAGGGGCCAGAGCTCAGGGCTGTTCTTTGGATTGGGAAAGATGGAAAGCCACAGTATCACCTGAGGAGGGTGTAGCTCTCTTTATTTTGGATGAAAACACGTTTAGTCAAACCATTGGCCAACAAGCACAATTTGGAGGGTATGGTCTAAACTCTGAGCTCTGTACTGCAGCCTCAGCAATGTATGATGAAACGCTGGTTGGCACAACCCTGCTGCTATTCAGTCTCTTCTGACTTGTCTCTGACCATATTTTTGAAACATTATAGCTGTTTTAGTTATTTTATATGGAGCTCAGTCTTGGACATGGTCAGTGTATGTCTTCTGGATCAGGTCTCCCAAATCTGAGTCCGAGTGTCCTGTGAGATGCCAGTCCAGCCCCTCCGACATACGGTTATACACAGCTTATGGCTCCAGCAGCTCACTACTGATGAGTACCCAACTAATGTGTGTTTTGAGGGTAACGCAGTCATTTTACCACCTAAATTGCACTGATGTTTTATTAGACATTTAAATCTTTATTTTTTGGATCTAGGCTTTAACCTCTTCCTGATTGCAATTCTGATATGTAGGTGGGAGACAAGTGTTTTCCTGTCTCTACAGCAGTGTTGAGAGTCACTAAGACTGTAGGGTAAAATTAAACAATGCTGACTTAAACCTGAGCAAATAATGCATGTTTCCATCATGGATTTTGTCAGTGTTGCCAGAGGACACATTTTGAACTGTAGCACACACTAAGCAACCACCTTTCCTCTCTCTGTGTTGAATATGTAAGCATTAAGAAAAGCTTGTTGAATCAAAGTCTCAAGGTTAGAACATCTGCCTGAATATCTGCAATCTGACTTTTAATCAACAATAATGAATGGTCAGAGATAAGAGCAAATCACTTGGACAGATTATTTTTTTTCTTTTCTTTTAAACAAGAAACAATTGTCCTAATTAGCAATATTGGTATGTAGGAACGTGGGTATGAAAACAACTCAGTGCAACAAAGTCCTTGTTAAAGTAAAGTACATGATTAACGGAAATGTGGTTTTTATTAGGGTTGCTCTCTCACTGTTTTGGAAAGAACAAAATTAACCTGTAAGAAAAGCAAATTTCTGATGTAGGGTGTTCCTAGCTGACATGATCTAAAGGGACAGTGCAACTGTCCAACTGTACAGTTGGATACAGCTGTATCCACCAAGTCCATAATGTCCTTTTAACAGGATATGAGTTTGTTTTTATAGTGGTTTATTCCTTAAACGATTAGTAAGAGATTATTTCATCTACACTGGGTAAATCTAATTATCTTCTCTTTTACATGAACTCTTTCCCTCCTGCGAATTCCACTGATTTCAACTGAATTACTATTTATTTATGTTGTTTTAGTTGCAGAGAGATTCAGTACCTCCAAAGTTATGGAGGGAGTAGAGCCACAGCACTTCTAGGAGTCTTGGATGCGGAAAATTAAGATAAGGAAGCTGTGTTGGCTCCTCTGTATTATTGCTGAAGCGGAAAGGAGTTCAGCTTTACTTGCACAATGTACTTTACTGTGAGTGGTAAGTTACCATGTATGGGCACAGCTAAGCAGTGTATTTTCAAGTTGTCCAATTTTAACGCTCTAGTGGGAATGTAAGGTTGACTTTCACACCTAATAAGTAGTAAAGTAGGACTCCATGTAGCTGCTGGGGCTTTAAAACATGATCTCTCAGCTATCTTCAAAATCCAGCCTTGCACAGAGGGCAGTCTCTTAAAAAGTACACTTCCATCTCAAAAGATCAGCCTTTCAGAGTAGTCTAACACAGCATTGCACGACAGCCCCAGACAAGATCAAGACCAAATCCTGCTGGATGCTGTAACCCCATACAGACAGAAATGGCTTGGCCTTCAGTGTTTGTGGTTTAAGCTGACAATAAGAAGGAAAAAGCTGGGAGAATGGTTTTACAGGGAAGTAGAGTGCTGGGAGTAAACCATCAAACCTTCTATGCTTAACAGAGTAATAACCATCTCAAATTCTGTGAAAATTTCAGATTAGGTAGAGATGATAGACTGAAATTGAGTTTATCTGCCATGGTAAATAAGGCAATACTAATCACTGTTCATTTTAAAGCAAGCTGGTTCATTATTGTGTGCTCCTGCCATCCCACCAGCATAGCCCTCTCTATGAAGTGTGTTATACCTTGTCCAGTGGGTCAGTAGGAAAAAGAAGGCAAAGGGGGAAAAAACTGTAGTCTTGTGTCCTCTATCCTTTAGGAAGCCCGGTGTTAGTTTGGCCCTTTATGGAACAGGACTTCATTTTGCACAGAGTGGGACTGTGTGTTGATTTAGCTCTTTCCCCTGTACTGGTTTGTGTAGACCCTCTATCTTCTCTGCCCTTTGCGAGGAACATTCACAAAGCTGCACAGGCAAAACCTGTCAGAACTTTGAATGGTGAACTCTAAATCAAGAAAAATGCCAAGGAACTTAAGGGGAAGTGTGTGCAACTGATTTTTACCACATTCTCTGTCTTTCTTGTAAACTATAATTTTTCAGTTGACAGTATCTGGTGCAAGTGCTGAATTTAGCGAGAATTTTACTTCTGTTAATGTAAACAGAAAAATGATTTTAGAAAATTCTGAGGCCTTATGCAACCCAGCCTGAAGGATTTAAGGAGTGATGGCTGTGGGGAGTTCTTGGTTCGATCTTTTTACTGTTTCAGACAGTGAAATCTGCTTTCTCTATAATTGTACCTGTAAACCTGATAGCTTTTGGCAGTTAATTCCAGCTATGTTCCCTTGAGTGCTTCCTAGGGCTGTCCGAGTGTCAGCTGTCTTGTAAAGTTTCCCTTAACAGGAAGTTCTGCAAGAAGAGTGATGGCAGGTCAAGACTAGACATTTCAGTGGAAAGCTCAAATGCCACTTTAAAGGATGGGACGACAAAGAGAGATGGCCAGGCTGATGTTATAAATGCCCTGAGTGATCCAAAAACATCCTGGCAGAGGTCATGCTTTCCCTGACTGGAGGGAATTTTACCATAAGGTGTAGCCTGGGGAAGAGCAGGTTCCTCTAGTCCTGGAGTTGAGGGAGCATCCTGTCTCGGGTATTTTGGGTGACGGGGAGCAAAAGGAGCTGTGGGGGTTTTGGCATTGTGCATGTGTGCACCAGCGAGCATGTGCTTTGCCTAGAACAGCTGTTATTTTAAGGGGGTGAAGAAAGACAGTTCTCCCCCCATTAAATATTTGCTGGGAGTGTTATGGCAGGGCTGTGTGGAGCTCATGGGGTTTCCAGTGGTGTGTGGGATTTCACACTCTGTACCCCTGCAATGTCCTGAGGCACACGGAGCCCCAAGCCCTGAATCTGAAGGAGTTTTGGGCATCGGCGACGACAGAACCATCCTGCTCCCTGTTTATTTGTGGGCGCTGCTCTCTGCCGCTGCTTTTCATCTTTAATGAGAGCTGAACACACCATAAAATTTTATGGGGCGTTTATGCTGACAAAATTAACTAACAGTTGGTGCTTTAAAAATGCAGCCGGAGCTCTGAGTGCTGCAACTGGGAATCTGCAATGGCTTTTTAACTGGTGTGGGACAGAGCAAGTGTGTGAGTGCCAATGTCATTTAACAGCAAACCATTTTATATTAACTTTTTATTGACCAGAACTGATTCATTGAAATTTCCAAAATAAATCTTAGCATGATATGTGCTTAAACAAAATCCAGTTTTCAGACGTTAGATAGCTGGAAGCTCTGTCAAAATTGCGGGGTTAATTTATAATACCAAGATTAATGGGCTGGTAATCAAAATAAATTAGCTTAGCCACTTCAATACTTTAGTGCTTGAATCAAATAATAGGAAGAAGATTTATTTTAGCATTTTGATTATTGTATTTCCCAAGAAAATAGATATAATATCATGCTGTGAGTGCTGTATGGATCATTTGAAGCCACAACTTCAATGGGAGTACAAAGGACCTCTAGGCTATAGAAAAAAGAAGCAAAAGAAAGGGATTATCTTCAGACTCAATTTCTTTTTTAGTAGAATGGATTTGGCTTATTTCTCTATCAGCATGGTTAAGTAAACCCAGGAAAGTAATTTGCTTTCATTCATTTATTTATTTAGTGCTTTTGTTTATTTTCATGTCCTTTTTCTGTGCCCAGTCTGGAGAGTTTGATGTTTATGATCTTTACATTATACTGGGGAGTTTTATGCTGGTTTTTAAATAAGCAGATTGACATGTTGGGATCTTTTATCTTTTTATCAATGAAATAGTTTGATTACCAGGTAGCCCTGATGGACCACATATTTATCTAGGTATAGTTAAGGATGATTTGCATGTCATGGCATTGACGTATTTAAAGTTTGGCTAGAAGACTTGTGCTAGCACTTCAGGGGAACGTCCTGATTCGTGGGTTAAGCCCTGAGTTACACTGGGATACTGCCTGAGCGGTTTAGGCTTTACATTATCACATTTTTATCATAGGTCATAGCTGGTTTTCAAGGCCAGACACTTCTGCCATCAAGAGAATGTTCTTTGACCAGCTTTTAACCTCCCAGTATAAGTCTGGTCTTGGAGATCTAATGTGAGCTCAGAGCAGTGAGCAGTAGTTTCACCTCACTGACTGGGACAAATATTCTGCACTTGCTTTAGTTTTTTATTGGTAAAAGTAAGGATGAGTGCTTTTCTTGCATGGAATGGGAGCTCTTTGGTGGAGGGTAGTAACTTGGTAACCCACTAAATTGGGTTCCCATCCTTCGGGTTTGCTTTATGTGATTGTACTCAAAATCTGAGAATTTAGCAAACTTTAATGTCAGTTTGCCTTTGGAATGAAGGAAAAAAGGTACAGAAGGGAGAGAGATACAGTAGTCTGCACAGTCCCTGTACCATGATTTGCAAACCTTGCTCCAGAAGATGACCTTGGAGGAAAGTGTACCCAAAAGAAAAAATTGTGTTGCAAGTGTGGAGCATGTGGAGGATAAGAAAGATGAGCCCCAGGTTTTCAGGTTGCTTGAAAGAAAGGCTATTAAAATTATAAAACCTTGGCTAATTTAACCAGAGAGCATGTGCAGCTAGGTGTCATGCCTTCAACTAGGCAGAATAAAATTTGCTGCAGCAAAATCAAGGCTTGCCCTCAACGAGAGCTCCAGCGAGAGGGTTGGATGCTGTTGAAGGTGGCGGGCACAGAACCCTTCTCAGCTTTGCTGGCAAGTTGAAAAAGGGCAGGACATCAACATTTTGAAAATAGCTGACTTGCTTGTTTGCAGATAGCATCTAAAATTGGAATGCTAAGAGGCTGAAATTATGGCAGACAGATGTGTGCAGCTGGTAATTTATTGCTGCTCAGGGCAGCACACACACTATAAGATTTCTCTTGTTTTTGATGTATTAGTTTATACTTCAAGGCTTTTGACTTTTCTTGGACTTTCCCTTAGCATCCCGAACATCCTACTGTTTGCAGATTTTTAGTGCAGTTTTATGTTCAAGTCAGATTTTGCTAGATAATGACCTCACACAGAGCCTTTGCCACTGCTTTTACTCTGTTCTCCTAAGTGTAGGATCAGAGAGGTTTTCATAGACTACAAGTCCAGGAAAGATCCAGCAGCAGGGACTAGCATCAGTGATACTTCTATTGCTGCACTCCATAGGAATGCTAGTTGCATATTGGGATTTAATTAAACAAGAGGCTCTCCAGCCAGAGAGCATAATACTGCTTCCTGCATCAAAGAACCTGCATTTTAAATTTGTTCATTGCTTTATGGTCATCCCTCGAACTTAAGACTTTATGGTTCACTTTAAATTTTCAGTGTTTAGCACTGATTCCTGTGTGCAAGCCCATTGGTTGTCATGGGGCCTCTCTTATGCTGTTTAACATGTCTCAGGGTTGCATCTGGAGCCCACTGAAAGCAGACAGTGTAATACATTTTCTTTGACACACTGTGCTGCCTCACTGCCAGTTCTATTGTCTGTCCACCCATTGCACAATTAATCTGCCAGTGGAGGCCACCAAAGTTTTTCAGTCACTTAATTCCCATCTAGCCACTCTTCATCGTTGCAGATCTCTCCTCCTGCAGGTCAGGACTATCCTTCAGTTTTCCCAGGTCCTGCTCTCTGCATGCTCTGTGCCTTCACATTTTCTGATTTGTTCCAAATTTAATCACTTGAGTTGTCTCAATATTGCTAGAATTCCCTAAGGCTGCAGCTCTATCACAGAGCATGTCTGTGCCCTGTCTGTGTTTTCACTCTCTCATTTAGGGTTCATTTCTGCTTCCTGACTGTTCTACTCCTACTGTTTTACGTGGGGGGAGTTTATGGCAGGGCAGGGCACTGAATACTCCACTTTACAAAGCAGTTAATTTCCTTTTGGTGAATAAACTCACCTGGTTTTCCCTTACAATAAGTACTAAAAGAAATTTCCTTGCCTTTTTTTTTTTTAATTAATCTGTGTGTATTGCTTTTATAGCAGGAAAAAAAAAAACAAAACCAAAAAATAAACTGCTTTGCAGGTTTATCCAGTTCAGGGACACCAAAGGGCTAATTTGGATTGAAACATACATCTTTGCATGGGCCACTGAAAAGGCAGTGATGGCTCTTGGTCGCTGCAGCTTGAGCTTTTATGAAGGTATTTCAAGTTGCCACTCAGAAACAGCATCTAAAATTTCTAGCCATGTATGATCTTAGTGAAGGTGGTGAAGCCAAGGAGGGAGGGAGGAAAGAAGGTGCTTATGGACCCCTGAACTCTGTTTATGACAATAATTCAAGTGTTTGGGTTTTTTCTCTTTTATCCATTTTTTTTTCTTTCAGAAAATTTCAGAGCATTTTATGGCTTTAATGGAAAGTGATCAATGCTGTGCTCCATCACAGCATTATGACAAAAATGCTAAAACTATCTTTGACAGCAGAATATTTTAAGTAACCTCCAGTAGTTAGCCTTCCTCACATACCTTCCTGCTGTAGATTCATTATATTTTACAGGATGTATTTTTCACCAGGGAAATTCTGGTTGGCAGCTGATAAGGCCTAGCTGAAAGAGAGGGAGATTGTTTAAGCACAGGAGGGATGTCCAGGTCTAACTTCCAGTAATGCCAATATGCCTAAATTTATTGTGTGCTGATAGAAGAATTGCCTCTAAAGCTTTTTCAGTGTGAGGTATAAGGTTTATTGAGGAATTGCTAATGAAGAAATACAGTTCCTGGTGCTTAAAATTTTAGTGATTGTACAAAAATGAGGCCTCTGGCACTTTAAATTACACTTTGCAGAGACACTACCACAAATGACTTACTCTTTCTTACTTCCTTGTAAGCATTTCTTAGATTTGGATTTTGATATGCAGATCATCAAGAAGGAAAAAAGAATCACTATTTTATTCAATAAAAGTTGTCACTTACATACTCTCATGCTTTGGAAACTGAAATTGAAGAGTTAGGAGAAAGGCAGGAAACTGCACTGTGGTCCCACCACTGCTATTGCCAGACTTACAATTTAACCAAGACTAACAATATTGGTGTTAACACTGACTGTATTTAACCGAGAAGTAGCTGTTCTTTTCAGAGGCTGAAGTGCACAGAGGAACTCAAACACTAAAATAAGGTGATAAAATGTAGGTGTTACCAAAGCAAAAGTGTATGTTTACATTGTGTGGTAGAGAAGGTAACCACTGCGCCATGACTTGTTCAAAAGGCAGCACGTATGATCTTGTCAGCAGTGACATGGAGTCCAGGTGAGAGTGCTTGCCAAAAAAAAATATTGTTTTGATGAGTGGCAAGGATATACTGGAGCATTCCTGGAAGGACACCTCACTTCTGATGTGTAAATATGAACAAATCTTCACATTTTGGCTGCATGTTTCTGTGTGCTATAACAGCACTCCTAAGCACTCTGTAACTATTCTATGCATTTTTCAAGGTTTCCAACTTCATTTAATAAAATTAAAAAATAGAAAGAAAAAAAAAAGAAAAGGTAAAGTTTGTATCCAGTGTTGCTGTAGGGGTGAAAAAATTCCAAGTGCTGCAGAGGTGTTGAATTGAACGAGTTCTCAGAAAGACTGAAACTCACTCTCTGCACTAACTGGGTAACCAGTATAGGGTGATCCTTGAAGGATAGGACTTAATTTAAGATTATAGCACCGATATTGAGACATTTTATTCCTCTCATATAAATAGGGGCAGTATTTTTCTACGTGAGTGCTGTGTGGGATGTGCCATGTATTCTTCCAGCTGCTGCACCATGAGGACATGAATGTACCACAGGTCTTGTGTTGTGTCTGCCAGCTCCTTAGGCAGTGGAATTGGGCAGGCAGAACCTTGGCTCCCATCACAGTCAATGGGCCACAGTCAGCAGAGTCTGGAGAGTGCTGAGGCTCACTGTGAGGTCACTGTGGACTGGTTGCTCCTTGACTGGCTCCTTATATTCCATTGATTTTTTTTGTTTTGTTTACTACATCCCTGTTGACTGTAATAGGAGTTTAGACACCTGGTACACATATAAACACCTAAACATAGACATTCTCATCTCAAATTGCATCCTTCTTGCAGCATCAACTTTGTCTGCTGTGTTATTAGTTGTCAGTGAGGGTGAGAAAAGCTGGGAAGAATGATGGTATTAAATTCTTGCCTGCCATTTCCCAAGAGCCGGGACATCTCTTGTGGGTCCAGATGGATGACTGAATGCTAGAGTGGAATCGGCATGGCTGAGAGTGATTTATCTACAAAAATACAAGGCACAGCAGTGAGAGCTTGGGGAAAAACTACTGGGTCTGTTTTCCTAAAAAAAAATTTGAAAAAAATTTGTTTATTCAGATCAGGGTAATTGTAGCAGCAAACTTAGGTTGATGTCTGCATTTCAATCTTGATGAATCCTTGGAAATGCAGCCTGTTGTCTGGGCCAACAGAAAAAGGATGCTTAATGTGATTTTGGAGATACCTTTTTTTGTTTGTTTGTTTGAAGTCTAGTCAATCCAAACGAGTTCTTTTGAAATAGGTGAATAAGGATTGGAGGAATGCTGATACTGGTGCACAAAAGGTTTCTGAATCTCTATGAGGAGCAGAAGGCAGATGTAGAGAATGCAGGCAAGGTTAAGTCATGCTTTGCCTGTAACTGTGAGCAGGATATCAATGTCGGTGTCTCTGACTTCAGGTTCCTTTGGGAGCCCTGTCAGGCATGGCACAAACATTAGCTAGTCAGTTACTACTCAGACCATGCCTTATTTTGTAAATGTTGCTCTAAATAAATTTAATCAATAATGAGATTTTATGTTGAAAAATACATTGCTTTCTGTTGGTACCAGAGATTTTTTTTTTTGCTCAGCAGATTCCCCTCCCCTTACTGCTCCAAGAACTAAAGGTGGGATATTTACTTCATTGTTCAGAATGGGGGCCAAGGCTCAATCTCCACTTCCTTAAAAATGGTTTTAATGTCAGCATGGTGGCATTTCCCTTAGCCCTGTTGTCATAACCTCATTGGGCATAATTCAGCACAAGGCTGACAGTAAAGAAAAGTCAGGATGTGTCAGTATTGTTAACAGCTCTTGTTATAAAGTCAGTCTTAGCACTGTTAAGTCATAGCACTTTGTTCTATCCTGGCTCTTTAATTTTTAGTAAAGAAGATATAAATTATTTAGACCTCTGAGAGAGGCAAATGTTAGAAAGGCTATTTTGGGGGAAATATCGTTGTTTTAGTCTTTTTTTTTTTTTCCCTGGTAGATAGCTCTGGCTTGTTACATTTAGAGGGTTTTATTTATTTAGTTATGCTTTTTAAAGAAGATATAATTTTTCATTTGGAAGTAATTCTATGGCCAAGCGACAGAAAAAATTGTAAAAGTCAGTGGCAAAAACATCAACTCCTAGGGGAAAACATGGACGCATTAGAAAGTTACTTTCAAAACTACCAGAATTTAGTAAACTGTTTTAAAGGCATTATCTTCAGAAGGGAGACAGTTAGAAGTGAGGAAGAGACAGTCATCAGCTAGGATGTCTGTGAGCTCCATTGCTGTGATGTTTAACTCCTCAAAAACTCCTCTAATGAGATTTGCTTCAGATAACTACTGATTGCTGTAGATTGGATTGGATTACATTAGATTGGTGTTACTCCGGTTTTACAGAGAGTGGAACTGAGAAGCAAGGACAACAGGGACCAGATTTTGAAAGATATTTTGTCACTTTTATATTTAAACATGACATTTGGTATTCTTTGCACAATTGCCTTCCACTAGATGGGAGGTGAGAGATATTTGTAGAGTCCTTTTCTATTTTTTTATTTTTTTTTTGAGCATCCATGGGGTGCTTTCTTGAAATTTAGGCCATGTAATTTGGACTCCCACTTAGCTCTCCCACGCTCCTCAGAGCACTCTGTGGAAGAGCAAGAGAAAGGAGTCCAGTCGTCTGTCAACAAACCAACCACTCCTTTGTGTTTCCTCTGACTGGCAGAAGGAAATTGCTTGTACTCAGGTGATCTAGTGGCATCCCTGAGGACTGCTGGCCATGGCTGGTGGCATGTATATCTCTGGAAATGGACCATTCTAAGGAAATAAATTAAAATTTTGTGTGGTTGGAATTGGGGACCATATATGATAATGAGAAGATTCTCAACAATGGTATTGAGGTGAAATTTTTAGGCTAAGTCCAGAAGTGTCATAAGATTCTCTGACAGTAACTGAAAATAGCTAAGGTGCATCACCAAGGAGACTTCAATGATCTTCAAAACTTTATAATCTTAAAATCATACAGTAGTTTGGAAGGGCTGGAAGGGACCTTTAAAGCTCATCTAGTCCATCCCCCGTGTAATAAGCAGGGACATCTTTTCACTAGATCACGTTGCTCAGAGCCCTGTCCAACCTGACCTGGAATGTTTCCAGGGATGGGGCAGCCACAGCTTCTCTGGGCAAGCTGTTCCAGTGCCTCACCACCCTCACAGTAAAGAATTTTGTCCTAATATCTAACCTAAAACTACCCTCTTTCAGTTTAAAGCCATTTCCCTTTCTCCTGGCACTACATGCCCTTGTAAATAGTTCCTCTCCAGCTTTTCTGTGGGTTCCCTTTAGGTACTGGAAGGTTCTATTAGGCCTCCCTGTCAGCGTCTCTTCTCTGGGCTGAACAGGCTCAATTCTCTCAGCCTGTCCTCTCTGGAGAAGTGTTTCATTCCTCTGATCATTTTTGTGTCCCTCCTTTGGACCTGATTGACAGGTTTGATAGGACTCAAGGCTTCCTGCATGTCTGAGGTCAGTGGGGTACTTGAAAAAAAGTGGTTCTAAATGTCCACCGAAATGCCATAAAAGAAAGACATCATCTCTTCCTGGCTTTCTGGGGAAAAGATATTCATGAGTCCAGCAGAAGATTGGGCAGTGTGAATACAGAGTGGGTGGGAGACTCCTCTCAGCCCCAAGGGAGAGAAGGTTGCAGAATGAGAGATGTCTCATTTTTTAGCTTTTATCAGTGGGCTGCTGCTGAGCAGTTTTTGGAGGTTTCAGACTGCCTGTGTGGTAGGAGAAAAGGTCTTATTTTGAGGTGCTCGAACAAAGAAGGACAGTATGTATAATAAACAAGGGGGGTTGACTTTATCAATGTTTTACTCTGTTACTAAGCTTTCTATGGACTTCATACTAAAAATTAAACAGTTGTCCTTTGCTTAAAATATATTGTAAAATATCATATATATCACACAGGTAAGGGACACTGATGTCCAGAACTCCTGTAGGATGTATACAAAATACTATTAATTGTTTATTATTTGTCAGGTCACAAGCCTGCCAAGTGTACTTTCTAGGATCTCCTGATTCATCTGGTTGTGTCTGATTGCTTTCTGCAAGACATGCCCATCATGTGTGAAAACACACAAATCTTTCACTTGGCTTGGAGCAAACTCCTCTATGACATTTAATTAGCTCCAATTTGCAAAGTGTTAAAGAAAATCCACTGCCAATCTCCCTTCTCTGCTTTCTTCCTGTGTTTGCTGCAGCAGGAGCTGGGGCTCTCTGTGACCTCAGTATTTTAAGCTTTTTTTTGCTAAATGCTACTTGGCACCTTTGCATGGAGGAAGGACCTCCATGGTCCACCACGTTTATGGATGGAGAGGCAGAGATGCCTCTCTTGAGTCAAGCACTGAGGTCTCAGCATTCAAGCCCTGGTTTTTGCTTGCTTGAACACATACATGCTGAGCTAATCACTAGATTGCTCTGCTTCTGCTTAAAATACTTTGATCATGAGATTTTGGCATTTTTTTTCTCTTGGTAACATCCCTGCTTTCCCTTTTCCTTCATGTAATGAAGGAAAAAGAGCAATGGAAGTTTTTTGAATACATGCATGCTTAATTTTCTGTAAGCTGACTTGTATGCTCCTGCCTTGCTGTGGCTTGAAGTGAATTTTAGATTTTTAGAGCAGTGACATATACCACTAAAGAGTTTTGCTGTCTAACCAGCCACAGTGCTTTCGCAAATCTACCAATTCCATCAAAAAAGATGAAAAAGATTGAGAAACCCACACTATTTAGGAAAGAAAAGCTTGATCCAGAACAACAGAGCTGCAGTACTGTGTTATTGGTGCATCATCTTCACTTGTGCATTGGTTGCACTCTTGGATTGATAGTCAATAATCGTTGTCTGGTAATTTAAGATCATAATCAAGCCCTGTGCTTGAGGGCAAAGTTTTAGAAGAAGATGTGTTGTATGAGCAGTTAGAGCATATTTTGACATTAGTTTTTGCATATAGCCAAATATCACAGGAGAAATTCAGGAAAGCAGAGGGAACTAAGATGGCTCCAAGGCTGCTCAAGTAGGATTTACCTTCCAGCATCCCAAGAAACTACTGCAACAGCCAGAGAGGATAATTGTGTCTAATTTGGCCTTATCTTTTGGCAGCAGCATACTAACTATTTTCTAGTAAACCCCAGATGTGAAAATATGTTTTGTACTGAATTCTGTGCCTTTATCTTCTTTATTTTTTTGTTGTGTTATGGAGAAGCTGTATGATTTTTTTTACCCTAGGGAAAATAAACGTTGTTGGTCCTGACTATTCCAGTTGTGCCTGTCCCTTGATTTGTAGGCTGTACTGTAGTTTCAGTTCAGTTTGTGCTGATATGTTTGGCACTTGTGGTGCATTCGCATATTTTCAAGATGAGAACCAGTGTCAAGCTGGTTTTGTTTTTTTTTTTTGTTTTGTTTTTTTATTCCCTTGACCTTTTCAAATCAGATACTGGCCTCTCTTTGGTATGTTGAATGGCCAATATTTACACCCATTGACTGTTGTATTAGCATCTGAGGGGCTTTTGTTTCTAACCTGAGATTCCCCTTGTGAGGCGACTGTTTCCAGAAGGGCTTTAGCCTCCCATAGCAGAAGAATGAGGCTATTTATCTGACAAAGATAGATATCTGCATATCACTTTTTAAAAATCCTTACTAAAAGTGTTTTTTGTTTTGTTTGTTTGGTTGGTTGGTTGTTGTTGTTTTGGTTTTGTATGTTTGTTTGTTTGTTTTTTAACTGTGGAATTGATCTATTTAGATATGTATCTTTAAAAAAGCTCCATTTCATAAGAGGAAAGAATTTACCATCACATCCACTTCCTCTGCCACCTTCCATCTGAAAAGGCTTAAGTTACAACCCTTTTAGTTTTTAGTTTCTTCTGTAATTCCTTTTAAAAGTTCCTTTCACAGTGCATTGAGGAAGAAAAAAGAAAAGACGTGGAGATATTTTATATGCTAAGGAGGCTACTTCAGACAGAAGCAATTAACTGACTCTTTACAGCTCATACAAGAAAATCAGGAGATGTGAACTGAAGATCAGTCTTTGAAAATGTAGTTAACAGGCAGAGCTTGAAACCCTCCTGCTGCAGCAGACTGGGCTGAGGGTGTGGTGGTTTGATCCTGAGTCCTGAGCAGTTTTCTTGCTGCAAAGCAAGATGAGGTTGGCAGGGACTCAGATTGACAGGGGTGGGGTAATTTTGCTCCATGCTGGATAGAGGCAGCCCAAAAGTCCCTTACATAAAGGTAGTCTGTGATTTTTTTCTTCTTCTTTTTTTTGAATATCTCACATACGGAGTTCACTCCTAAGAGAGAAGCAGCAATATGTTTATTGATACAAACCAGCAGTTTAATGAAGTTTGTTTGTACAGAATTGGATGGCAAGGTACACTTGATTATTCACTACATAGAGGATAGGGTCAGACAGAACTGTCAGGGAGACCCTCCCATTGAGTCATGTGATTAAGAAGGGACCCTCTGAACTCCTCCTCAGAGTGGGGCTTAGGTGTGCCTAAATCCAGACTTAGCCCCAGACTTGGTCAATGGTTTGTGTCTAAAGAATTATAAGTGCACAGTCAAGCCTTTTTATCACTTAGCTAAGATTTCATACTTTCAGTGGTCTTATTCCCAACTCACCAAGTATCTGATATGATGCAGATTCTCTCAGCCTCAAGGAGTAACTCTGACTATGGTTCAAGTACTGATGGACAGCTGGTGGACATTGCTCTTCTTACCTTGTCTTAGAGAAGATTTGAGTTCCTCTGTTGGTTGTCCTGGTGTATATCCTCTCTTGAAAATACCTGGTGTTCCAAATGTTCTCTATTCTACTCACTTTCCTAATTAGTATGGTTTGCAAGTCAATTGTAGAGGTTTAGGGTGGTTAATTATGCAGGTTACTAGCTCAGGAGTTGCTGACCCAGAGACATTATTTCTTTGGTAAGAGTCTGAGCTTTTGCTTCCTTTCTTTCTTTGGCTCCCTCTTAACCATCAATCCACTCTATATTAAGTGTGGATTGCTGATCTGGTGATCTCAGAGCTGCTTCTCCAAACTAAATCTGTTCTCTTTGTTTCTGTGGAATTCGTGGACTAGAGGCTGTGGGTTCAGTCACCTCGTGCAGGAGCTTCTCTAGTTTTGAGCATGTTTTATTCAGTGATATAGGCAGATGTCATTCATAACACAAAAACTTCAGTACCTGTTTGAAAGCTCAGAATAAAGTCAGACATTGTAACATTTGTAGCTGTAAAACAGACTGCCCATGTGTGGATGCGTCTAATAAAAGAACAGAGGCTGCATCTCTCAGTAATAATGCAGTACCTTAGCTTGTGACTCAGTGTTGACTAAGCTGGCACATTTTGACTGAAAGTATTTGCAGGCAGAGCTCTGACCAGTCCTGAAGTTTTTCTTGCAGCACTGCTCTTGCTCTAAGCACACCAAAGTGTGTGGAAGCTGCTCATGCCCCTGCCCTGCACAGAAATCTAATGCAGTAGTAATGTAGGAAGAGGCTTTTTTCCCTCACAATGTCAAGAGAGATGCACTTCAAGTCTAATGCCACAGAATACAGAAGTGATTAATGGTGTCATTGGATCCAGCCCTTTTTTTGCTCATTCATGTTTTTTACCCAATAAGCCAGGATATGTAAAAATCTATAAAGGATGAAGTTTAAATTCTTCACTGTTTTTGTATATGAGTAAAGTCCTGAGATTGGAGCTGAAAAAAAGTCAGAATTTATCTTTCCTCCAAAATTGGTGTGGTTGCATAAACAGAGCTTGTTTTCTCAATCTGGCTTTTCCTGATGGAAATCTGTTACAGTGGAAAACCTCTGCCAGATCTTGTTGAAGAACATATGGCTAAAACTTCTTGGATTGAGGAATGAGGCAGTTGTGTACCTGTGCATTAAGAGGAAAGAGAAATCCACAGCAACAACAGGAACTGCTGTTTTGGGACTTAACATCTCTTCATCCATCCCCAATTTCAGCTCTGTCTGAGCAGAATTCCTGAGCATTGATCTTCATGCCTGGCAAGAGCTTAAGTAGGTACATAGTCGTGCACATCTGCCTGGAGGAAACAAAACATCACAGAAAACAAGATCCAAATGGAGAGCTGTAGGTGTGTGGCAGAGGCACATTCAAAGTCAAGGTGCAAAGTCTGCTACTGGGGAACTGAATGTGCTGTCAGATAAACAAAAAACACTGTAGGAGGCAGCACATTTATAGCAACACTTAGAAAGTTAATATACTCCAGATAAGAGGCAAACATCCTAATACAGAGAGAATTGCACTTCCTTACAATGAATATATGTCTTTTCCAACAGCAATGTTGAATTTATCTTACTGGCCCAATTCCATTCTTTTTACTTGCTCATGTGAATAGTATTTCTAACAGAGTTAATTAAGGAGATTAGAGTTTGTGGCTCTTTTCCAGCTTCTGTAGTGTTTCTCCCAGCAGAAGTGGTCACTAGCTAAAAATTCTCCAGAAAGGGGCAAGTGTTGGCAGGAAGCAATTGCAGTTCCCGTGGGGACTTGGCCAGGATCTCAAGTTAAAATGGAAATGTCACTGGGTTGCTGCAGTGAAGAAGCAAAAATGCTTCTTCCTCCAACACTGACATCCCAGATGTGCTCTCACATTATTTGAAATTCATGGAAATTAGATATTTATAGCACTGTGCTCATTAATTCAGATAGAAATGGGTCCCAAATAGTAAGCAAATATTTTCAACTTTCATGTGTTCATCCAAACCAGCCTATTCTTAGTCATTTCAGGTTGTGATCAAACTGGATTAAGACATGCCTTCATATGCAGTGACAAGTTTGATGCAGTGCTTTGAAAGGTGGAAGGATAGTTAACTGATTTCCATGGTTGTCAAAGTATTTGCTTGTAATTAGCAGTGAGAAGCATGAAAGGATTTGTTGCAGCAGGGATAAATCTTTAAATAATACCAGCACATTTCCCAAACCTAGTCTCATACTGGCCTCTGTGGTTAAGGCAAATGAACGGAAATGGAGATGAACCAAAGGAAGAAGTGGCACTAGAGAGAAAGGAGTAAAAAGTAAGTATCTTTTGAGGATATATCTGTCAGAGAATTGCTTTGTGTTTGAATCACAGTAGCCTTGTATTTGAGGTCTGTGCTAGACATCCTCCCTACTGTTCATCATATCCCAAAATAAACAACAAATACTGTGTGAAACATGGAATCAGAGATGCAAAGTGTTTTTCTCACAGTCCCTTTGCAGGTCATTGGCAGAAGGTGGATGAGAGGCTTGTAGATCCCCAGTTCCCACTGCTCAGACAGTACTGGCTCCTCTCAGCAGCTGCTGTCTGGAAGGGGTCAGGCAGAGTCCCACCTGGATTTCTTGAGGGGTCCTTGGCCCTGAGAGCTCTTGCCAATGGATGATTTGTAACATCCGGGTGCCTCTGGCTGCTGCTGTTGGACCAAAAAATGGCAGGAAGACGTAGCTTGGAGCATTCAAGCCTGTTTAGGAGATGTGCATGTGTTTGGTACCCTGAAACAGCCTGTTAGGGAAGGTCTTACACAGCTGACTAGTAATTGTGGTAGGAGGATTTTCTGTGCCAGGAGGGGACTGTCTCCAGCTGATCATGAACTGCAGAAGTCCACCTGAATGTGCACAACAAAATCCATCTGAGCTCAGGAGAAATATGGGTGCTGCTACCTGGTGCAGCTGAGGACTCTGGCACGAACCAGGAAGGTAGGTTTGAGTCTCCAGTGTGCTAGGCAAGACAATGACCATCACCTTAAATGAGTTCTGATGCCTTCTGGACCGAGTCTGTTAGTTCTCTGTCAGCAGGAGGCTGAATTATCTGTTGTGGCTTGAGACCTGGGTGCCAGCAGTTGGATGGGAGTCTTGTGTATGACTTGTTCCTTTTTCTGCTGCATTCCTCATGTTAGAACACTCTTCAATTGCTCCCCTGCAAGCTGCCAGCAACAGCCTTTAGATTTAGTGTTAGTGGGACTGAATTAGTTGTCCCTGGTATCCCCAAGCCCAGTGCTCCCTTCTCTGTCTCTGCTTCCCTCTGTGGGGTCCCTTCTGTAATGCCTGGTCCTTACAGAGGGGCAGCAGGAGGAGGGTACATGATGTCCCTGTGCAGAACAGCCTGCACATTTCTGTTCCCTTAGATTGTTGGGCTTCCTCGACTCCAGCAGACTAAATGTGCCTGGGGCAGTTCTCAGATGCTGAAGCCATCTGGCATATGCTGCCTGCATCTCTGTTGCTGAACTCTTGGAGCCTCCCCAGAAAGGATGACATCCGCTTTTTGGAAATGGGCCAGTACCTGTGTTAATTCCCAATGCACCCAGGAGTTTCTTGGAGGGACATTGGGTATCAGGGACCAAAACTACGTCTGTGACTGTGTTAACAATTTAACTTTGTAAAGGCCTCAGTAGCAGTGCCTGCAAACGATCCTTGACTCTGGTTAGTTCATTAAGAGATATGAGACCCTTTTCCATTTTCCTCTCAGGGGACCAGTCCCACAGTCATGCCTACTGCTTCTGGGTGCACAGGGGGCAGGGAGATGCCAGCGTTGTGAAGTCTTAATGAAGAGAACTGTTAAAATCATGCAGATTCCTGATTTTTCTATATGGCTTCAAGCTAGGACTAAAATCCAGAGGAAAACTTCTGTAGTGTTTCGCTGACTCTCACAAGTCAGTAAGTATTTCATGGCATCTTTAGAGAATGGTAAAATGAAGACTGAAAATGAACACTCCCAAAGGTACCTTGGCTTGTTTTGGGCATCTTTTCAAGGGAACCACTCTCTTACTTAGATGTTGGATGCACTTGGGCAAAGCTTCTTCTTTAAAGACCCATGAATGGATAGACTGTGTGTCAAAATGCAATTTAAAAATAAAAAGGCACATAATAAAAACAATATCATTCCATAATTCTTAGTACCATTAAACAAGCCAGCAGGGGATGCAGAAATCACCCAGGAAAGAAAAAGCATGATAATTTTTTAGAAGAACATAGGCGGCTAAATTACTTTGCAGCTTCCAACCATCTGGGGAGAAAAATAAAGTATGTTCATCTCTGCTTGAACTGACGAATAGAATCTGCAAAAAGGACTAGGTTTTTGTATTTCTGGTCTGCATGTTAATTCAGAGCCTGGAGACAGTGGATTCTGCATTGACTAGAGAACGTGCTGGGAACTTGTGTCTGTTATACAGTCTGAATAGTTTCAGTCTGTGGGAAGTGGTTTTTCAGTGGCATATACAAAGAAGAAAAGTTCTAGTCTGGTTTTCTGGGGAAATGAGGTGGTATGTGATCACAATGTGTGTGTGTGAGTGCACAAGTGCTTCTCCTGCTTTTCTCCAGTAGCTTTTTGATTCAACTGCCCCAGTATCAGCTAGATTTGGTGAAAGTTCTGACAAGCTTCATGAAAATCAATGGCTTCATAGAGGGGAAATACTCTTTTTGTGCCTCCACCGTTAAAAAGGCTGTGGTATGGATTTACTCATGAGACACTGGAGGCACTGCACAAAGGAGAAATAGGAATGCTCCAGCCAAGGAAGAAGCATCAGCAGGAGTTGATACCTTGTTAGACATCAGAGAATCTAGCCATGAGCCACAGAGCCATGGAAGACAAAACTTAAGTAGTTCCATTGCCCAGGGAGCTAATACTTTTTACTCATTTTTCTTTCTTTCTGCTCTTCCAGACAGTAATAAAATGTTATTTTAAGGGCGATGAGTAACTAACAAATAAAGAAGATACGGCAACCTGCTTAAGACTTCTGGAAAGCAGCCCAGCAAAGAAATCACTGGCAGTGAAACCACTACCTAGTGCGTGCTCCTTCCTGAGGCAGCAACGTAATGGTGAAGTATCAGGCGCTACATCTGCCTTTGGACTTGTGGGCATTCCTTCTGTGAGGAAAGGTTGTGTCCTTTGTGAGTGAGAAGCAACTGTTGCTCTGAGGTTGGCTGTGCCATGAACAAGTCATGGGCCACTTGAAACATGGTCTGTCACTTGTGTCCTCAAGGGCAGCATATAAAAGGCAGGCATGTAGTTTTTAGCAGGTCTTGCTGATGTTTAGGGTGAGCGGGTTATTTTTAATGCCTAATTAGTTGCTATGAGGGGTTGATTCCTTGGAAAAATGACCCCTGTACAAAACCCAGGTCCACGAAAATTGTGGTGATCCATTGGAGGCTGAACTAACATTAGTGACTCCAGTGACAATACAAGTGACAATGGAAGAAAAGGAGTTTCAGTAGAAGAAATTGGGTAGAAAAAGAATTATATCTGGGGCCAGACTTAGCATCCTTCAGTGCCTTTCAATAGTGTTGTTATATGTGCAAGAATTAAAAGAGAAAAAGCAATGGAAACAACTAATGAGCAGTTTGAGCCATCATAACAAGATGTGATTGTACACATGAGTGCCATTTACCCAGATACATCTTCAAATAAGGACTTAACACACTTTCTCCCTTTGCATGAGAGGAGCTCCACAGAAGCATTCATGAAATTATATTACTATCATCCTTTATCATCCTTCAAATTATTGCTCCTTACTATCCTTCACTTGATTCCCTGTTTCTCTCCTGTCTGCCTGTCTATATCTGTATGCTGTCTACTCTCTGGAATTTGGCTGGAGATTTCTGGTGCACAAGCTCTTTCTATTCTGATTTATATAGCACATTGCACAATGGGTCAGAGCCCATGCTCGATGAAAATATGGTATTACTTTTATAATGGTCATACTTACACACACATAGAGTGCTACTCCTTATTTGTTTTAAATCGAAAGAGAAATGTAAACTCTCTCGCATTTTGATAGAGAATTTCCCAGGTAGAGTTACTCTTGGCTTTTAGTTTTATTTTGTGGTAATTTCATCCCTAACTACATAGAAATTTTATTCACAATTTTATAACATTTCTTATTTTCCTTGGGCCTAGTTGGAATTTGGCTAGCACTTTATCATGTCCAGAGTCCTGTTCCTGCTTTATTTCTTTAATCTTTTTTAGCATTTACATAATTTTGGCAATAAGCTTCTCAATTCAATTCCAACCATACCCATATGGTAGAATATTCTCCCACTTCCTACATCTAGCTTGGTTAACAGGAGCAGCATTTTACTCTTGATGCACAAACCTGATTCTCTTTGCCACAGGGAGTTGTGTGCTTGGGTTCATCCAACCTTACTGACAAAATTAAGTGAGAAGTCTGGTCCCCTCTAGGCTGTCTTTATAGTTGGTGGGGTTTGATGGACATGCCCAAAAGCAATTTTCCTCACCCAATATATGAAACTTTCTTCACAAGCTTTTGTCCCAGAACTTCCAGCCTTGGCCTGGACAATGTCAGTGTTTGTCCATGGCATTTCTTGTGCTGGAAAATGGTTGCAGAACACTCATATATTAGGAATATAGACTAGTGACCTCACTGCTGTTTTGATTTCATTATAATAAGAAATAAGGCATTTGGTAATGTGTTTTTTCATTTACAGTTTGTGGTTTATGACTGCATTGCAGCAGTTTATAAGGCTAACATATGGGAGCCCTCCTCAGTATGATAACAAGGACTAGGTTTAATATATTTAAAATATTTTAAAACAAAGTCACTGGGTCAACAAATATATTGTCAATGTGGATACATGATTTACAAGTGAAGATGTACAGCCCATGATCTTTGGAATTACCTGAAGTGCAGTGGAGGAGGAAGCTTATGAGAGCTCATCACCCAGGGCAGGGACTGGCTCGCTGGCATAAGGCACTGATGATGAAGTAGAGTGATTACGTGCTGGACTGAAATTACCTTGGCAGGTAGGCTGTAGTTTGATCTCTTTTGGAGAGGCCATATCTGAACTCCTCAAGGGAAACTATTCCTGGGCATAGACTGTAGTTAGAGGTATCTGCTCTCCCAACTTAGTGCCTTGAGTCAGGAGCCGAAATTCATGTGGGATGACTCCGGATCATTCTTTATCTTTTTGTACATATGAAAAAACTAAGAGCCATGTCCCATGACTTTTGTCTGAAGCATTGTGAGACTCCAAATCAGTAATTATTGGGTTGGAACCACGTTGTGGGGCTGGAGTGTTATAAGCATCCACTCCATATTTGGCATCCAATATTTTTAAAACCTGTGTCTCGGGTTCAAGGGAGACTTGACAATATGTCTAGAGAAGTAATGTTTTATTGAAGTTACTCCATTGCTGTTTAATGCATTCTTTGTCGTGTTACTCCTGGAAGGCAGGAATGTCCTTTCACCTTTCTGCAACTGTGGCATGAAGTTCCTTGTCCAAGGTATTCCAGGAGGCCTCTGCTGGAAGGATGCATGGATCAAGGTCCAACACTCATTTCTGAATCTGTCTAAGATGAAATCTCACTTGAGATCTTTACTGGTTGGTTGAGACTAGTTACAAAGGTGGGTTACTTTTGACCAGCCCTTTGAAACACGGGCATGGTTAGGAGCTGTTTGTGCAGTTCACTGATTTCAGAAAAGGGCTAGACTTTATTAACCAAACTTTGGGGCTGACAGAACTGAACAGAATTTGTTCTTGATCAATAATACTCACTATTCAGACTCACATCTGTCAGGTTTTGTCTTTTGCTATTTGTCAGTTCCTCTTCCAAACTCTATCTCTAGTTAATAATTTAAATTTCATAGGCTTGCTGTTCACTTCGTTTTTCTCTGCACTGCATCCATTGAAAACACATGGGAGCTTTCCTCGATATGATAACAAAGAGTAGGAATAATATACCCAGAGAGGTCTTATCACTTTCTTGCAGTGTATAGCAATTACAGTAGCACTTTTGATTTATGTTATATCCTCCTAGCAACCACACATTTTGTTTGCCTCCTTCATTTCAGCTGCAGACTGAACTATCAGATTTGGGATTTTTTTTTCCTCACAGTAAAAGTCTTTAATCTCTTAAACAGCTCAAAAACACTTTCCTGGTCACTGTGCTAAATCTTCTCATTTCTATCATGTTTTTATTTTATTATCATTACTGCCTTTTTTTAAAATTATTTTCTCTAGACCTGTTACTGTCTTCATTTTTGCATGAACTTTAAGCTTGTCCACTTTATTGATGCCTGACTGTATCTTCTGAAGATTTGAGGCATTGATATAGGTCCTCTGTGGCTACTCCAAATTGATATTTACAAAATTACCAGCCCTATCCAAGTCTTCTGTGTGGAGTGAATGGTGGTACTCAGAGAGGGTTTACTCCATCCACAGCACTTTCACTATTTGTGCTGCTGTTGCATTTCTGCTGTGATTGCCTTCAAGGGAAAAAGCATTTCCCCCCTCCCATTATCTACTGGGAAGAGAAGCACCATTCAGAAGAGCTCATTTCTGTTGAGTGGGTGTTAATTTACTGTGGTGTTCTAAATTTATATATAAACAAGTGTTAATTTGAGAGCAGGTGGCTTTTATAGTGACAGAACCATCTGTAGGGGACTGGTTGTAATTTCATTTCTTTATTTCAGTTTCTATTTCTAGAACACAGCTATCACTCAGTCTGTAGTCAGTGTGCAGGCAGGTGGGGAAAGCCACAGGGAGGACTCATTGGGTGTGGAGATGTGACTTGACTGGTGCTGATGTAGGAGCAGTTTTCTCATGTGAATTGCTCCAAAGGCACTTCTCCAGTCCTCACCTTTCCATGCCATAGTTAATTTCTACAGACTCAAACCTTACGGTTCCATCCTGACAAAACTTGTCCAGAGAGGGGCAGTGAAGCTGGTGAAGGGTCTGGAGCATAAGATTAATGGGGAGTGGCTGAGGGAGATGGGGGATGTAACCTGGAGAGAAGAGGGCTTGGAGGGAACCTTTCACTCTCTATGACTACCTGAAAGCAGGATGTAGCCAGGTGTGAGTTGGTCTCTTCTCCCAAAGCAATGGAAAATGGCCTCAAATTGTGCCAGTGGAGGTTTAGATTGGATATTTAAAAAAACTTATTCACTGAAAGTGTTGTGAAATGTCAGAACAGGCTGCTCAGGGAAGTGCTGGAGTCACCAACCCTGGAGATATTTAAAGGACAGGTAGATGTGGCACTGAGAGACACGGCTTAGTGGTGGACCTGGCAGTGCTGGATTGGACAGTGCTTCTGAACAGAATAATCTTTGAAACCATATTATAGAAAGCCTTAGGATCAGGTGCCATGAGTTTGAGGTAAACAGCAGTAGCACAATCTTTAAGGGACAGAACAACAAGCTGACAGAGGGAACGGTGCTGCAAATCTCACAGCTTTAATTTGTAGATCATTTATTTGGAGAGATACCCTTTCCAATGGGTGTTCATGTGTAATACAGAACTGACACTCGACTTCTTCATGCTGATGTCTGGATTCTTTCAGCATCAATTTCATCTTGAGTGCAGCGTAAGACCTTTTATTGCTGCAGTAACACTGGACTCCTGAACAAATGTCTATCCCACTATCTTGGTTGTTTCCTACTAACTTCTGACTCTGAAATTCACAGCTGAGATTAGAGAGATTAAAAACCAGGATGAAGAGGAACATCAGGTGTTCAAGTGGAAAGATGCTTTTCCATCTTTCACCCCCTCAGACATTTTTGCTGCTCTTTTCTTCTATCAGCAGGAATAAAACCCAAATTTGTAAAGTGTTTAGTTGCTGTATTCATCTCCAGGGAAATTGCATGTCTTTCAGGGCCCAGAAGCCCTCAGAGCTTTTTAACTCATGCTATGTCCTGGTACCTGGTTCTAAGGAAGGCTGATAACTCAAGGTGACATATTTGTGAGGCAGTGACTATTAGTTAACTGAAATGTGTTTGCCTTTGGCAAGAGCCAGGTCATGTCAGTAGTACTTTTGAAAATCCCATCCTCCGTACCAGCCACAGCCTTCAGGTGTTACTGTTACAGGCAGATAAAAATCCTGGAAATTACAAACCACTGATAACTGTGGTAGGATACACTTTTCATTTTCATCTTTATAATTTTGGTGTTTGGATGGTTTCATTAAATTTGATGGTTTTGTGAGAGCCATGACTGGAACTGAGGAGTTTCAAGCATATAGTGAAGAAAACTTGGATTTGGCCACACTGACTATAAATCTGCCAGTCTGACCTCAAGCCAGGAGGGAGACTGGAAGAAGCAGTGATGGATGTTGCCTCGTTACTTCTCTTGAAAGATGCAGGCTCTTATTCCCAGTCCTGGACCTTCTGCAGTGCTCAGCATAGCTGCTGGTGCTGTTCTGCTATCCTGCCAAAGGATGGTGGCAGCACTCCAGGAAAACATTTTGTAATGATCAATGCTTTTCTTTCAGTACAGAGTCCCCCAGCCCACTCTGGATTTCCAAAGTGCCATAGTCTCACCTTCCCCCTTCATAACTCAACTCAGTTGTCGCATGAGGAGGCTGCCCTGCTCCAGTGACAGTCCAGATGTCACCTCAAAACATTGTCCCTTCAGTTTGGGAGTGAGCTGAACCCAGGGACCAGCTTGGTAAAAGTTACATCTGTAGGAAACTTTTGGTTTGCCTTGAGAACTCTTTTATGTTGAACTACTGATGAATTAATTTGTCTTCCTCTCCATTTCCCATTTCAGACACTTCCTTGTTGCCCTGACTTCTGAAAGATCCCCTTGTGCTTCCTAGGTGCATGCTGGCTTTTCTCTCAGATGGTCCAGCTGATTCAGATAGTTTGTTAGATTCTGAAGAGCCTCTCTTAAGCTGGCATTTTTTTGAACTTCGGTGTTTGCATGTCAGACATGGAGAAGATCACTTTTGTGTGTCCAAAAACTTGACAGTTTTTCTAACTTTATCAATTTTTCTACTAAAACATGTCCTCTGTCCACAAACAGAGAGCAGAAAATTAAAAACCAGTGGGACTCTTCAATAGGAGATAATCTTCTGCTCATGGCATGCTGTCAACAGTCTGTAATTTTGAGTTTTCCTTCCTAAGCATATCACCAACTCTGAATGATACATAGCAATCTCTGACACACACTGAAGAAAAGGAAAAAGTGTCCATACTAGCCCATCTCTGGGTAGCTGTGTGCCATCCTTCCCTAAACAGCACAGACTTGATGGTTTGATCCTACACTAAATGTTTTTGGTACTTCCCACACCTACTATTGTAAAATAATTCATCTGACCTTGAAAAGAATGATACTTTTATGTTCAGAATGGAGCTGTAAGACTCCTCAGCAACATGGATTACTGAAATTACATCACCTCTGTTCTCTGTTCACTGCACCAGCTGCCTATATAGAGCAGCAAAGGGATTATGCAATTCTTTAATAGATTGACTGTCATAACAAGACCCCAAATCAGGTGAGTTTGCTCTAAATATAAGTTGTTGTGGATGCTTTCCAGATAGTTCTGTATATGACTCCAGGTGTCTCAGTCTGAGAACAGTAAGGATTCATTAAAACTCAACATCAAGCTTTCTGATCAGTTTTTAATAGTTATATTACACATAATTACACTTAGACTCGAAATCCCTAGAAGGCCCTTTTATAATTTGTCCTAATTATCATTGATCTGGACATGATGGGCAAAACCTCAAATTTTAGGTTTGCCTTATTCCATTCTTCCCTTTACTAGAGTAGTTTAAAGGATCCACTTGTTAGAAAGAATAAAAGACTCTCTCATATTGAGAGTTCTCATAAGAGGCCCTAAGAGCTTCCACAGAGCCATTACTGTCTATTGTGCACAGCAGATCTGTAAAATACTGACATGGGGCTTTATTTAATGCGCTGAACACTGTTAACACCATTGGGAATCAGCATGTTCCTCTGCCATTGGGCATTTTTTGCCCCTGACTCCAAAGAAGCCCCACTATTGTGTATTTTCTACTAATTCCTTTGTTGCTTTGAAATAGGGTGTTTTGTGGAGGAAGAAAAAAATGGTAAAAACATAGAGAAAGACAGAAGTCACTGGCATTACAAGTATGAGTAAGCTTTGTGACGTGACAGTGTGTGTATTAAAATGACAGCTTAAGGAAAATTCATTTCTATTAAGAGTGAAAGAACTGAATGTGAAGAGACCTGAATGAAATGCATAAAATTGCAGGAGACGGAGGAAATAGTGGGTGTCACAAGATTGCATCAGCCTGAACAAAAATGCACAGAAGGCGATACTGAAACTTTGAAGAAAGATTGATGTGACAACAGCTGCAGGTAAATACTGTGGGGGGAAAAAGTGATTTCTACACAAAGCTCTGCAAACCTTGCCTTTTAAATCTGTTTACAATGGCAGAAATGCATTGGCATGCATAGAAGGAAAAAAGAAGACAGAGGATTTTTGTAAAGGTGATTAAAATAATTAATGATTTTTTTTTTGGTAGTCTTGATCACTGGAAACTTTGGCATGATAGGAGGAAATTGTCATTTGGTATTATTTCTGCAATATTGTATGTACAGTCTGTGGGACCCAGGCTATCTCAAGAAGAATGTAACAAGGCCATTTCCTATACTTTGAAGTCTTGGCAGTTTTTTCAAACAGATTCCCCAACAACCCACCCCATAACTGGAAATAACAAAAATGAAAAGGAATTATATGCTAACTGAAAAAAGGGGGGGAAAAAAGGAAAAGAACATTCCTGCATCAAAAAGACATTTTGTCAGCAGAGAGAAAAGTGCTTAAAAGGCCACAGAGTCCATTAAGAATTTTGCTATTAATGCCGATATTTTAAGTCATGCTCCAATACTGTGGGAAACTAAGAAATGCTAGTGGAACTAGTCAAGCTGAAAACAAAGATTAGCTTTGTACATGTCTAGTGAAAGTGCCCACTGTTAATATATGAAACACTACAAGCTTCTTGTTTTTCCAATTTCTTGCCTTGTTTGGCATGTAATTCATTTCTCCTAAACTGAGGGTCATGGGAGTTAATTTCTGTGGGGGAGCTAATCACTGAAGGGACAATATTCAGGAAGAAAGAGACACCTCCCATGGACTGCTTTGCACTACCTGAGACATTTAGATAAAAACAGCTGGAAATGCCCATTTCTCTCTACTGCCAATATCCAGCATTGATGCTTGGGGTTGGGATGTCAGAGGAAATGAGATGAGCATTAACATCGACCTTCATGTTAATCTTTGTCATCACAGTGTTACAATTATGGCATTTATTTCAGGTTGTGGTTTATGCAGCTTTCTGCGGACTTTATTCCATCCAGGTTCATTTTTGAAAGGACACTGGCTAATCTTGAATAACTTGTCTAGAGCATAATGATGGTGACAGTGAGATTAGGTGTTTATGGGTTAGAGCCAGGAAAAAAGCCAACAGGGCAGATATAATGGTGAGAGTCTGTTCTAGATCAACCAACCAGGATGAAAAACCAGACAAAATATTCTATAAGTATCTTGGAGAAATCTCACTCTCGTTGGCCGTTGTTCTCAAGAGGGACTTCAACTTACCAGATGCCAGCTGGAAATTCAATACAGCAGAGAGGAAGCAGTCTAGGAGGTTCCTGGAGTGTGTGCAGGATAACTTCCTGACACAACTGGTGCCAACTAGGGAAGGGACCTGCAGGACCTGTTCTTTGTGAATAGAGAAGGGCTGGTGGGTGATGTGATGGCTGGAGCCTGTCTTGGGCACAGCGGCCATGAAATTAGAGATTTTTATTGTTTGAGGTGTAAGGAGGTGGGTCAGCAGAACAGCTACCTTGGAATTTCACAAAACAGACTTTGGCCTGTTTGGGAGCCTAGTTGAGAAAGTCCCTTGGGAGGCAGTCATGAAAGGCAAAGGGGTCCAGGAAGGCTGGAAATTCTTCAAGAAGAAAATTGTCATGTGACATAAGACAAACTGGCAGGGAAGACAGCCTGACTGAACAGAGAGCTTTGGCAGGAGCTCAGGAAAAAAAAAGGAGTTTATGACCTTTGGAAGAAGGCTGAAGGATCTGAGGGTGTTTAGTGGTGGTTGAGTGGTTGATTCACCATCCTAGAGATATTTAAAAGACATACAGATGTGGCACTGAGGGATGTGATTTAGTGGTGGGCTTGGCAGTGCTGGGTTAATGATTGGACTTGATGATCTTAAAGGTCTTTTCCAACCTAAACAATTTTATCATTCTAACTTAGTGAACCTTGCCATTCAACCCCACAGCTTTCCTCATACTTTTGTGATTCCTTGATATTTACTTTGGATGCCACTGTGTTCTGTGCTGATGGTGGAGGACCTCCTTTGAAATACGTGGTTGCACTGTGGGAGTGACACAACACTTTGCAGGTGATGGATGTGCTTCTGCCTTGCAACTAAACTGGCCAAAGTGGGATCCTGATTTAGCAAGGAATGAAAAGGTGGAAGCAGTCAGGCAAATAGAATAAATGCAGGTGCAAGAATCTGGGCTTTGCTGATGGCGCAGTGCCCTCCCAGTGTCCAGAAGCAGGCACAGAATAAAGAAAGAGACTACAGCATGGCCCTAATGGAAACAAACAATCAAAACCAAAACAGATTCTTTCACACATGTTTTGGTCAAAAAGGGAGATTCAGTATTTTGACCAGAAAGCTCTTCCTTTGAATTATATTTCAGGACATTACCTTCCTACTGTGTTCTAGGGGGGGGAAAATATTGTGAGATTTCCCCCCACCCCCACCCCACCAGTGAATAAGCAGAATTATATAAAGGAATTATCTAACTGTCATCCACCAAAACAAAACATCAAAATCTCTCTCAGCACTTGCATCAAAAAGAACTTTTTATTTCTTTGGTTTTGACCTTAAAACTTCTCTAAATTGATTTCTAACGCTTTTGCTAGTTCATTTCTAAATTTCCATCTCCAGTATTGCTGTCTTTTGTTTCCCAGTATCGTTGACCTTGTAAATCAGGTGATGGCTCCTGTAACAACTCAGCTTCATTCATTTCATGCACCAGTCACTGTGTTACTAAAAAATAAGTATAAAAACAGTTTATGCTTTTGCATTACCCAAACGTGGCTGTTTCAGAATGCATTCACCTACAGCACGAAGAATTTGTTCCTTATACTTTTTTTTTCTATTTGATCAATTTATGTGTGTACACTTGAAGTAGTTGCTGCTCGGTTCATTCATCCACCTCAAAAGTTCTGGCCTTGCTATAACTTGTCTTTACCTTACACAGAGGGTAGAACCATATCAGTATTTTTCTATTCTAGTAGCATACAGTCTGTCTCCATGCAGATTCAGGAACTTAATCTATTTGCAAGATCTTTTACATACAGTGGTACCTCACTAATTATTTTTTTTTTTTCAGAAGGTTGAATATACCAGTATTGTAGGGTTTTTCATAGTCTATTGGTCATTCTTCTCCCTGTTGGGCAATCCTGTTTTATAAGTGCCCTTTCATGTTACAGGAATTCAAAATCATCCATGATTGCTTTCAGATTTTTAGCACCACTGTTGTCACAACTCCATAGCCAAAGTAACCTAAATTAATTTAGGTCTACTGGTTTTAGGAGCAATTTACAGAAATTGATGATCTGTCCTCTATGGTTAATGCTTTTTATATGTGCTTATTTTTACTTGCTGCATTCGCTTGGCACCCAAATCAAAATAGGCAAAGTTACATAATTTTGTCAAATTTTGCCTCCTACATACTGATCATTTCAGAAAATACTAAATTTGATCTAACCATCCTGCTGTTTGCCTTGCTAATGTATAAAAACGGTTTTTTCAGTGCTTCCTAGCCTAAGTACAGCTGCTTCTCTTGCTTGCAAATGTTGTCACATCTGAGAACAAATTACCCTCAAAATCTGTAAACAGAGGTCTTGGGGAAAACCTCTTTCTATCCTCAATATATTGAAAAGTGCCATGTATTCTTACTGGTTTATTTTAATTAGTTTCTAATAATAGCATTACTTTATCTCCCAGACAAACAGAAGCCCACTTAAGCTCTTGTGTCTTCCTGTTGTTGTAAGAGGGCTTTGGATTAAACCCAGCATTTTCATGATAGTGTCTTTTGAGGGATTTTCTTTTTAAAAATATCAAATTGATATGATATCATTGTTAGTCTCATCTGTTCTGTTACAGAGTCTACTTCTTCCCTCTGAAACTCCCGGTGTATTGCCTGTATCCGTGCAAGTGGATTACTCAGGGCCAGGATGGGGCCTGACAGCTGCCTGTGGTTGTCCATAGGCTGTTAACAGAGTTGCTGGCAGAGTTTTCAGCTTTCACTGCCCCCAGAAGTGTTCAGGCACAGCTCCAGCTGTGGCAGAGGCTAAAACCCTTTCCCAGTGGGCTCCCTATCAGGATATGCTCCCTGTTTTGGAGGAACAAGAGACTGCAGCTGGATGGATGGAACCACACTGCTTGGCCACTGGACAGGAGACTGTTCAGTGGGTTTTTATCTTTTTTTTTTTCACAATAAAAACTGTGCAAACTGGCAACAAAATAAGGCGTTCTGAACCATGCATTTTGTGTATCACACTGGGTTGGTGGGGAAGACAGTGTTGTGCTTGAGGCACAAACTGGATGCCAGAAAAGAGAGTGCCTGAGGAAAGGTTGGCTGGGTTGCCACTGACTGCTAAGCCCAGAAGGAAATGGGAATGAATTCTGGTGTCCTGCCTTTCAGTCTTTGTACCCAGGCTGACCTGCTACTTATAGCTCAGTAGGCACAAAGTAACCTGGGCTAAGATCATGATGGGGTCATACCCCAAATGATCTATGCAGGATCTTCAATGCTGCTTTTAAAACTGATGGTTGCCCGTTTAGTTCATTGGTCATTAAGTGTAGGCAATTGGCTGTGAGAAAGATTATATCTTTTACAGGTATCCTTTAAAGAAAGAATCTCCTGTTTCACAATTTAACTGGAAACAGTGAAGTTCATGGTCAAGTGATTCACATGAATAAAAATGCCACAACCCCAAAGAAAAAACACTGTATAAAAAGCTTCAAACTGAAAACACAACATTGCAGGCAATGTTCAGTTTTACAGGTCCACTTTTCAAAAAACAAAGAAAGTACCAGAGTGACATTTAGACAACAGACTATCCTTGCCGCGGAATAACCCTGTTTATGAAGTACAATTTTCTTCTGCCCTTAAATCCCATGTCTGTTGAAAACATTTTTTTATAGTCCCTTAACATTCACAAGGTGAATTTTCAATTCCCTCTGAGATGGATTTACCTTTAAAAAGAAAACTAAGAAAAGCTAAACAAAACAAAAGCTGAGAAAAAAACCACCCCAACCTCCTCCCCTCAAACCCTGAAAACAGAGAGGCTGCACCCTGAGGGAAGGAATATGCTAGACATTTCAGAGCACATGAAAGAGCGGAGTCTTTCTCTTCAAGATCTCTCCCTAGACTTGCCTGCCTCATGAAATACTATGCATTGGAAAGTGGTCTGGGAAATGAGTCATTTCAGTTCACCAGGATCATGTTTTTGTCAAGTAGACGTTCATGACCAAAGTGTGTTTCCATTTCTTAAAATAAAAAAAATCAAAAATCCAAAACAGAACCAAAACCCCCAGATAATGAAATTTTATTAATATATGGGATGGGAAGTTCATGAAATATATGTAGCTGTAAACTTCTATGTACACCACCACAAAGGCATCAGCACTTAATCGAGGCAAGGGCCGGTGCAGCCAGGGACCATGACTGGGTACCAGGAAAAGATGTCCTCAAAATGAGAGGCAGGATGAGATCTGCCTTCCTACATAGCTGGAAGTGATGAGGAGCCAGAAAGCAGTATTGAAGAATGGCTCCTGTCCTCCAGAGGGTCACATATCTCCATTTCCTTCACTCAGAAATTTATGAACCACCTTCAAAATTTTGCCTAAATTTGATCAAATCTGATCAAAACACTCAGTGCTTTCTGTACAAAGTATGAAGTAAGAAGCAAATGTTAAGATTAAGAGTTGTATTCTTACCATGGCTAACCTTTGTCCTTTGTCCTTTACCTCCATTTCTTACACCCGAAGTATCTGAACGCCACACCACTTTGCTTATGCTTAATGGGCTCCGTTGTGCGTGTCTTAACATACAACTCCTGTAAGCAGGGACATTTTGTTGGTGTTTGGAAGGTAACGTGCATGTCAGTGGCACTGAATAATGGAATCTCTCAGGAAAAAAAATAAATTTTGATTTAGAAGCCATCACAAGGTACCGTTCAATAAGGAACCAAATTAATACATTAAATGACTTAGAAATGTGTGGGTGTAAAGGGCATCTGGGGCTGAGGGTAGCCCCTTGACATAGTCAGCCTCTGTCAGATAAACCCTTTCATAAACTAATTAGCTGATCCATCTTAGAACAAATTAGGTCATTTACTACCATTACTCCCACTGGGAAATTGTTCAAGAACTTCACTTCTCTGTTGCTTTGAAACTGTTCTAATTTTCAGCCTCGATTTATTCATGGCCAGTTTACATCCATTTGTTCTTGTGCCAATGTTGTCCTTTAGCTTAAATAGCTCTATTTCCTCTCTTCTTGTATTCCTTGATGTATTTATAGACAACATTCACATCCCCTCTGAGCTTCTGTTTCACTAGGCTGAACAAGACAACCTTCTCTTTTCTCGCTGTGTTGGTGTGATCGTCCTCACTGTTCTCCTTGCAACCTGATCTTACTTGGATATATTTCACCTCTGGTGACAAGTACGAAGAATTGAAAATAAAAGCAGTCATCTTTATTCAAGAGTCAATGAAGAAGAAATAATCCGCATTAAAAATGGGAAAGAATACCTGCAGTAGATGAGGTAGCAGTATTTCTTGGGTTTGGTAGCATTTATAAAATTCTGAGCTTATTTCAAGCACACAAACCCCCTTATTTCATGCTCTAGAAAGTATACATGTTGCTTTCCTTCACTATCTGTATCTAAAAGTATGAGATTTTTTGACACTTGCAGTTGATATTTTCTCCTCCCAAGCACATTTTTTGGCCATTTTAGGTCTGGGGTAGACTCAGAGGAAGGTGTAGGGGAACATAGGCATCTGTGTGGCCACATCTCTTCAGTAGACTTTGAAAGGATGTTTCCCCTTCCTATCCCTTCTTCACATGCAGTTGTTTGCCAGAGGAGCAGCTGTCACCCGGTTCTGCAGCACACTGTGTCATTGCAGCTTAGGTTTCCCCAGTCCCAGTGCACAGGAGTATGGCCAGAGCACTTGCTCAGAAAGGGTTGAGAAGCCGTGAAAAAGGTACTTCATGTGACATGACAGCAAAGGGCCATCCGGGACATGGAGCTCCCTTTGGTCCCTTGAGTAGATCCAAGTCTGGAGACTGGATTCACCTTTTGTCAAACAGATGGAGTTCTCCCTCATGCTTTCACTTGCTCCCAAAAGCATATCCTGAAAACTCCATTCTTTACTACTGTGGCATTCACACTGTGTTTTAGAGCAAGAACTGAAGATGCTGACAGCAGTGTATGAGATACATAATGAAGATAGTTTCAGGGAGTTTATATTCTTATTTATATGCTTCAGTGCTTCATAGATTTAGGGATCTATTTCACTTTAAAAAATACATGTCTTTTAAAAATACATTTAACATTTAGAAATATACATTCATCTGCTTCAGGTTAAGCAACTGTGAAAGCCTTTTAAGAGTCAGAGCCTAAAAGATGCACATAGATGAGGTGCTTTGGGAGATGCAGAAAATGTGTTAACACAGATTTATTAATTCAATTACACAAACTCTCCACATGCTCTTCTCTTTAAACTAAGAAATGTGTCATTTATGGGCCTCACTGGTAATGTAGGACTCTAGCAGGGGCTTAAAACCTGATGCTTCAGGTGTGGGAAATTATTTAGTGTGCAGGAGTTAGTGAGAAAGCATATACAGTATTTCACAAACATTTCTGAAAGCATGTCTTACTCCTTTCTCTCTTCATATTCCTGACACATGCTGTCATCAAATGGCCATTTCACATACCTGTGGACATCTAGTCACATCTTTC
Organism: Formicarius rufipectus; assembly: GCA_013399695.1. NCBI lineage: Eukaryota > Metazoa > Chordata > Aves > Passeriformes > Formicariidae > Formicarius > Formicarius rufipectus. The sequence continues at coordinate 1,047,231 of VXAU01001955.1, read as the reverse complement.
TTTCTTATTTAAAATACTTTCTCCTCTGAGCAATTTTTAGACTTTAGGAGATCTCTCAGTTAGAGGTGATCAAAAACATTTCAAATTGAACAACCATCAGGATATGCAGCTTAATCAAAGCAGACACATTCTGCAGGAATAAATTGGTTTCAGTTTTAATACCATTTTAAATAGCAAATGAGTGTAAATGAATCATGTCAGGCTTGTTTTATTCAACTTCAGAAAATATTTTGGTTTTATTTTACTTTACCAATTTTGGTTCTGCTGTCATAGTCAAAACCTTTCATATTGCTGTTCATTAAGTACCTGTTTAATCAAAATGCTTTGGACTTGAAACTTTCCTGTAACATGATGAGCTTTTCATTTCCTGTTAGAGCTTTGTGTTTGTGAGAAATTATATTCTTTCAAATTCAGAATTTCCTACTTCCATCAATAAACTTGGAGTGAGCCACTTCTCTGCATTTCTTATACTGTGGGGGGGGGATAAGCTTCCCCAGATTTTGATTTTTATGACCAAGTGATCCAGATCAGTCCTGCTCAGACAGCCTTTGGCACCAGAGGGTCCAACCAGATGTCCCTGACTACCACACACTGGCTTGGCAGTTACAGAGGTGTCTTTCTCGAGGAGATAATTCCCTGTGTGGAGAGCTGCAGAGGGTTTTGGAAAGGCTGGTTCAAAGACTCTCTCTTAAGCAGTGAGGGTACAAAGCCTGGGGGAAGGCATCCTGAAAGAGCTCAGCTGAGTCACAGTCCATTTAATGATAAAACGTGAATTATTGTGGTACATAAGTTTTGTAGCTGAGACCACAGCATGGAAGGCTGAAACAGCCTTTCCCGGGTCTGGGTGCTTATAATATGGATTTCGATGTCTCTGAAATCCATTGCTCTGAGAGCAGTTTATTATCTAGAAAGTTTTAGAGCCCTGTGTTTCACTGATGATTATTCATCAAGTGTTGCCTTTGTTCCCAGGCTGTGCTCAGATGTCTTTCAAAATTATGGTAAATATTGATTTAGTGCCCTGCTTAAACATACATCTCTGGCACAGAGTCTTCAGCAAGTGTGCCTGTGTCAAACAGGAGAATTAAATTCAGTCAGAGTTCAGTATAATAGCTGTCTTATTCATCTAGTGCTTGTCTTCTTGGAAAGCATCATCCTGTCATGGGTGTCTCTGAAGTACATAAATGAAATAAATCTATTAAAATGTTGAGATCTTTGACAGTGAAATATCCTCAGTCCCTTAATACTGGAAAAGTAATTTTTGAAAAGTCACAGTAAAAATGGTAGTTCAGGGCTGTGTGCCTCAGCTCATAAGGGAGAAACTCCACCGTCCCTTCTTCCATGCTCAAGTTGTACTCAGATTCTAGTGTAGTACTTTCTACTTGAGAAGTTGGAACTGTGATTACCAGTTCACCTCACCCAGTATCAGAAGTAAAAGTCATCCCCAGAAGAAACAGCATTCTTGGGTTCACCAGTGAAACTGTGGTGTTCAAAGAAGATATGACAGAGCAGCTGCATTTTTTTGTGTGTGGTGCCTGATGTGGAGCTTCTTCACCAGTGAAAATCAGAGTTTAAACCTGTGGGTAGAAAACCTTTTCTGCCAAGGTTGTCAGAGAAGCCTGCAGTGATTTATGTTTCTGGTGGTCCTCATGGAGAGCTTCTATGTGACTCCCAAGAAGTGCTCTAAAATAGGATCTTTGCCAACTTAGTCTAATATTAAAATGAGACTCCAGTTTCTCAGTATTTAGCTCCTTGACCATAGTTTTTACAACAACAAGAAGTGCTTATGCATGTAAAATAATGCAGCAAAATAAAAGTGTTGAGATGGTTGTCTTGAATGGTTTGATGCACAGGAAGGATTAAGCAGGCTGAATTTAAGAAAAAAAAGAAAAAAGTGAACTTCTGCTTCATAAGAAAGCATTTTAAGTGTTGCAACGGGTTTGAATTTTTTTATTTGTTTGGAGTGGTTTGTGTGTGGCTTTTGGTTGGGGTTTTTTTTGGTCAGTATATGAAATATATGAAAAACTTTTTTTCTCTTTGATGTTGCATAAAGTCCAGACACTGGCACTGTTTAATAGCTGGCATCTCTAGGAATTCGTGTTACTAGAGGAACCTAATTTTCTTCATGAGAAATGTACCTTTGGCTGTACTGGATATGGTCCAGTTTCTGGCCAGGGCGACTATTGCTTATGACCAATATTGCCTCAGCCACATCCTCCAGGAATGGCACAGCTCTCAGTAGACCCAAGAGGCTGTTGGCCTGAAAGTGTCTGTTGGTCTGCTGGCACAGGACCTTGTACCAACTGTGACATGTATTTACTAGTGGCTTAATGCTCTCTCCTAGAGCCACATTTTTGTAATCTGCTTACACAGAGTGGAATAAGTCAAGCTTTATTTTGTTTTATTTTTATTTGTAAAATTTTAAAATATGAGGCTTTGAGATCCTTCATCCTGCAGAAAATTCACCCATGGGGAAGGGATTGTGTAACTACTCCTCTGCCACAAGATTTCTTCTGGGTTAAAGAGGTTTGGCTCCATTAGATGCTTTTTCCTGGAGAGCAGATGGGTAATTGGGCCATGTCTGTGTCTGGGAGGTTAACTGTCTCATTAGACATTTCTTCTCAGCTAGACTTCACACTGAAAGGGCAGATAAAAAAACTGGGCTGATTCTGAGCCCTGCAACAGCCTTTTCCTTCCATGGAAAGGGAAGCAGGTTTAGATAAACACGATATTTGTGCTTCTTGCATTTCTTTGTCTCTTTTTATCCTTTGTGTCTCCCTTTATGCTTTTTGATGTCTACACCAGCCATCTTAGAGGAAAAGATACGTTTTGTGAGAGACATGAGGCAAGGCAGCTGTTGATAGCTCTGGGAGGGAAGAGGGCATAACTCGTTGTGGTGTCAGTTTGAGTTGCTGATGGATTGGCTGGCAGATTCAGACAGGCAGGTTGGTGTCCCCAACAAGATCAATGATGTGAGAGGTTAATTAATGGGACATGGCTCATTTAGATTAGGAGGGGCAGCATCTGGGCAGATCATGAGATGGATTTGCTGGAAGTATCACAAATAGAACAGGTTGTGTTGGATTTGTTCCTGCAGAAACGAGCTCTTCAGGTGGACATTCCTTCCATCCCCTCACTGGGACTTGCTTGAGTGTAAATGGTGTGTTTATACATGTTTATAAGTGTGTTTCACTTATGTGTGTGTATCCTATCATTGGCTCCCTAAAGGTCTTAGAGAAGATAAGAATCTTCCAAGAGACAATATCGTTGGTGGTTTCCAAAGAGACAACAGAAATCTGGGTCCTACTGAGCCCATTGAGTCCATATGCTGGAAGTTTAGTATGGGAATAGTCACTATAGATCAAAGTACATGCAAAAATGTTTGCTGGCCTGAGTCAGGTTGCTCCACTTTTTGCAAGATGGAGCGTCTAATGAGAGAGACTGCTTATAGTCATAGTGGTATTTCCCAAAATTCAGACATGAAGGTGTTTTTAATCTACAGCGCTATATACAGGCTCTCAATTTGCCATATTTCCATAACAAGTAAAATCAAGTGTCGAGCTATGAGCCTGATTTGGGAGTAAGTTCTCAGCAGAGCCTCCCTGAGGAGTCACTGTCACATATGGATGGCACCTGCAGCAGTGCAGCTCTGGTTCCTTTGCCTCTACCATCAACAAAAGTCACTGTTGTCACTTGGCCTTCATGTCTTGTACTGGTAAATATGTTGTGTGATGGAGTGAGCAGCACCCCTTCCTACAGGCACTGTGAGTGATGTTGTCCCCACACCTTTTCCTGTGAGGTTAAGCTTGTTGTGGGTTTGTGGGAAAGATGTGTTGCTCATCAATCTCCTTCAGATTTCCAACAAGAATAGCACCACTGGGTGCTATTTTTCGCTGCTCATCCTATATAAAGAGTGTTGTTTGAGCTGAAGTTCTTGCCCTTCCACCTCTTGGCTGTGAGCCATTAGTCCTGTGAGAGGAGCAGGCACACATGTGAAGTGACTTCAAGAAACAAAAATGGTTTATTCAATTCATCTGGCCAGGACCAGGTGAGGTACTGCTGGGAACGTTGCAGCCACTGTGCATGGTCAATAACAGCAGCACGATTTTGTACTAGAGGCAAGAGGTTCTTCAAGAAAATGTTCTCAAAAAATGCCATATAACCCAGAATCCCACATTTCAAGCTAATACTTGACTTTGGACAGCAGCTAAGTAAAAAGAAAACTGCTTGAAGCTGGTGTTCTGATATGTTTTATTAAGACCAGGGATGTGAGTTCTTCATCTCTCTGTCATATATGTGAGCAAACTCCAGAAAATAGGTATGTAATAACAGATTAATAAAACATTGGAATTAATGGGATAAAACAGCACACTGATGGAAAATTTTCAAAGTATGTATTGTTCCTTTTCAGTTTGCTGATTTTGTAATAAATACTGACTTGGCTGAAGAGACAGTGAATGATAGGTATGATTGAAGCTGCTTCACCTGATAAGTTCTGGTGCTGTAGGTCGCTACATATCTTTATAGGTTATCAAATGAAAGATGAACATGTTTGAATATCTGCCACTGACTTTCTTAGGCACGGTTTGAGAATATATAGGCTAAGTTTGCCCTCTACTGGATTGCAAAATTACATCTCTGCCTTTATGACCATCTGGAGATGTTACTTCTTGTTATTCCCAAGGAAGTTTTCCATTACATGATATAACATACTTCACCCTCAAAACGATATAATTTTTTGTGTTATCTTTCCAATCAGTCATCCTTGCTGTGTGAACTGTTCACTGAATGATCTTGCTAAGTTGTTCTATTTAAAAATGCCTCTACACAGTGCTGCTTTTGAAGCAGATTGTTTTGGTGTCTTTTTCTTCAGATGAAAAGTTTCTGCAGTGGGATTAATTCTGAACATCAGGAATAAACTAACAACTGATTGACAGGAGCCATCTGCACGAACAGATCTGCTCTTTTCCCTCTGACAGCTTGTTTTCAGTAAGGCCTGGGGTCTCCAGCAAGCTGTACTCACAGCCAGGAAAGACCTCTGAGGGGCTGCAGCTCCTGCTCTTTCTCTGCCAGTCCGGCTTCCTGCCACATATATACTGAAGGCCTTTGGTTTGGATGCAGCTATTTGCAGTCAAGGCATGAAGTGATGCTGCATCCTATTTCTAAGTCTGTACTGGGATTTCAAGGCTTTGTGCTTTTAAATAACAGTTAAAACATACACATCTGTGACAGACTGTATTTTGACATTGGCTCTACAAGAGTGATCCCAAACTTATGAGGTCATACACATGAAAGTTAACTCTGCTGTAATGAATCATAAGGTATATGAAGCCAGATGATCATCTAAGGTAAATCAGTGTAAGTAAGTTCTCTGACCTGAACAGAGTTGTATTGACTTGTGCTGGCTGAAGATTTGTCTCATTTTTAATGTAATTTCTCATTTGTTGTTTTTCTCTGTTGGATAGGCTGGTAACGAAGGTTTCTTGGCCTCATCAAGCCACTTAAAATTTCTGTCCTTGCTCATAGTATTTTTGGTCTGCCAGGCTCTGTTTTTAACCAGAAATGCTACATCAAATGTAAATTAGTTCCAAAAAGAAAATCTATGGCTGACCAGACAGTGCTCAGTGGATCTTTATTCTGACTCTGTGTCCAGATTTTATGGATACGAAAACCCACTGGACAGCACAGTGGGGCACTATTGTCCCTCCCCGAGGCAGAGCCAAAAGGGTGTTAGGAGCAGCTGATGGCAATTTGTAGGGCTCCTGTCACAGCTCTCCTGTAGTCATCCTTGCAGCCCCCAGCAGCTGTATGAACCACAAAGTCCTGCTGAGAGCTGTTGTGCTGACATGGCCCAGGGATTTTTGCTATAAAGTTGTGCATTTGCACCCTGGTGTGCTAGAAGGTTATGGTGAAAAACCCTGAAGCTCAGAAAGCTCTTTACAATAACACTGGAGTTTTCCAGAGTGAGAAGGTTGCTGTTTTCATTATAGTTTTGTATATAGATCACCTGAAAGAGGCATGGAGATTGAGTATTATCTGAGCTGTCCACCAGTCAAGACTGTATTTGAAGGCAAGGAGGACACCAGCATATCTTAGAGCATCAGGTAATAGAAGGGGAAGTATTTCTCACTGGCTGATTTATTTGCCTATTTATTTTACCATCAATTCTGGAGTTAAAGTAAGTCCCTGAGAAAATGGGGTAGACAACAAATGATCAGTGATGAAAGGTATATGATAAATTATTGTGCCCATGGCTCTACAGTTCATTTCAGGGGCAGCACCTCCAAAACAGGCAGAGTCAGCTGCTTCTGTTTGGGAAGAAATTAGGAAAAAAAGAAAAGGCATTTGGATATTTAAATGGTGGGTAGGTGTAAAAGGAGGATGTCTGTACCAGTGGTGATCCTGCTGATTAATCTGACCAAGGAGGCTTCTCTCAAAGTCTCGAGAAGTCTACCTCATGAGCTTTTGATTTCAGACCCTTAGGAGAAGTCAAAGCTCAGAATTTGTACCAGTAATTCATGTCTTGTAGGTCCCAACCACCCTCTCATCTCTGTGGGAACTTTGTGTAGTGTCTTAGGCTGGACAAATTCTGGTGGCACTGGGGAATGAGTCTGAAGGCAGAAACCAGTCAAGCTGCTTGAGTCAGGAGGTGTAACTACACAGGGATTAGCTCTGCTTGCTAAGGGGTTCCTGTTATTTGGGGTTAGGGTATTTTTTAATCATTCCCAAATAGTCCCCCTGTGCTCTAGTAGAACTGCATGGAGGTCCCATTCTGAGTTCCATGTTCCCTGAAATTAGAGATTTCAGGACTCTCTGTGTCACATAGAACTCCTCTACAGGGAAGATGCTACAGCTCTGCTTTGTAAGCATGAGCAAGGCTGGGTGTAAAAGGCAGCACACTGGGTATTCAGCTGCTGCAGGGACACTGCCCTGGGCCTAGAGGAGCTGGATGGGGGCTGAAGGGTGCAAGTAGACCTGCAAATTCTGTCATTTGAGGTAAATTTTTCCTACTTCATTAGTGAATACTCAGGAAGAGAGTTATGTAGGTAAGACCTGAATAGTTGCAATTTTGCTGGGCAAGCTCTTTTCTTGACTGTAATGACTTTACTTTTGGCCTCTAAGCTATATTATTAGGACAAATCCTGAATATCATCACATGTTTTTTAATGATAAGCCTGGAATAGAGCTAGTAGTGTCCTAATTTTTCCATGGACTGATGCATAGAGAACCTGGGTCCTCAAAGGTTTTGAACACTTAACGTCAGGGTTGTGAGTGTACTAATAGGCATGAATTTCTCTAATCAGCTTTGTCTTGCACCTCTGTCCAGACTCTCTGCTCATGGCACAGGAGCTCTGTTTAAGTTTAGGTTCAGGTGTCCAAGGCTTGCCTAAACTAAGATGCATGTGTCCCTGATCCCTGCTCTGCCTCCTGCTTTCTTGGCACTGACTGCCCTCCCTGGATGTCCACCCAAACCTTCTTTGTGTGTAGTTTGTCTCACACTGGTCTCCTGCTGGAGTTCTCTGAATAGACCTGGATCTGACCCACCATTACACCTTGGATGGACCTTCTATCATCATGGCTCTGCTCAGGTGCTGTCGGGTGGTGTCCTGGGTCACTCTTGGCTCCTTCTCTCTCATGGACAGCCTTGGTTTTGCACTGGCACTCAGCCCTGTGGAAGTCAGTGAGCCATTTATAGGCATTTCATGAACGAGCCTGTGTCTTGCTTGAGGCAATGGAGCTATATCAGCAGACATGACAAGCCTTCATTGAACCATCTTTCTTTTGTGCTTCATCAATGCTCTGTAATTAATAAGATTTACAAACTTATGCCCATTACTTAATTGCTTCTGCATTCATAAAAATGTCACAGCATTTTGGTTCCTTTTGCATTTAGAGGCTGGGGCTGTGCAGGCTGTGGGGCATCATGCAGATTTCTGCTTCATTATAACACAAACCTGGCAGACAAACACAGGAATGTCTTTGTTGTTAGCTTAGGCTTGAGGATTGAGCTTTAGAACACTGTAAACAACAGGCTATTTTAATAAAAATATAATTTTGGTAGAGAAGATGGGGATAAGCAATGGAAAATAATTTGGGGAAATAAAAGGAAATCTGAAGGTTGATAATTTTCAAAGATAAGTCATTTCCAAGGGCTTGGGAGTAGATGGGGAGAAAAACAAGAGAAGAAGACCTGAATCTTGAGCACATTGCAAAGAAATGGTCAAGGGATTGTGCAGGATTCCTTATACAGGACTCAGGACACTCCATTTTTCTGTAATGCACGTGAAAGGAGGGGAAACACCTCTGTCCTATTCCCTTGTGCAGGAGCCTGGCTCTGAGTTCGGTTCTCCAACTATTGCAGATACCATGTTAACTCAACTGGCAGTCTCCCGTTTTTAATTTTAAAAACAATGGTTGTGACACTGGAATGAATCTGTAGGAGTTATAAAGGAAAGAAAATAATTTCTCTTACATTCCATCATCTCAGCTCACATCTAATTTATTCCCTTCATAGATGCATAAATTCACACAGAAGTCAGACTCAGCTGAAAACAGAGTAGATGGAGTATTTATTGCACAGGCAAGAGCAGCCTGAGGAACATGAGGAAAAAAAGAGCACCACAAGACACATTCTGACTCCTGCCTCATAGGCACCTTTGATTTCAAATTCTCTTACAAAAGGGTAAATAGTATTAGAGCAACTGCTTTAACAGGCTGTATGTTACAGCTGACTAGGGAACATTGTATCTCTTGCACCAAAAAGTGCTTACTCTTTATTTAATTTTTTTAAAAAAGAACAATGATTTGAAGAGCAAGTAAGGCATAAAAGCTGTAATGGTCAATCTCATGCAGCATTCAGTTACATCAAATTGCTCCACTATGACTTTGGCCCGGATTTGTAGGACCTGTTTTCAGTACAGAGGTCATTTTCTTTGCATTCTGTGAAAACATCAAACACTTGAATTTGAAGAAGGTAGCAAGGATCTGTGTGGAAGTGAATGGGAGGCAAAAGCAAGTGAATGGCTGCCTAAGGTGAGGATCTCAATCCATTTCTAACTACAGTAGCAGACAGGGATATAAATTTGTCCCTCAGTAAAGTTTTGAGAAAATAATGTAATTTTCTCCACAAAAACCTTATTCCAAGCTTTCCTCCTCAACCTTTCAGGGTATCTTCATGTGTCCCACAGCTCATGGCCTTAGAGGACTTGGGGACCCTTCCCTTTCCTTGTGGGAAGGACTGAGGGGAGGATGCCTTGTCGCAGAGTTGTAGAGGGGGTGCTGGATGTTGGCTTGCAGGCAGCCCAAGCACACAAACAGGCTGTGGAGCCCCGTGGCCACTCAGACCCAGGGCACTTGTGTGAGGGAGCCCACGTGAACATGAACCAAGGACAGCTTTGCAGGTCACAAGTCCCAATACCAGTGGAGCTGAAGAGGTACCACAGAAATTCTTGTGATTTTGTCTATAGAGCCAAACATCTAATTTGTACTTATGCCCTGCTTTAAGCCTCCAAGTCTTCCACTGGTCCTAATTCCTTTTGCTCCATGTGTTTCCATGTAAGGACTACCATGGTAATGTTTTCCTGACTCTGCCCATTTTGCTGTGTCCTTGATTCTGTGTCCTTCTGCAGCATGGAGTTGTTAAAATGTGTCATTTACATTTTGAATTTGGAATCAGTGGTTCCACTTGTATAGTGCTTTTTTAAAAAAAATCTATATAAATGACAATTGAGATGGGTTCACTTTGGAAAACACCTTGCAAGTAGGTATCAGAGAAATGAATAACTTTTCTTATCTAAAATATGCAATTTTTAGTTACAGAGAGTCTTTATTTCTTAAATACATTTTAGCTTAGTTTGTGAAAAATGCTAGCCTGATTTTTCTCAGGAGTCTGTACAACTGCACTTGCTGCAGCAGTTATTGAGGGCTTTTCTGGAAACTAGTGGCTTAATAAATTCTTAATCAGATATTTTGAAACTCAACAGTTTTGAGATGCAATTTGCAAGTTTTGATAAACAAAAGTTTTCATGGCCAGAATTCACACAAAAATATTCACATTTTCTTTTTCCTTGTATGGGGTGACATTTTTGCTGTCTTGTAATCATGCTTTGGCTTTTCACACCCTTGTTTTTGGTTAAGATTCCTTGTGCAAATCACATTGTCCATATCCATGATGTGAATAACACACCTGGTAAAGAATACAGTAGTTGAAAGCAAAAGTCAGTGAACCAAGAATCCAGGCCTATCAAGACAGTTAATGCCTTATGAACTCCCATGATGTAAACCAGCTGCATTTCAAAACGTAATTACTTAGGAAGAATAATTTTTCCTTTAGAAAATTCAGCATAAAAAAGTACTCCTGTCTGTAATAGAAGATTCTAATCAGCAAAATGTTTCCTCTTGCTATATTCCAAACACTGAACTTTATTGCCTCACTTGTACTGATATTTAATAAATTGGTTCTGTTTTTCAGCCATGAGAAGGCAACATGAATGATGTGGAAAAGGACAGTCTAAAGGAGATGTGGTGTATAATTTGGATGATGAAGTATCAGAGAGCCAGACTGGCCTGTGTTGTGGCCACTTTATTGTTCAGTGCAGTAGTACAGTTAAGTTATATTTACATTTTCTAATTATATTTTGTTATGCAAAAAAATTATATGTATGTATCCTCTTGCCAAACCAACCACCAAATTGTAGTCCTCTCTCAGAAAAAAATGAAAGAGAACAACACAGACTGAAATAGAAAACAAAGTAGATAATGAAAGCCCACTGAAATCACGGAGAGTCTCCACACAGCATTCCAGACAAGCATCCTGCTTTTCATCATTGCCATGGCTGCTGCTTGTCCATTGAGCCTGCAGCTCAAAGTCTCCTCCTGCCAATAGCCTTGGCCAGGGTCCTTCTCTCAGTGCCTCTCTGGAAAACACATCTTCAAAATGACTTGCTTTTGGGATCAGCCAGGGAATGTGCTTGGTGGAGGTGGTATCACCCAAAAGATGTTTGAGATTATTCCGTTTGAGATTATTCTCCCCTGTTCCACATGCAAACGGAGCTGTGATGGCAACACAGCCACCAGGACACTGCATTTGCCATCTTTTCCCCAGGCACAGTCAGTCTGAAGGGGTGGCTCAGGCTTTGGTGCTCCTTCCATGCATGGTGGTCACTCAGGAGCCAGATGAGCTGCCTGGGTGGTAATTACTCTGTGGGGGTAATTAGGGAGAGGGAGGGACAAGGTTTTGAGCAAGGGGTATTTTTTTCTCATATGTTGCAGGAGAATATCTCAGTAAACTACTCTAGCACTGTGTTGGAGCAAATGTTGCCATTTATTTATTTATTTACTTGGACACACTGCATCTGCCTAAGTTAACTGAGAATCTACAGAGATTCTACTCCCCATAATGAGCATCAATAGCTGAATTTCCTAAAACCCATCACAGTGCATGGATGTGGTTTATCTGTTTCTATCTGTGTCTTTGTAAGTAAAGAATGGCACAATCCTTAATTTTTTTGATGGGACTTCTAAAGCTCGTTCTTTGCTGCTTTCTGGGCATTCATTTCAATGAACATCATTTTCCCTACTTAGCTATTTCCCCACATTTAAGTGACTATGTCTAACTTAGACACAATAGGATGTGTTAGAAAGCTATTGAGAGGATGTATTAATTTATGATTACAAGTAAAATAGAACTTCACAAAAATAAAGTCCAAGACAGGTTTAAGCTTTGGTTCTTCTACCCCAAAGCTGGCAACCTGCACTGATATATTGAAAAATAAATAATAATTTTTCCAAAGTTCCTTTTGTTTCTACTAGGAAAAGTCTTAATTGAAGGCAAAATGATGGTGTAATTTATCATTTGCATTCTAAATACCTTGATTTAGAGCTGAAACCTGACAAAAGTAATTAGATCCTTGATTATTCTTCCTAAATATTTTAGGCACTCAGAGACAACCTCTTGGTCTGGACCGATTTCATTAATGCTGGAAAAAACAATCCTTCTAATGCAATATTTTATATTATTGAGTAGAAGTCAGAGCACTGTTTGCTCCAGCATTTTATAAATGTGATCAAATGTAGACCCTGCTCTAGAGGGTTCACATTCTCCTAAACTCAATGGAAGTTGATTGGCATAACAATTAACTAAATTCTTGACTTTGATGAACTCCAAAACACCATCCTAACAATTGGTTCACACCAATAGACATCACGTTACTTGTAGGCACGATAACCTCTTTGAAAGGACTTAGATACATAGTCTCAAATAATTAAGAATTTGAGTTTAACTTAGTAAGTACACTTAGGAAGAAAAAAATTTGTATATTACAATGCCTTTATTTTGTCACTCACTGTACTGAAATTTCATTGAAAGTCCACTGAAAAGTAGAGAAAAAAATATCTGCAGGAGGGGTAGGAACATTGTCCAACAGCAAGAAGCATTAGAATTGCCCTCAAGGTGGAGAAGAACTCAAAGTGAATTGACAGGCTTATATCAACCTCTTGTCATTAAAAAAAGGAGCAATGCAATTAAATGCAGTCTTCTTTTTCTGAAATATTTTATGTCAGGCACAGGGTGTTCTGAGGTGATACAGATAATTAGCAGAGAAATTTAATCATCTGTATCACAATGAAAGAAAAAAAATTGGCTCTTTAATCAAAACATAGACCCACCTGATCTGAAATTAGAATGTTTCAATATGTCTTCCAGGCTAGAAAGCCTAGTTAAAAATTAATGGAAGTTGGCAAGCATTAAATTATCTACCTAAAAGATCCTATACAATTTCACAAATTAAAGAGAAATACATTGATATTCACACAGTAATTTATCTGCAAGACTGCACTGAACTAGTGAAATAACATATACCAAAATGCAGAATGCCTTCTGAGCAAAATGCCATCACTAGGCCTTGTATTAAAAGGAAGGTTCATTTTTGGGTCCGGGTTTTCTACTTGTTTTAAGTGGGAACTGTACTATTTTATCCCAATAGAGCTTGACTTGTGGTGGTGTTGCCCTTTGGAGGAAAATTCATAGCTACACCCAGGCTGCAGCTGTGGCAGGATTTCTGTTGATTTCAATGGGATGAGCTTGCTTGGCTCTTAGTGCTTGGCATTTTCTTGGCAACATGTGAGATTCTTCTTGGTTCTAGGACTTATGGTTTTGATATCTTTCCAACTTGGCTGGGTTCACTGTCAGGAGTGAACACTTGAGTGAAGGAGACTTTGATGCTTTTTGCCTTCTCAACATAATTGTCATTAAAAAATGTAACTGTCAGTATGGTATTGAAATAAAATTAAACTTGTTTTGGAGGATAAAATCTGTTGCATAACAAACTTTCAAATGTTTATCACAAGTCTGTCTATATTTTCATTTCAGTGTTAATGAAAAAACACTTAGCACATATGTTGCTTTCAACATAATATGTTTTAGTCTTTTGTGTATTTTTATGCATTTATTTTTAAAGCTCTGCAGTCTCCACTTCTACTGTGAGAAGCTCGGTAGCACACAATACTTTTACTTTAGCAAAACAGTGGGATCCATTGGTTAGGCACTAGAATTGGTGAAGTCCAGATGGAAATCCAAGGTACAGTTAAGGGTGAAGAAAATTAACTCTGATTAACCAGAAGTGATACTTGCCTGAAAAACAAGGTCTCATAATGCTCCCTGTTGGCATTTCCCTGTTGCTACTAGTGAGTCTAATGACTCTGCCCAGATTTTCCTAGACTTCCCATGTATTTAAATTTCATATGCCCAGACATTATGCAGAAATTATATTCTGAATGCTTTTCCTCCTACTCTGAATCCCTTAGCAACTTCAAGAACTTCATTCATGGAAAAGTAATTATTTGAATTCTATATATTTTTAGCTTTCAGTAATGGTGTTTAAAAGCTAGAGATGTGAAAAAAACCCAAAAGTTTTAAGGTGGAATCTGTATTTGTAGTAGAAAAATCCTCCAGATTTCACCCTCCTGTCCTAACCTGCAGCTGTCGATGTTGCCTCATGACCAGGCTGCACTATGGAGTAAATCTGCTGCCTGTTTTAGGAGGAAACATCATGTGCTCACTGTGGACAGGGACTCGTACGTGAAATGTATTTGGTATTTCTACCTAACAAAGTGAAAATACAGCACATTCATTGATGCTGTGGATCTCAGTATGAGACCCCCTCATATGATCTGCTTTTATGAGGGCACGGGGGAAGGTTCTGCCCAGGCAGGGTGAGGTATCAGCATAACAACAAAAAAGGCACTGCCCCACGTGAGCCTGTGAGCTCTAAGGTTCACCATGGCCTACATGGAAACAAGCTGGGGATCTCTGTACTGATCTTATGGTCTATTTGAAGCTCAATAATTCACTCAGGGATGACAGAGAGTTGACTGCTTTCCAGGTTGCTATCCTGAGGTGATGCGTCATGAGGCAAATCCCTCATGAATCTAACAAATTACCATGTTTCCTAAGAACTAAGTGTCAAAGCACGTCTATGGGCATTAAGTGTCTAAACAGTGTCAGAAGGTATCAGATGTATTTAGCTCCCCACTGTTTCCCCCAGGATGAAATTGGTACATGATGAATAAACTGCAAATTCCCTGAACATGTGAAGTTGGTAAGTCCTGTGCCAAACTGGGAGGGATGGGAAGTGAATGGCCATGCTGTCAAAGAAATAAGATGAAGAAAAGCTTGGTAGTAACTCCCTAAAATGTGAGTTAAAAGAAAAAGCAATAATTAATCCAAAGATAAATCATTCTAAAGTTCAGTCATTTCTATCATATTCACCTTTTCCTCAGGAAGCAGAGGATGTTGTCTGAGGTAACATAATTTCCCTTTTTCAGACTTTCCTCTCTCATTTATGTTAAGAAAGATGGCTTAAATACCCTCATGCAGTAAGAGCTATCAAATATTAACTTTTTAACAGCAGCTGCTCTGTCATTATTCTAATCTCTTGAAGAATTTGCAATCCTCAGAAATAAATTTTGAATTTAACAGTGTATTTACTTTATCTGTCTCTTCCAATTCCTTCTAAGGAAGAAAAGCCTTAGAAGACAAAACTGGAAGGAGCAATCACTACAGCTGTAAATACTTGGGCAAACTCCTGGGATAGTAGGAGTGAAGATTTTTCAGAATAAACATAGTTTGGCTTAAGCAATGAAATTCTCAAAACTGATCCAATTTAGGAAGAAAAAAAGAAAGTTCCTTGCTGTAATTCTCTGGGGTTTTTTCTGTGTTGTATACTACTAAATAGCACTATGGAATAAATTTACTGTTACTAAAGCTGATTCTGACTTGCATTAGATTTGCACTGTGCAACACTCAACCATTTTAATTGGGATATCACCAATCCCATTCCTCTTGAATATTATAAATTAATAGCAAAGCAAGTACTGCAGATGATATCTGCCTCAGCAATTATCTTTCTTTTTTCCTTGGCACTCATTAGACCACATCTTTGGTTCAGTTTTGGGCCCTCACTAGAAGACTGACATAAATTGGAGCAAGTTCAGCAGAAAGCCATCAGGGTGGTCGGGGCTGGAAAACCAAACCTTTGCAGAGAGGCTGAGGGAGGACTTGTTGATCCTGGAGAAGAGATGAGTTTGGGGGGACCTGACTGCAGCTTACCAGCTTCTTGTGGAGGTTATCGAGCAAGTGGAACCAAGTGAGGTATGAGAAGAGGATGAGAAGCAACAGGTACAAGTTGAAACAAGAGAAGTTCAGACTGAATATAAGGAAAATTTTTAGCCCTGTGATAACAGTCAACTATCAGAACAGATTGCATAGTGAAGCTTTGCAGTCCCCATTCCTGCAGGATTTCAAGACACAACAAAGCTCTGAGCAACCTGGTCTGACCTCAGAGCTGACCCTGCCTAAGCAAGAGGTTGGGCCAGACACCTCCTCAGGTCTTTCCAGCCTGAATGATCTTCTGATCTCAAGCATTTGGGTTGGGTTCCACCACAGCATTTTTGTTGAAAAGCAGTAGCTTTCCTGGTTGCTTGACAGAAAGTGCAAATTGGACTCCCCTGATGCTCAGCTCAGGCTGTTGGCCCAGTGAAGGGAAGAAGACACGAGCCACATGACCAAATAATGTGCTGCCGAGCTGGGACTGATAGGATGGAGAGGATGGGGAGAGTTCAGGGCTAAAAAGTAGTATGGCTTGGCCTGATCTTAGAAAACATGGTCTTGAAATTAGGCTAAAGAGAAGCCTATGCACAGGCTTGTGGCATCAAGCTGTCAGGAAGAAGATGGGATCCTCACAAAAGGCTCTGACTATGAAGAAAAAGCCATTTGTTGTATTTTGAAAACACCAATACTTATACTGGGGGGAATAAAATGTAACCTTAAATTAAGGAGAGGGAATGAAATCTTGATACTCTTAGAATTGGCTTTTAGTGCAACAGCTGTTGTATTTGTCTGTGGTCTTACATTCTTAAAATATTTTTTCTAAAATATTGAATAAATAAATGTCTGTGCTCTGCAGCCAGCTAATACTGTGTGAAATTAATTCTTTCCTTCTATTCAGAAGGACTGTTCCTAGGCTTGTTTGGTGAGTGAGAAGGAGAGCTAGCTCCAAATGCAATGAATGGGGTTTATTTGATAAAATAAATTCTTCTACTCTCTTATCAACAGGGCTTTAAATAAAGTATATTGTGAATAGGATGTAAGCATTGTAGCCTGTGTTCCTTCTCAGATAAAGAAAGTCAGCCTCAGAGTACTGAAACCCACAAAGAATAGCATTAACTGTGAGGCTTTCTTTTCTCTTCCCCCCCACAATATCTCATTCTGTGGGGATTGTAAGAAAAGCACATTTCCTCAAAATGGCCTATAAAAATGTTGGTGGATGAAGATGCCATGTTGGCTTCCTCATAGTACCTGAGATATGGAGGCTACTTCTAGATAAGATACAAAATCAAACCTTTCTGATTTCCCAGGGTTTTCCTCTTGTTATGCATCTTGGATACAAATAGGCAGGTTGCAGAAAACCTCCTTACATAGGGGTTTCGCTTTAAGTCTTGCTGGTAAGGTGCAGCTGAATCTGGTCTGAACTTTCCCGTGTTTATGTCAAAAGTAACTCTACTGACAAAGGCAGTGCACTAAGACTGAACCAATTAATGCAGAAGTAATGAGTTTTTATAATTTTCCTCTGAGAAAAAGCCTGATATGATGAAGTAACATTTTCATGTTTTATTGAGGTTTCATGGGCCAGATCTTTGGTCTTATATACAGAAGCTTTTTAGCTACTTAAATCATACTACTTTTGTGGGTCCCAGGGTGATTGCCTGTCCTTTCACATCATTCAAAGAAAGTAAAAAAAATGCTCCCTACAAAAATGTGGAAGAAATTTCAGAACATGTTTCTACATTCACCATTTCACTTCCTAGTCATCAAAAAAGTTGATTCCTTATTAAGTGAGACTATTTGTTGCAGTTATAATGAATTTCCATCAGAATGACATGGAGAACATCCATCAAGAAGAAAAGCTCAACAGTTGTCTGAGGTGCTGGATGACAGGGAGCCCAGTGGGGTTAATGTACTTGAGGAAATAATGCGGTGATGTGGCTGTCTTAAATGCCCCAGACCTGAAGGACAGTTTCATTGACTGTTTGCAGTGGAATCACCTGGCCACAGCCTGGGGTACAAATCTGCGGCACAGCTTAGTCTCACATTAAAGATCTGAGACCAAGACTTAGCTGTTCCATCATCCAAGCAAAAATGACTCAGAAGTGAAAATTATCATCCAAGGTCATGACTGGCAAAACCTGAAGTCTTTGGGAACATGAAGAATGCAGTTTTGGAATCATCTTGGCAAGTGACACAACAGTAATTTCTCAAATAAGCATTTTGATCTGTAGCAGAAAGGGTCACTCTGTTATGAGTGCTTTGATCTTACTGGGCATAGGGTGATGTGGGCTGGGAGAGGCCTCAGAAGGTCTCTTGTCCACCCTCCTGCTTAGAGCAGGTGAGCTCTCAGACCAGAACAGGATGACCAGAGCTTTATTTACGCAGCTTTTGGAAACTTCCAAGGGTGGACTCTAGTCATAAAGCTTTTCAGAGATAAACTATTCACTATGTCTTTTCTCAGAGTGTCAAATGAGTTTGAAATTAAGAATTAAAAGCTGTAAACAAGAATTTCCTTCTCATAATGTGTTTGGTATTTTTGCTGCAACATTGCCAATGTAATTTTGCACAGCATTGCAAAACAATTACTTTTGTTTCCTATCTCTCATGAAATCTCAGCGTTATAGGAGCAGACTTCATGGGAGAGGTGGAAACACAGTAATGTACAAATTCTGGACAAATGGACCCTGGTTGGTGTTCAATAACAAAAAAACCCTGTGGCTACTTTCAATGGTGAAACTAAGCATTTTGCCAGTAATTTCAACTTTAAACAAAGCTGTTTTAATCAAGGTAATTGCTACTTTTATGCCAATGGCACATAAATTAAATACTAAAATAAGAGACAAAAACAGTAACTGCATTATGACAAAGCTGAGGAAAAAATACCCAAAAAACCACTACTGCCAGAGTTCAAGGTATTGTAATTTTACTGGTGTCTAAAGTAATGAAGAAGGCAAATGGGACTACTAACAACCCAGCAGATACACATTTTGCATTCCTACATTAAAGAAAAAAAAAAAAAAACCCAAAAAACAAAAAACCAAACCAAAACAACAACAACAACAACAAAACAAACCCAAACAAACAAAAAACAAACAAACCAAACCCCCCCACCCCCAAAAAACACTTAAAGGTAAAATACTGAGATGCAACAGAAACTGCCTGATAAAACACCAAAAGTGAAGTAAAAAAATGTAGAGATCAGAGTTTGAGTAACATAATAAAGAACTTCTTGCTCAAGATGCACCTTTGTATGAGGTATACGCCATTCCCAAATAAAGACAAGGGGGAAAATAATCAAGACCTGCAAGTGAGGGGTGACGTTTTTGTAAAACAAACCTCCCACAGGTAATTCTCAAAGGTACCAGCATCACCTGCCGTTAGCATTTCCCATGAGTGTCTTGGGGTCTCACTTCCCCATTTACCATAATTTTTGAGATACCTGTGTAACGTCTTGAGTGAATTTTTTTATTGAAGTATCTTTCAACTACTGAGTGGTTTAAAGAAAAACAGTGTGAGCAACACTGTGGCACTACACATGTTGTGTCCTATTTCTAGTGAACAGCCATTGCCTATGAAGTGAAGGTGCTGCAAACTGTGAAGGATCAGAGTTCATAATGCTACAGATGGGAATAATAAAAGGATCCATGAGTGGGTCTTCAGTTCCCTCAATGAAATAAAAGAGAGAGAACTCCTGCTCTAGCCATTGGCTTGGTTAAACGTTAAATGACAATAAGAGTTCATGCTTTTTCTTCTTGGTTTCCCTTCTCAGATATTAAGCAAATCACTTCTCAGAGTTTCTTCTCTCTTTTTTTTTTATTTTTTTGTGAGCAACATCCAAAGCAGCCCTGTTGATGTCAAATGAAATCGATGGGCACCTAATTCTCCTGGAAATGTAATTACTTCTGATGCATCAGGGAGAGACAAAAGACACTACGCTCTGCAAGGATTTTTTTCATGTGTGCAGGCTGAGGTGTAAAACCTTTGGGATGGGTGGCAAGGCTCTGCCCCTGGAAAGCTGCCCCAAAAGCGAGGAGGGACAATGTTCTCACCAGGGCAGCAGGATAGGACCGTCTTCCAACGGCTGCTCCAGCCACCTGTGGGGCAGCTCACCTGAGGGACTGGGGCTGACAGCAGTGGGAAACCTCACAAAATATGGGCACCTCGGGGAAGGTGCAGAGGCCACGGCCAGGTTCAGGGGCAGCCCGGCGCGGGCTTTGCTTTTCTCCGTGCGGGAGCCGAGCTCCGGCATCCCCCTGCCCGTTCCTGCGGCGTGCGGGGGAGTTGTCCTCGGATCCTACACCTCGGCGTTGTGGCAGGTCCCTGGAAACGCCCCATCCCCGGACAGCGCCCCGCGCATCCTGCGGGCTGAGAGCGAGAGGGGAGCGGCCGGTCCGGGGGNCTCCCCGGCTCCTGTTGTAAAAACCGTGTGCATCCCCCAAGGAGAGCGGCGAGCCGGGCACGGGGAGGGGGCAGCCACCCCTCCGCCCTCTCCAGCTCCCCCTCTTTTTATTTATTGCCCCCTCCACACTCTCTTTTTCTGCAACTGGTCTCCAGGGTGGGCTCAGCTCGGAGGGACCGCCCGGGCCTGGGGCGGCGGCCGGGCATGGCCTGGGCGGGGGGCGTGTGTGCGGCTCCCTCCTGCCCACCCCGCCCCGCCGGCTCCCTCAGGGCAAAAGCTGGATCGGGGGGGGGACAGAGGAGGCTGCCCCCGCTGCTCCCGCCTCCCCTCTCCTCTGACAAGGGCTGGTTTAT
>VXAU01001955.1:976152-1024650 GCA_013399695.1 Formicarius rufipectus | reverse complement strand
CGGCTCCCTCCTGCCCCCCCCGCCCCGCCGGCTCCCTCAGGGCAAAAGCTGGATCGGGGTGGTGACAGAGGAGGCTGCCCCCGCTGCTCCCGCCTCCCCTNCTGCTGCTGGCGCCTCCTGTGACTGTAAGTAAGTGTGGGGGCTCCCTGCTCGTCTCGGCGCCGCCAGACCCCGCTCCCCGCCCGCACGGTCGGTGCGGAGCCCCCGCTGCTGGGGCTGAGCTGGCCGGGGAGGCGGGAGAGGGGCGTCTTTGCTCGGTGTCTGTGCTCCGCTCGGTGTCTGCCCCCGCTGCTGGAGGGGGTCGCGGGGGCTGCGGGGGTGCTGGGGCGTCCCCCTTTGTCAGGGGAACAGGAGTGGGGCGCGGGGCTCGCTGGGGCACCGCGCTCAGGCATGGCCAACTTCGCCAAGTTGATGACCACGATGTGTGTGCGTGAACCGGGGGTGTTGTGGGGGTTACCTCGCCTTTCCTCCAGTATTACTAGCGGAAGCCTTTTGCCTCGATGCCAATTTTTTTAAAACACCTGCTCGGAATGCCTTTTAAATAACCCCCCCTCCTCCCTTAAGGGGAAAAAAAAAAAAATAAATAAAAGCATCCAGCTGCTCTGCCGGAAGAAGTGCTGGATGCCATCTTGTGCTGATGGAAATATATTGGTGTGTTTTGCCTGCTGGTTGACCCGCTGGGGCCCGCGGGGCCGGGGGTGCGCGGGGTCCCGCATGCGGCGGCTCCGCAGTCGGGAGGCAGCTCTCTGCGGTGGGGCGGGGGTGCACCGCAGGCTCAGGAAGGCTTCAGGGCGCTCTGCTTTAAAGCCAACTTATTTCAAATAACCTGAGGCTTGTAAAGGGTACCTGTTGGTCTCCTGTCCCCTCCCTCTTGCCAAGCAGGGCACTCTTGTCTGCGTTTTGCCTCCCCTGTGAGAGGAAATGCTAATACTTAATACTGAGGTAGTATCTGTTTCTTTCATGTGTTACGTTGACGTGTTCAAGAAGAAGCCAAACTATTCTCCATCGTTTAATTAAGTTCTGTAGTAAAATGCTTTGCTGGCTTTTTAAGGAAGTGCCTTCTTTTCCAACTCCAATAATACTGCTTTTTCCAGCAGTAGTGGTTAAGAGGAAGGTGCAATGCTATGTGACCTGTGAATTCAACGAAGGGAACTGAACAGGAACTTCTGCAAACATTTTTTCCAGGAGAATTGTACAGCCTGTGTGATTGCATTATACTCCTTTTATTGTGCTTTTTAAACACCTGGGAAATATCTGGTGCTGGAACTTTTGTAACATGGGGGCCTTTAGATTATTATTTGCTTAAGCTACTGATCCTAGATGTCATTAGAGTCTTTGATTAGGATGTTCTCTATTAGTAAAAAAAATAATTAACCACCTGAGAAGACACTGTTGGATTTAAGTGCAGGGTGAACCTAATTTACATACACAGTGTCACAGAATTAATAAAAACCTCTTAGAGATTTTCCTTGCTAGCCCCCGAAGTCAGGGAATGATGAGCTGGCAGGGGTTCCCTGACTGCCACTGTACACAAGGCTGGAGCTTCTGCTGGGATTTCTGGCTAGTGCTTTCGAGCATGGCAAGATGGATCCGCATATCCACACCTCTGCGAGATGAGCAAGGGCTGGGAGATCGATCTGCACACAGGACTGTGTAGCAGGGGCTGTCTGCAAGTCAAACCTTCATCCAGAGACAATAGTTTTTGCTTCTGACTCAGACAGGAGCAGGATTTGGCCCCTCAGGCTGCCAAGTCACAGTTATTTCTTACTGTCACTTGGGGCGGTCTCCCTAAACCTGAATGCAATGTTTGCCTTGGAGAACTCATTTTTGAGACACTGTGAATCAAATTTAAAGGCAATGAAACAGTTAATTTGGCACAGGTGATTTCTTTAATTAATGCCTGTGTTTTAAAAGACCACTTAAATTGCACACACCTGGTTTCTGTGTTAATCTCGTCTGTGATTGCAACTGGATCGCCAGTTTATTTAAGGAAGAATTAACTGTAAGTAAATATTTGAGCTTTAAGATATTTGGATAGATTTTATATTTCTTCAAGATAGTGCTTAGTGGGCCTAATCATGAAATCTCAGGTACACTCTCAGTGCAAGTTCCAACAGGTTAAGCCTCGTGCTTTCTTTACCCTTTTCCATACGCGGTTTTTTAAACAAGAGTTTTTTGCCTGCCACTTTTGTTACAATTAAAATCCTGAACTGCTTATGTCAAAACCTAATGCTGTGAGTGTCCTCCCTCCCGTACCTGGCAGTCATTGAGAATACAGGCTTGGGGTGTGTGGAGTCCCAGGAGATGTATTACAGTGTGCACTGCATTAATTGCCTTAGCAGAATTTGAAAAGTCATGGAAAATTTAAGGCTCACCATGATTTTTGGGTTTTGTTTGTTTGTTTTCTGGCAATTTTGCTGCTGCTTAGAATCTTGCCAGGCTTCTAACTATGTATTGATTTTTCTTCTCTTTAAAAACCTTTGTTAAATTGAGCCATTTCATTCTTAAAATGATGTGACAGCAAGTGATAATACTGACACACTGGTCCCTCACCATGCAGTGGACTCTTTTTAAGCGCAGTAATAGCTCATGGAGTCACTACACCTGTGATTTCTTTATTACCTAATTAGACCAGTAAAAAACGAAGCCATTCTTGTGACACTGAGATAAATGTTTTTATCTCTCTGGCAGTATTTCAGCAGGGATTTTTTTATTTTATTTTTATTTAAACAACATTTACCTGGAAAGGTGCCTATTTTTATTTTACTGCTCTATTTCTCATTCATCATTTGAGTCAGGGGAATGTAACTTACAGAAATGGCTCGGGCTCTTACAATGGGATTTCTCTTATTTCTCTATAAATGCTGTGGGGAGTGATTAATACACAGTGGTTTCTTCTAGTAAGAACTGACATAGTCTTGAGTTTTTCGTTGTATTTTTCAAGTTAGTGTGCAACAGTAGAGTGTGGAGATAAATGTTTATCACTTTTGGAGGTAAACTTAATGCACTGGCATTTGATCCTAACTGAAGTTATGTCTCTGTAATTTATTTCATTCAAATACTCTAGTCCTTCTCCTTACACATTCAGTTGACAGGTAGAGGACAATTGAATCAACTACACTTGTTTTATTCTACTCTTTCCTGCATCTTTCCAGGGACTGATTTCTCGTGTACACAGGCTTTTTGTTTATTTGTTTTTAATGGATTTACAAGAAAACGCATCCAAAAGAACTGTTTTGTAAAGGACTTTTACAGTAGTGCCAAGTTCTTTTCTTCCATACACCCATGTAAATCCCAATTTGTTAGAGGTACAGCTGCAACAAAGGTAATAAAGAGCTACTACCCTTGGTTGTAGATGATTAGGTGAGTGGAAACAATGGGCTTACTGAGAGTGCATAGGGGTCTTGAAGAGAAAGTTAATGTGCTGTATGTAAGCATGCTGGGTTTTTTGGCACTTTTAGCAGTCAGTAATAGGAGTGAGCACTCTGCTCTAGCTTTCTTTGCTAGAAGGATGTTGCTGTGAATCTCCCTTTCTGAATTTCCATCTAACCAGCTTGAATGTTTGGAAACTACCAAGAGAAACCTTAGTGGATGTGTCTCATTTCTGTTTTACTCTGATGAATCATGCATGAATAGAGCAAAAGAGGCAACATTTCAATTCACAGGGTTCAGTGAGAAGACTTGTAGAAGAATCTGGAGATTTAAAAGTTTAGTTTGATCATTTAAATTCCAACTCTGATAGCTTCAGTACATATTAAAAAAAAAAAAAGCCCAAGGGCAAGTGTTATCCCCTAGGAAGTCTGCTAACACCTCTGAGGCCTCAGAGACCTCAAGAGTAAATACGGCATGGAGACTAAGCTACTCTGTCATCCTCGAAGTGTTCCCACTCTTCTTGGAGCCACCCTGGTGCAGCAAACTAGAAAATCCAGCTTTGCTCCTGCCCATTTTTTATTTCTGGTGACTCTCATGAGCAGTAAATTCATATTAAAACAAATAAGACATTGATGTCCTATTGAAGTTTTGCTTATTTACCATATTTTACCTACAGGTTTGTTTCTTGCCGTGTTATCACATTTCACTGAAACATGGTAATATGCTTCCAAGCCAGGAACGCAGTTGTCCTACCATGGGCTAAAGAAGCTGTGTGTTTTTCTTGAAGCTCCCACACTGGAGTACGTGGTGGGGTTTCTGATCCAGTGCAGCTACTTTAGCCTTCCCTCTGTCTTATATTCAACTTGACTTAAAAGCCAAATGCAGTCCAGGTTTTGTGTACTATTCATTAGCTGTCTGCTATCTCACTTGAAACAGAGGGACCTCCAGAGCTGAAAGCAAGGGAACTATGGTAGCAGTTCCCAGATGAGCTATCATGACTTCAGCTGAAGTTTAAAGTGAGACAAGAATTCAATTGCTAATATTACAGCAAGAATTGCAGCAGAAAAATCTTTGGAGCTGCTGCTGCTTAGTGAAAGGCAAGTTATGTTTTGAGGACTGTAACACTCTGGTATCTTTTCTGGGTCAGGCATAAAAGGGAACAAGGGTTCCCCTCTGTTAGGATATTATGTGCAGTGGCTGTACAATCCATAGGAGGTACTGCAATTGCTGCACTGTGGGAAAGCTGTATGATGTGCTGAGACTGTTCTGATGTCATGTTGCTAGTTGATGGAAATTAAGTGTCTTTGCACATTTAAAGTGGGGTGACACCAAGCTCCACAAGCTCAGTAGCATCATAATGTAGTCCATGTAATGTAGAGTGTTCTTTTAGATATATCCTTACTTAGGGGATGGAGAAGTGCAAAGCTTGCCCAAGGTGCAATACATGGTGCCAGGCTGTCTCAGAATAACTTTGGGAGCCATGTGAAGCACTCCACATTGCTACTGTTCAGCAGTGTGAGATTCAAGGGGCACTTGTGGATCTAACTTTTCGCCATCAGAAAGGCTCAAAATTTTGTATCTGATGGTGCTCCCCACATCTTCATCTTTTTCTTCAGTATTGCTCAGTAGTTTCTCTGATTTCTCTTGCTTGTAAGGAAAAAGGTTTGCTTTGTGTTAATTTTGCCCTTCCTCCTCTGAGTTGCCTGTTCACAGGATAGTCTATTCCCTTCTTCTCTTTCTGGATCTTTTCCCTGCTTTCCCAAACAGTGAAAGAGGAGAAGTGGAATGGACTGTCATGGTTTTACTAAATGACAGCTGAGTGGGTACCAGTAGAGCCCTGAGCAGCAACAAAGCTTCAGAGCTGTCTGTGCAGCTGGGAAGACAGCATTGCATTCATCTGCATTTCAGAAGTTATGTTTGTTCACTAATGAATTCTGGATTTGCTTGTTCTTTCTAGAGATAAATACCTACAGTTTAACATTGTAGATGTTGATGGTCTGAGGCTTTATTTGATGAACAGAGTTTCTCTCTCTGTACTGTGGAATGTCTTTCAAGTGCTGGCAGATAGTTCATAGCATGTCCAAGTGTCAGTCTTATCTATCTCAGAGGTCACATCTCTTGGCAAAACTTTGCACTCTCTTAGTCTTGGCCTAACTACCTGTGTAAAGGGGAAGGCAATAGAGAATCATGTCTAAGGACACTTTTGGTTGTTGCAGAACCTGTAGTAGCAACAGGCTCTTTAATGGAGCTGATAGAGGCAAAACAAGATTCAAAGCTGCAAGTTGGAGTTGGAGCATTTCAAACTAGAAGATAAAGTGCCCAGTTTTTACAGTGAACATGATTAACTGTTGGAGTAGTGTCTGTGGGAGTGCAATAGTTCTTAATTAGAACAAGATGAAGATAGGATTCCTCTGACTAAACACTGGCTTCTCCAATACAGACATTTATATCTAAGTTAGTCAGCCTGGGCTCTCTTTATACTTTAGTCAGTAGAGTCTGGGCATGATTCATCCCATCTTCACGTAGATGCGTAAAGCGGGCCAGAGTATTTGCACTCTTAAATGCCAATTCCTCTCCATTGACTTAAGGAAGTATGGGGTACAAGCTGTACCATGGACATCCACTCTGCAGGTACGTAAGTCTTGAGTCTGTGGCTTAAATGTAGTCATAAATACTCCAGAGCATCTTAAGTCATGCTAAGCACCCCATCGGGCCTCTACTGTTATATGAGGCAAGAACTACTCTTCACATCTATCCAGGGTTTGTCAGCTACATCTGCAGTGGCATGTGAAGATAAATGAGCTCCTTATTTAGAGCTTTGCTCTTTCCAAGTCCCAGCATGCTTGTGCAGGAACAAGTTCAGTCTCCCAGCACCACAGTCCAGCTGTAGTGAGAGAAGAGCTCCATCTCAGCAAGATGCCATTTTGCAGCAGAAATCTCTTGGTCCATGGTTTGTATGTATACAGAGCTGCCCTAGAACAATATAATGCATGCCTGGCTTTAAAATCATTTAGTCCAGATGGTTTAATGCCATCACAAATGCAATACATGGATTTGTTCTTCTGGGTCTGTATTTGCTTGTGTGCTGTCTGTACAGTATTGTTCTGCACAGTGACTCACGTGAGATTAACAAGCAAAGCCCATTTATTAAATTGTTTTATGTACTTTAAATCTCATGTAATCCACTAATGCATAATGCTGTCACTTAGTAAGCTTGGCATTTCTTCCCAATGAGTACTGCATTTAGCAAGTTCCTATAGAATTCAGTCCTTTTGAAAAGGCTGGAGTTGAGAGTGAAAAAAAAGTAAATGTAAACCATCAGTCTGAATGCTTACAATACAGTGATAACAGTGACCCAGCTGTGGCATGCATTCACCTCTAGATTGCAGGGATTTTCTGTCCTTTTAAGGACACTGTAGCAAGCAGAGCTTGCATTGTAGCAAGCGAAGTTTGCATTGGTAATGTCCTGGTTGTCCTTGAAGTGGATTATCAAGATTGTGTCAAAAGTGCTTGTGCAAAAACTGTTTCTGTGCATCTGTGGAGGTACTGGTGGGATCCCAGAAGTTCCTAGAGCACCTGTGTTGTTATGCTTCTGCTAAGCACTGGTGAGTGTGTCTTTCAGGTGATTTCCAAGCACAAAAGTCTTCCCTGTGGGTTCTGTGTTTCCAGCAAAAATTTCTTCATTGCTGTAGAAGTGAAGGGTGGGAACAGAAGCAGCAGAATTGTCTATGGTATCTTGACCAGCAGGGGAGAATTATTATGAATTTGTCCTACCTTCAGTTGTAAATAGGTGTTTCCCAAGCTGCACACTTAATAAGAATTGCACAATAGAAGAATTGCAAACTTGGTGTATATCCAGCAACCAGTTCAGGATATTTTTTGTAATAAGGCCTCTTTCATGGTGTGACTCAGTGTTTATTTGCTTTATTGCCAACTATGAAGCATTTCCACCGTCTCATCCCTAATTACTATGGAATAATGGCTTTAGAGGTTATCCTGAGATGCACCTAAATACCCAGTCATTCAGGACAGTGGGATGAGCTGCAGTGGTGGATGTTGCATTCCCAGGTCAAGCACTGGACAGTAAGCAGAGTGATCAATGCTGTGGAAAATCCTGAAGTTACAGGGAATACTGGCCAGAAGATTTTGTCAACTCAAGCATGTGTAGAGACAGACTTGGCATGAATTCCAGTCACACACTGCATAGCCTCATTCCATAGTCATTATTCAGCACTTACTCAAGCAAAACTTTTGCCAAACCTAACAGGTTTACTACTCCTACTGAAATGAGTAAGAATTTCCACTGAGGCTCAGGTGCCTTCAAATCTGACTCAATACATAGCCCCACCAATGTTGTGTGTCACAAGGGATTGTCAGTAATTTTTAAAAGATAGCAAATAGTGAAATATACTGCAGTTGACAAGAAAGAAAAGAAAGGTGAAGGACATGGTAAAAAAACAAGCAGAAGAAAAGCAGATTGAGGTGGTTAGGACAAGTGCTCTGGATTTTTTGCTTCATCTCCTCTTAGAAGTTGTCCTCCATGGAGAACTTCATCAGCTCCTCATCAGCTGTTTTCCAGAGCATGCTGCATGCCTGCACTTTTATTTGTTTGTTTTCACTGTTGATGATCAGCTGGAAAACATGGTGAAAATGAAACATTTTTATTTGTCATTGGGGACTGAAGTTATTAAAAACATGGAGAAAAATTGAAATGATAGCTTGGCATGTTTTCTGTAAATACTGAGTAGTTCTTCTGCAGCATATAATATAACCAAAGTAATCTAGAAATAAGTTTGTATTGCTCTTTTCTTGTGCCTAATTATGAGGATGTGAAAAATATGCTTGTAATAATGCCTTCTCATTTGGAAGTGAGGGGGCTGAGAGTACCTCTTGTGAAGATCTAGTTTGTAAAGTGAGTGATTGTAATGCAGGAGTATGACTTCATGAGCTCTGGATTTATTGACTGTTAAAAACTGGATCTGTGATCTACATGAAGGATGTGTAAAATGATGTAGGTAGAGCAGTAATTCAGAAATTAATTGTAGTTCCCATCAGTATGACTGAACCATTCCTGATCTCACTATTTGAGAGTTTTTCTCGTGGAAGAGAAGTTCATGTTTTATTCTCTGTTGATTTTATGTTATACTCTGTGCATTTTCTTTCATTAGCATTAACTGTGTATCTATACATTTGTAACGTTAAAAACTTTAAGGGAGGTCCTATTTGGTTGGATTTGGACATTCTTCTAGTAATCAAAATCTATAGAACATTCCAGAAATTTTAAAAAGTAAAATCTCTTTTGTTCCAGTGTCTTGGGTTTTACCGATGCACTTTGTTTTTTGTTTTTTTTGGTTTTTTTTTTTATTTTTAAGGAGAGCATATCTCACTATTTTCCTAGTTAGATTTTAACACAATTGCAGTGTTGGTAGGGAAAGAAGTCTGTTGGTAATATCTAAGGGTAGCAAATAAATCCTATGCAATAGCAATTAAAGCAAAAATCACATCCTCTAGAGGCGTGCTCCTTGTTATGTTCCCTGTTCAGCAGCGTACTTAAGCACCTGTTTAACATTAATGGCAAGCATATGCTTAAATGTTTCTGCTGACTTGGGAGTTATGAGAAGGCTGCCTTGCACACACAGTAGTTGAACAGCCCATTTTCCATCTGTGTGTGAGCCCAGACCATGGTGCTAGCTGAGCATTTTCCAGGTTAATTAGATTGGCATAACAAGATCCCTAGTGGACTCTATGCACTCATCAGCGCTTCTGTGCTCTGCGGCTATTGGGAGCTCTGCTTCAAGTTGTGTATCCTGTGTTGGTAACTGAAAGACAATATTGCACTGTATTTCACCAGTGTGTTCAAATGGAAACAGAATTGAATGGATTAAGAGTACACCATAAATATAAATTTGGGTCTATATTGCTAGCATGAATATGGTGCATCCTTCAAATGCACACTGTCTACCAAGGGCTATTTATTCTATAGAGCTACCAAGAGTGGCAGTACTTTCATGAATTATGCATGTATTTGTCCTTAAACCTCACCTGGATGGGATTTGGAGTGTTTAAGATTTGAAGCCAGCAGTAAGTACAAATTGCAGATATTTTTCATAAAATATAATGTCCTTACAGGTTCCTTTGCAATATTAGTCAGAGTCCATCATTCCTGTATCTACAATAGGAAAAAAAAAATTTAAAGAATTCTAATTCAGTACAAGAGAAAAAGAAAGAGCTTGATGCTCCAAAGTCTTGCAAGAAAGGCAAAATTACATGGAGTCAGAGGTGGTCTATTCATCTATTCAATAAAGCAAGCAAGATGAGATGGAGTCCCATTGTAGAAATAAGGGGCTTATTATTTAACAAATGAAGAAAGGAAAATGACCCCACAGACTGCCTAGAAGCAGCTTGCCAATGTGTGAAAATGTAGCAGTGAGCATCATATTAACCATTTAGGTCTTTTGATGGGTTAAAATGAGGAGAAAATAATGCACTTCTAAGGAGAGATTAAATAGATGAGAAGTATGATCATTTCAGGTGAATTCAGTGGCACAAAACTTAGTTTTCCAGTATTTTCAGTGAGGCTGCCTTGGTTCCACCTGAAGTTCCTCTAGTTTCTTCATTTATACCATTCTATCGCATTTGAATATCTGGTTTCTAGAGAGTTCGTTAGTATTTAATTTCCATGCACAGGTTTGGGTTTGGTTGGTTGTTTGTGGTTTTGTATGTGTGCATGTGTTTTTATTTTGGTTTTGGTTTTGTTTGTTTTGGGGTTTTGTTTGTTGGGGTTTTTGTTTGTTTTAATTTAACCTCCTAAGTTTCTAAGGAGTTACGCCCTTGTGAAACATTGTATATTAACAGTGACATCCCAGAAAACATTGAGACAGAGTAGGTGACAAATGGGCATGGTGCTGTCCTGAGCTCTCTGCTTCCTGCTGTAGTAAAGAATTTATGTTATGAATAGATGTGTCTACAGAAGGGCAGAGCAATGGAAAGACCAGAAGGCTCTGGGCAATTTTCATTTGGGTAAGGGGAAGCTTTCACTCTTCAATCCCAGTGTGAATCTATCCTAAATTGATAGTTATTGATGGATGCTAACATCTCTTGCTTTCTTGATAATCTTCGATTGCTGTAGGAGGAGCAGAGCATGAGTAATTGCCATGAACCAGCTTGTGACCATGCTGCTCAAGCACTCTCTGGACGTGACTGATGAGTCCACCTTGCACTTCTCTTGGCAGGAACCTCCCTTGTCCCCAGATGGCTTCATTCTTACTGGAACTGAAATAATTTGCATGGGGTTTTTTTTTCAGCTCAAAGGGCAGGATTCAGCCCTGAAAGATGCTTTTGTTGTATGAGGTGTGCACATAGGTGTGTTGCATGCAGGGGTTGAGACTACGAGGCCTTCTGAGACAAGGCTGCAACAGAGTTGGAGGAAGAAGAGACACATCCTAAGTGTGCACCACCTCTGTGGGGCAGGCTCTGGAGTGGGCTGTCTTTGTGAGGTGTGCTTTTTGCAGGGAGCTAGCAGCATTGCTTGTAGAGCAGCTTGGAGGTGAATTTCCATGTGTGAAACACAGATGTTCAAGCTCTGGTTCTGGGAGTGAAATAGAGAGTTAAATTTGTAGTCTGGACATGTGCAGTCTCCACTTGTGGGTAGAGTCCATATGTCAAAGAATGCTGCAGTTGATGATTTCATGCAGAGGCACATTGAGAATTTGCAACACATGGGAAGTATCAGATTGGAGGATACAAAGTCTGGTTCTCACCTATCTAGAGTAACCATAGCACAGTGTCTTTGTTATTGGTGTGTGCTGGAGAAATTGTGTATGAGGGTGGGAGAGTCCATTGGATCACACAAGCTGAACCCAGTAAACACATCTACTATTTGAAAAGTGAGTTCAGTTATTTCTCTTGTGCCTTATAAATATGTCAGGTTGGCAGATCCACTCTGCTGGATTCTGCATTTTGTGTTTCTCCTTTTGGAGATTCTTGTAGTAAGCCAGTTTTCCTCTCTTGTAACTCAAATGTAGAGATTTATAACAGAAATACTAATACTGGTATGAAAGAAATTCAGATGCAAATATGTTTCTGTAAACACTGGAAAAAAACAGTGAAATGAGTGCGAGAAGAATGTCAGGTACTGATAATACAGAACATTGTTCCCAGCAATAAAATGAGGAATCTGCTGTACTGTCAAGCCCAGAAGGCCTGGGCTCTGATGAAAGTCACAGTACAGGCGTTTCTCCAGCATAAGATCCCACTTTGTAAGGACACTAAAAGACCACAAGGTACTGGCACATTATGTGTGTGAGCACAGGTCCTTCTCCTCTATGCCAACAAGGAGCTACAACAGCTGAACAAGTGTGTATTTTTTCAGTCATATTCCATACAGACAAAATCAGATTATGAGCTTCAACCTTGCCAATACTTAGAAATGCCTGAGTAGGTAAGATGTGGAAGCAAAAGACCACCCCTTCTCAACTGTTGGCTCATTAAAAGTACAAAAAAGCTGCCAAAAAACTTGTCATTACCAGTCAAGAAAAAAATGAGTTCTGTGATGAGAACTTAATAGTTGATATCCCTTGTCTGCTCGGGCACGTGAAAATTATCTCAGCCACGCTACCTGAACACATGTCCTGGTGCACACGAAATTATGGTGGATGAACTCTAAGGGACAATGAGTTTGAGTGGATAAAACCAGCATATTCAGGGTTTTTTTAAATAAATACAAAGTTTTTTCTTAAGATACTGCACTGTGGCTTGTTACACTAATTTCACACATACTCAGGGGTTGATGTCTTTCATTTGCTGGATGCTAACAACCAGGATCTGTACATTGTGCTAGGTCACACATGACATGGGAATGTGGGAAGGTCACATCTCCTGACCACCCCATTCACGTGATGGCATCTGTGCCAGTGAGTGATATGCCTGGAAAAGATGATAGCAGGGTGGCTGGGGACTGTCAAAGTCTAACGATGGAATGTGTTCAAATAATGAAGCCAAGTACATTTCCAAATGTCTGTATCTGTTATGTCTATGCCATTACCTTTATTAATCAAATCTGTAATTTCATCAAGAAACAAAATCAGGTTTGTTAGGCAAGCCCTATTTTCCATAAATCTGTATAGACTAATGTTAATTATACTTCTATCCTTTAGTTCTTCATTAATTTACTCCCATTTCAGCTTTGCTGCTTTTCTGTTCTTAAATGGGATCCTTCTAAAGGGGCACTAACCAAGCTGGACATTTCTGTGGGTAGATAGGGCATTACCCACAGTTTTGGAAAGGCTGATTTTGAATGTTCGAAGTCATGAGAGTAAAATCAGCAAGGGTGAAGAGGAGATGCAGGGAGAAGCTTTGTGATAGGTGAGACAAAGCACCATCAGCAAGAATGACCACCTGAGATTCTGCAGCATCAGTAAAATGGAGTGTGTGCATCTGTGAGAGGACAGGAGGGTGTGAGGCAGGGCACGGTGATGTTAGTGGAAGTCCTAAACAATGGTATTGTTTGTTCCACATTTTGTTTACAAGCAGTAGGAAAGTGTGAGGAGAGGCAAAAATGATACTGATGATTCTGTGGAGAAGCAACTTTATGATGAGAAGAAAGGCACTAACAATTACCTGTAATGAGGACAGGCTGGGGTCTGTATGTGCTGTGCTGGAGTGGAAGTGTGTGTTATACTATCTCACTGAGAAGCCTATACCACATTGCTATGATATGGAGCAACTCAAGAAGCTGTTAATGCAAATGTGTCCTGCCATGGGGAGAAAAGTAAGTCTGGAGATTTGACTGTAAATGAGAGTAAGGACTAACCTATGGTAATGAAATGCAAAGTGTCTGATCAAAATTCAGCATGTTAATCTGAACAGTAAATCTTTTATATGAATGTGTCACTTGAGCCCCATAGTCTACACAGTTTTCTTCTCACTGTATATGTTGCCCTTGATGTCCACTGTGATTGTGGTAGCATTTCACTGTTCCCACTTCGTTTGCCAGATGGAGCTGCATGGACTTTAATGTCTTTAAACGTTTCCTGACTGCTGGAGGTTCCATGATGTGCAAGACAACTGTGATTTGTTGAAGTGTAGGGCCTTTGCATGGGACTGAGTGAGCAAGATATTTGGCCAGTGGGCACTGTGTTTGATCTAGTTGTTAAAAAATTGAAACTTAAGGAAACCCCCGTGTTTAAATGCCAGTAAGTGTAATGCTCACATGAGCCTGAGCTGAGCAGGGGCCACAGTAGTACCCTCAGCTTATCTCCTTCATGCAGACTTTGACATGTCTCATGGTTTCTAAGGAGAAGCACTCTCCTGCAGTGAATACACTTGGATTGGCATGGAACAAATTTGAAATTAGAGGGAATGTGATACTGATTTCCAGTGTGACCTTGGACAAATCTCAAAATGCTGCTGTGCACGGGGTATCTGTGTCACTGCAGGGCAGCTCTGCCACCTCCTTCTTTGGTAACCATGTTCTGCCTGGAGCTTCTCACTGGTCTTTACCTTTATTCCCCATTTGTAAAGTAGAGGCAATAATTTATTCCATTCCCTTTCTTCTAACTTTTGACTATGGTATTTTAAGCTCCCATATTATCCACCTGTATTTGTTTAGTACATAAGCTGGGTCTTGTCGTGTTAAGTTTAAGTGCTTGTATATAATTAGCGTTGCATTAAGATGATACAGATGTCATTGGTCTGTTGAGGATACAACATCCAGTAGGGGATGATAGGAACATGTCAATCTGTGCAGTACCAGACTACACTTGTAGAACAGCTCTATGCTAAATTACAAAGAAAACTGAGGATAATGTTTTCTATTCATGTCCATGCTTAAGGCTAAATCAGGTTTTATTATGAATCTAAGGAATATTTGTCACAGTGCACAGCAATTAACTGTTTTTACTGGATCAGATAATATTATACTTATTAATAAATGGATAATATTTCAGTTGTTTAATACATTCTAACAGAAAGTGGAGTCTGGTATAAAATTGTCTGGTCACATATTTCTTACTGTGTTTGCACCATTGACCTCTTTTAAGAATATCATGATTTTGATAGTGCTGTGTTTAGAAAAAGAAGAATTAAAGTACTCTATCAAATTCTGATATCCGGGAAAAGCTTTGAAATGTAATCCTTGATGGTTGTTTGCTTTTATATTGTATGAATAATATGTGAAAAATTAATTGTTTTTAATAAATTGAGACATTTTGCTTGATGGGAACTGAAATTTTGTTTGCTGAGAAGTTTCACCAGTCTGTGTTTTCATCTGCTTTGGAAGGAAAACATATATTGAAATAATTTTTTGCTAAATGGAGATTTAATTTCCTTTTCTCACCTCAGCTTTGCTTTTTAGCACATAATTTTCCATCCGTCTACAGCTTGTCAATACTGTTAAAAATGTGCTGTAAATTGAACAGACTGAAAAGAGTATATTTAGATGCAAACTAGTAGTCTGTTCTTAATTCATCCTTTGCTTGTGGAAGACTGCATTCTCCATGCACAACTCCTTTAATATTCTACATGGTGTTTGAAACCTGATTTGACTCCTTTCAGGCTGTTTGTAGAGACAAAGTGAAGAGGATTTAGTCTAGCACAGTCTACAGGATGGAAGCTAATTGAGGGGTGTCTTGTTTTTCTGTCTTCATCTGAAAGAGAGGTGCTGTTTGAGATCTATAATGGGTGTGCATAGCTTGCTTTGTGTTGAGGCCCCAGAGAGTCACTACAGCTCTTACAGTAAGAATGTGATGGCTCCTTTGCAACTATGAATATGCCTTTAAAAAATGTACTTTCAAAGTTATTCCTTACCAAGAGTGCCCTGGTGAGTACAGCAGGCATCCCTAAAGTCCTTGGCATTTACCATGGGCTGGTTTCAAGCAGACTGTTCTAAGATCTGCAAATGGACAAAACTTTCCAGCATGCCTAGCTGGATATTAACATCCAAATCCCACCTGGGATATTCACTCTGGTATCAGTGCCACCATTTAGATCTTGGTTCTCCGTGCATGTCATACAGTTGTGGTTTTCAAGATGAGCACAGAGAAGGAAATTATGCCCAAGATGAAACCACAGCATATGAAGGCACTCTTCACCCTGTTTTTAAGTAGTCAGCTACTGACAGTGACTGTGGGTCCGGCAGCAGCTCTGAGGACCCTGTTCCATGACTATTCCAGTACCATCCCAGACCTGCTCGGATAGATTTACCAGAGCTGCTATCACACTTTGAGTACATTTAAACTTGCCCTTGGTCACAGTCCCAACGCTGTTCATTTGTTCTAAATACAGTTTATTCTGTCCTTGTTTGCCTTGCTAAATCTGCTGAGATGTGTGTGTTGGCTTTAGGCAAGTAGCTTCTAGAGAAATGCTATCACTTAGGGTAATCCTTATTCCATAGCAGATTTGCCTGGTTGGTGGGGTGTTTTTGTGGTGAGAGATCCCAGGGTAGCTAGCAGCTACAAGAATGATGCCATCTGACCCAAAAAAGTTATGTAGAAAAGCTGGTCTGGAGGTTACTTCCCCCTCTCCCCGCCCCCCCATAAAACAGACCCCTC
Source organism: Formicarius rufipectus (assembly GCA_013399695.1). NCBI lineage: Eukaryota > Metazoa > Chordata > Aves > Passeriformes > Formicariidae > Formicarius > Formicarius rufipectus. Next base: position 1,008,730 of record VXAU01001955.1, on the reverse strand, counting down.
AAAGTTTGCCCTGTGTGTCATGTGAGCCCTTTTACAAGGAAGTAAAAAAAAAAAAAGAAGAAAAGTGCTGATGCACAGCACTGATCAGTTCTTTGGGCCTAATTTGAAAAGAATTAGTAATTTAAATACTGTTTCAATTCTTACAGTGTTCTTACTTCTTACATGGACTGCATGCTTCTGGATCATTTTCTCTTTGTGAAAGCATCGGTAACAAAGTTTGTAACTGCAGTCCTAACCTGATTACTTTTCTCCCGAGCTTGGAAGATCTAGCTTCCACCGTCTCCTTCCTTCAGGCCTTTCCAATGATCACAAGTGTATTGTGGGATGAAAGTCATGCCCTCCTCATGGTTTGTCTCTCTGTACCTTTACAGTGTTATAGCGTATATGTAGGTCATGGGTTTATTTTGCTGTGAGAGACAGTCTTTTGAATTTCACCAGGAGAGAATTTGGATGTTGTACTGTGTTCCTATTTTTTTACATTTTTTTTCCACTCATGATGTAGCAGGGAACATGTGACTATATATTTTTGCAAAATGCAATTGATAAGTATTGAATCCAAAACAGTGGATTTAGCCATTAGAGGCATAGGTGTATATTTCCATACACAAAAGCTTTTGTGGAGTTCAGGTGCCAACTGCTATTGAGAATGAGGTGGTGTAACTTTTTTAAAATAAGAACCAATACTTCACTTCAAAGCTGCAGTGCATAAGTACAATGTCCTTCCAGCCACACTGTCTGCAGTCTTCTCTGTTGTAGTGACAAGAATGGATGGCTATTAGCAAACTGACACAAATAGACTAAAGGATGGTTTTGTTGCAAAGGATGGTTTTATTTCCTTTACACTTGGCCTGCCCCAGCACTGCACAGCAAAGACTCATGGGGCTGTGAGTAGGGTGGAGTGATCCCATAAATGACCCTGATTATCACTTTCCTAAATGACTCTGCATTTTCCAACCAAATAACCAATGAAGCAAAAGACATTGAACAAGATTTTTAATTATAACAAATGGAAACTGTGCTCCCTAATCAGATTGTTGTATAGGTGGCTATTGTTCATTGTTAAAAGTTAAAACCATTAAATTTCAGGCAGCCATTGGACTGTTCATATCAAATAATCACTTCATTTTAAGATGAAGTATTAATACTGATGTCAAAACAACTGCTAGAGGTGTAATTGTTACAGACCTGCAAACCTGAACAAATTTAATGTCGGGTCTCCATTTTGTGAGACAGGAAAGACAATAGAAGACAATACAGGCATTTCCAGTTCTCTTTTTTCCATTTGTATGTCTTTCTGTATCTGCATTGTCTATCTGTCTCTGAGCTGACAGTACTACATCTTTTCTCCTTTTCAAGCTGACTGCTTGTCTGTTAGACAAGTGTGTAGGGAATGCTGTTTTGCCTTCTTGGGAGACAAGGGTATTTTGGACCAGCATTGAGGGTAGATGCAGTCTCTTGGTTCAGTATGGAGCTTGCTGCTGACACAGTATGACCCTGATTTGAAGAACAAGGCATATTGCTCCTTTGTAACATATTTGTGCCAGGGATTTGCAAGTATTTGGTGCTAAAAAACCTCTCTGTTTCTGCCAATTCTAATAGATCTCATCGTACCTGTGTTTACCCATTTGTAAAGTGGGCAACTTAGCGTTTATCTTTCATGTGGGAGTATTGTACAGCTTGCTGAGGTGTAACTTTAAAAGCATTTGGAGGTCCTTGGATGACAAATGTTTGAAAAAAGTACTGATTATGTGCACTATTTTACTGCTTTTCTATCCATTTTAAGTCCAGCTCAGCACTTACATCAAGATGTTAGCACTTTGCCCCTGTACAAAAGCAGGTTTGCTGACTGTTTTTATGGAGAAGTGGTATTTGTATTCCCCATGCATGCACACATAATGCCTTTAGAAATTAGAGTAAACCCACCTAATTCCAAGTATATTTAACTCACAGCAGGGCACATCAGGAACGTGCTTCTATATGCAGGCTGAATGCTGCCAGAATTCCTCATTAGTTGTTAGTTACAGAAGTGAGGAAGAAAACCAGGTCTGTTCAGGTCTGGACATTTCGAATCACAGAATCAACTCATTACTTAAGTGAGCTTTGAGTGATGAGCTTTGAAGGATGAGCATCCTTTTTAAAGGATAACAGTTGTTGCTTAGTCGGACGTTTCCCAAAAACCTTGATGAGATTTGAATGCCTGGTTCTCTGGAAATAGAATAATCCTCCAAGTGGCCTGGAAAAGTCCAGCCTGAACACTGCACTTCCAGAGAGACCTGTGCTGTGTTACCTTACCCCCTGGATTCAGATTCAAAGGCATTTCTTTGGACGGGCTTTGGCGAGGCACCAGCTCCTGTTGGGGGGAGCGGGAGCTGTCCGCGGTGCTGATCGCTGCGAGCGCCTGGAGCAAGTAAGGCTGAAGGTGTGCTCAGCACGGGGCTGAGTCACTGCTTACCCCCCTCTCTCGGTTTGTAGCCCACAGACCTCAGCCCTCTTCTCACCAGTCAGCACATGGGGATTCATTTGACACTCACCAGTGATTGTAAGAGAATCCTGTGTGTGAAAACAACTGTACAGAGGGTTACACCAAAGGTACCCTAGGAGTGGTGTCTTCTTAAAATATGGCCTCAGTTAGGCATGCAGGAGCCAGGCTGAAAATGCAGCATTGCTGTTCTCTGTCTTGTGCCATATCAGTGTGCTGCAAATGAAGGGTAATGTTTATATAGGACCACCTATATCATTTCTGTTCTGGGCACTGTCAGAGCTCATCTGCTTGGAGGTCTTCAGCAATGTTCATCTGAGAAGTTTTCACAGAATATTCTGAGTTGGGCCTCACAGGGATCATCGAATCCCCATAGAGAGATCAAATGCACAACATTGGTGTTATTAGCACCATGTTCTTGCCAACTGCACTAATCTCAGGGCTGAACTGTGGGTGCCCCATCCGTGGCAGTGTTCAAGGAGCTCTCAGAAGCCTGGTCTGCTGGAAGGTGTCCCTGCCCATGTCGGGGTGGGGTTGGGACTAGGTGATCTTTAAGGTTCCTTCCAGTGAAAGCCATTCAGTGATTCTGTGAATTAACTAAAAGTTGTTGGTCATCTATTTAAGCCACACAGAAATTTCATTGAGAGTTAAAGTAGCCTTCATTTCATTTTGTTTATTTTACTTATGAAGTGGATTAAGCTAAGTGAAATTAAAGCCATTTTAATTCCATATGGGACTGTCCTTGCAGATACTTAGTGTGGCATAACTTGTCCATCTACAAAGTAAATTTACGTGTAACTTTCCAAGAATCCCAGTGTAAACAGCTCTTTCATCTTTACCAAGAAAATGTTTACTTCCTGTTTAATAATATACTTTGAAAGTGTTTAAACTTATGATGACAAGAGCACCAGCTGTTCACCTGAGGAATTGGTCTGAAACAGCAAATGGACTATGAATTCTTAGTAGTAGTTTACCCTTTTTATAGACAAATCAGGTTCTGTCAAGGTCTATAAGTACTTTTCTGTGGAGTTTATGACCCTTGGTTCTGCTTAGAAACATGATAATCACAGATTCATAAAGGGAGATTGGAGTCTGAGGCCTGATGTGGTAGGAAACACTGCACATTCTTAGCTTTAAATACAGAGGTAGTTTGATTGACTGGTTAAGAATTGTGCTGAATCAGAGCCAAAGTGCTGTGGCTTTTTGTGACATTTATATGGCTTCAGGATATGGATGTTCAATGAAAACTTCAATGACAGTCTTCCTTAATAATTCAGAACTCACAATTTTTCTTCAGAATTAATATCAGTCTGGATGATACAAATCATTCTGCAAATTTGAGTCTTGGCTCTATGAGGACTTGTTTGCAGGAAGTGGCTTACAGATAACAGCTTTATTACAGGCAGCAGAAGCATTGGGCTGTAAACTTTTTTTAATTAAGTTGCTTGCCATTTATTAAGGCTATTTTTTTAAACTATATTTTAGCTTCCTGGGAAAACAGTGGTATGCTTTCCAGCCATCTGAATTTTGTGAGGCCCCACCTGGAGTACTGGGTTCAGCTCTGGGGCCCCCAGTACAAGGAAGATGTGTCACTGTTGGAGTGAGTCCAGAGGAGGCCACAAGTGGCCTGGAGCACCACTCCTGTGGAGACAGGCTGAGCGAGTTGGGATTGTTCATCTTGGAGAAGAGAAGGCTCTGGGGAGACCTTAGAGACGCTTCCAGTACCTAAGGGGACTATGATAGAGGTGGAAAGGGACTTTTGACAAGGGCATGTAGTGGTGGGACAACAGGTAATTGCTTTAAACTGGAAAAGGGCAGGTTTAGATTGGATATTAGGAAGAAATTCTTTGCTGTGAGGGTGATGAGGCACCAAAACAGGCTGTTTGGAGAAGTTGCAGATGCCCTATCCCTGGAAGTGTTCAAGGCCGGGTTGGATGGGGCTTTGAGCAACCTGGGGTAGTGGACGATGTCCCTGCCCATAGCAGGGAGGTTGGAACTAGGTGGTCTTTAAGGTCCCTTCCCACTCAAACCAGTCTGTGATTTATGCACAGCTTTTACTACAAGAAGTCTCTCTTCATCATTAAAAGGTGAAAAAAACGTTAATAGCAATACTATCATGAAGTAACATAAAGCTGTTGCTGTACTTTATTGCAGTCAAAGATTGATATTTTCTGGGGAAATAAGGATACAAAATGAATCATGGAAGAAGACTGTGGGAAATCATGCAATACCTTATAATTACTTTGAAATTCATAGGGTTGTACCACTATAAAGAAACCCTCTACTGCCAGTCCTCTTTTCAGTTTTAAAATTAATGTTTCTTAAATTTGAAAGAATGTTTTTAAGCATGAAAAACTAACTTAATAATTGTAAGTTGAAAATTTGTAATAAGAATGACTGTTTCTCTTCAGTGTCACTGAAGTAGCACAGAAATAAATCTGATTGTTTGCCTCAGAATTCCTGCAGAACACTGTAAAGCAGCTGCAAAGAGTTACCTGACATAGGAGTGGTCTGTCAGCGGAGCTTAAGGAGACATGAAGTATAGCTCAAGAAGGAAGAACTTTGTGTGATGCATATATATTATTTGCTACTGTTAAGTGCATTCTCTTTTCCAAGTGTGTGGACTGAGGTTATAGATATATTTGAATATGCTGAAAAACTGCAAACAAGCTAAATTTAATCACCTACAATAAACTTATTTTTTAATACCTCAGTAAATGGGGTGGAGGGGAAAGACAAATCATGAAGACATACATTTTCATAAGTGTTTGAAAGGAATAAAAATCTCTCCATGTAAAAAGTCATCTCTTTATTGTGATTACCAACTTGCTGTGGATTTTCACATAGATGTATAAGGAAAAATTTATAAAGGAGAAATGCATTATGTATAAATATATATATTAAAAAAAGTCTACTCCATAAGAAAAAATATAGTTGCTGAAAAGATAAATATGCAACTGAAGCAGTTTGGCCCTGGGCAGACATAATTTCCCTGACCTGAGGCCTAGGGGAAAGTCAAGGCTTTGAGCCTGTAAACTTTTAACTGCATGAGCAACTTGTATCTATATTTTGTACTTGGAGCTCACTGGAGAGTGTGGCACATGCAGAGATGCTGGCAGGGGCGAGCGTTTGCAGGGCAGATCTTACACTATGGTGATGTAGAGAGTGTTTAGAGCTGCCCTGGTCACACCCTCCCCCTTTTCCAGCTGTGGGGATTGTGGGTCTCCCACAACTGCTTCTGTTCAAGCGCACATATCAAATCATTCTTGATTGTAACCCTGTAAAAACGAGCTACAGGCTTCACTTATGCATGTCAAGAGGTAGAAATCCTGGCAGTAGAGATGGAGGTAAAACGGGACCTCAGAGTGGGGCTGAGGCACATTTGGGATTAGTGTCGAGCTGTGCCTCTAAATCTTACTTAAGGCACTGTATTGTGTAAGGTCAACCCTACTACAAGCTGTTCCAATCTTTCATTGTTAAGTAAATTGATGTAACATTAATGCCTTTCTATAAAGAAAATTCTACCATGGGAACTATTACAGCTTTTTTCTTTTAACTGCTCTCTTCTGCAGTTTAGTACAGGACTATTTTAAATTAATTATCCTCTAATTTGTAGTTGAGGCACTCAGTGGCTGTAAGTGATAACATCTCCACAGTGCAGTTAATGCTATGCTTCTTTATGTATATAAACTCTTCACAAATGCATTTTTCTCTGTTGTAAATTGAATTCTAATAGTCTAAACAGAATCATTTCTGCATAGTGTTTAGGAATGCATTCCAGGTGCTTGAAAGCAATTTTAGAGAGGGTGAAAGAATTTCCACAACACATTCATATCTCAGAATTTTTGTCAGTTTCTCCAGTAGACCTCATATTCAGTTAATAGAAAACATTGCAATGTTCTTGAGCATGAATTTAGCTATTTGGATGCAAAGATAGTGAAACAATTTAGACTTTCTGGATTTTTGATTGAGTTTTTTAAAGCAGATTCAGTTGAGAAATTGTAGTGAAAAACATACTCAAATTTTAGATATATGTGTCATATATATATCTTCCAGTATACAACTTTTTAAACTCTAATGGTGTGAGAACAAGGCCGAGCAAGGGGTGGGTTGCACTGGAGAAAAATTTATAAGCTGTCTTGGAAGTGTTGGGTTTTGGAATGACAATCTTCCATTAAAAAAATTGACAAAAGGTCTAGCATTTAGTGGGATTCTAAAAAACTGTGATAAATGAATACTACAGAGTAAACTTCATATCTGCAGTGTTAATATATTGTTCTTTTAGTAATTCATCCATGAGTCATAAAGAAAAACCCTTGGTTACTTGGTGAGTTTTTGATCTTTTAGACAAAGCATAAAACTTTTAAGGTGCTCTCTGATACATTTTTATGCATGCCTTGATTATTATCTCTCCATCATTTATGTTATAATGCATTACTGGATGATCTGGAGTAAATTTAATTTCCTTGCCAGCTGCAGTCTCTTTCTTTTGGCACAGAGTGATTATGTTTGACTGTGTTTAGAATGAGAATAAAAAAGGCTTTTCTTGGGGCTTCTCAGATCTGTGGTGTTGTGCAGAGAACTGAAGTAGGAACTCCTTGTGGTAGAGACCCTACAAGATGGGAAATGACATATTCAGCAGAGTGCCTGTTCTCAGTGACCTTACAAGAACTCTGAAGGAAATTGCTTCTTTTTGCCAATACTCAGAATATAAACCATATTAATACTGCAGGCAAGATCACTGAAAACTGATCCAACAGCAAAGGAACAGTCTGAGATTTTTTTATCAATTCTTCATCCAGGGTGATGTCGTTAAAAGAAAGGAAAAACCTTGATCAGCAGTTCAGTGACACAGATGTGATTACCAAAAGTGTCAGGCTTAGCAGAGCTCTCATTGGAGTCAGCAACATTATGGGCATGGGGAACTCGTGTGTTTTAAATAAGCAGTTTGCAAATGCATATCCCACGGGTGTATTTCAGAGTCTCAATGGATCATCTTGCCCTTCTCATAATTTCTTTTGATTATGCCATGCTAATGCTGGCTGTTCTGAAATGTGGTGTACGTATACCCCCGTATTGCTACTGAATCTGCTCCCTTACTAGCAGGCATTTATCTAAGTCCCCAGTGTGACTGCATCTTCAGGAGTGGCTTTGGACTGAGAATGTTTGTCCCCCGACCTTTATGCCCTGTAAAAAAGCCCATTAGAAAACAGAGGAAAAGATAAACACAGCAAGATAACAGCAACAACTCAGCAAGCTTCAATCTTTCCTAAATGCAAATCAGCATAATTAAATTCTGCGGTTAATGACAGACTATACAAGCCTGATTTAGCAGATCGTCTAATGAGACCCTGGGGACTTGGAAAACAGAAGAGTGCTGCCCTCTGAGGTTATTAAGACACAGCATCATCCTCACCTAAGATTCTGGAGCTGCTGCTGTTTGAGTGGGAAGCCAGGACACTCAGGATAGCCAGTCCAGGTTTCCAAGTGCAAATAAGAGCTAAAAGAAAGAATAGAAGGGAAGTCCAGCACCCTGTCATTGCTCCCATAGTTACTGCCTGTTTATTCAGTCCAAGAGAAGGGAAGTTCTCCAAGGAAGAAAAAGCAAAGAGTTTGGGCTTCTTCCAGTGTATTATATAACAAAAAAAAAAAAAAAATAAAATTGTGCTTTCTTCCTGTAATCAGAAGGCTAATGACAAATGTGATTTCATTTGCATTGTTGAGCTTTAAACGTTATTTGTGTCCTGTCCAGAGAAAAATACTTTTGATTTATTATATATCACCATGACAGAATTTACTGTCATCTGTCAGAGATCTGCAACCAGTGCTTTCTTTGGCACTATGCTTCAAAGTGTGTTGCCAAAGAAGTTAGTGGTGGTGAAAGAACTAGTGCCATTTACTTCATGTTAGAGTCCTGTGCACACATAAGCAAAAGGCCTTGAACTTTGGCTTTGAAGTCAGAGTTGACAGTAATATCTGCAAGCTGTGAAATAGCTGTGACATGAAAAAACATTGAAGGGATTAACATGCAAATATGAGCACTAGTCTCATGGTTTGTTTCCAAATTCCCACAATCAGAACAGTTACAACAGACTTCTGAAAGTAGAGCAGAGTTTGCCCACAGGGCAGGTTTATAAGATCACTGCAGAAGCTTATTCACTGGTGCTGGGTCTTATCACTCCGATGCACTGATTTGACTTCCATGCTAGGATGTAAATTCTCTTTTAGTGCAGCTCCAGTTTCACCTGAAAGTAATGTCAGAGCTCTTTGGAGTGTGAAGTCTTGGGGAAAAAAAGGTAGCTGGTTTTGCTAGCTGCATGTCTTTAGAAAAACAAAACCAAACAGCCCTCCCCACTTTGCTCATGTTGGCTATTGTTTCTGAGTTTAGCAATGGTTTCTAGAGCATTTAGCACAGTAGAGCACAGACCTAAGTGAGGTTCTTGTATCTCATCCCAACAGTGGCTACCATAACCTTCCTGATGCCACATCTTTTGAGAGAGAAAGAAGTTGTCAGTCTGAATTTCACATTCACAGTGTTTAAAAAATAAAATTACATTTTCAAACAGTGACAAGTAGAAGCAGCAAACATTGAGGGTGGAGGATAAAGCAGGTAGTTCAGAATTATTCAACACTGTAAATGGCCATCAAGCTTTTTACATTAAGAACTAGTTCTCACAGAAAGGACATGAAGTTGATGTGAATTTACATGTTGGCAGTTTTTCTTTGATTGGAGGCTTTTCCAGCAGAGAGGAGTGGGAATAAAGAGAACTGTTCAATGTTTAAGGATGAAGACTGGGAAAAGGTTCCCTGGGGATGGAGAATTAATCTGTCCTTGTTTGACTTACCAAAGAACCACATATTACTTTTGTTAAAATAAAATTAAGCTTTGAACTAATGGTTTTCTGGGAAAATATATGGGTCTGAATGATACAAAGCAATTTCTCATCCTCTCCAACCCAGTTCCCCATGAATCTTTATTCTTTGATGGCTGCCCATGAGAATTCATTGGTCCTTTTCCTCCAATCTCTCCCTAGTGTTATGGCTAAAGGTCTTCAGTCCATCTAGTTCCCCTCTTACCCCTTTTGTGTTTTGATTTTGGGACTTGTTTCATTCTTCAGCCATAAGACCTTACTCCTTTCAACTGCTTTTTCTTGAGGGATTGGCACATTCTCCAGCATAATGGTGAAAAACATGTTCCACCACACAGCACAGCATGCCAGAGCTGCAGAGTCTTAGGAGCTGCCTACTGTGTTGGAATCAGCTGGCAGAGCTCTTGTTTAGAGCTCAGTAGAATTCTTTTAACTGGTGAACCTGACTGAAAAGATGAAGCAAAGATATTGTGAAATGTGGGACATGATATAATAATTACCTTTAATTATGAATGACTGTGTATGGATTTAGTGTCTGTTAAGTTACAGAGCAGGACTCAGATGGTGTTCAGAGCAGAATGAAAATACAGTAACTGCCCCAAAAAACGCCATGACTTAATGATTTGCAATTCAACTGATAGCAAAAATTAGTCTCCAAAATGGGAAATCATCAATATGAGGGCAGATGAGAGCTGAGGAAATTCGAGTCTAACAAGAAATCTGCCAGTTTTAAAGTAGTCACCTGGATGTAAATTATTTTTTTAAACTGTGCTTCATTAACAGTGGTTGATTCCCTGTGTCTGGTCCTAATTTGTTGGAAATACTCTTTCTACCTTTCTTTTAAAAAAGTTCTTTTCCAAACTACAATTTATCAAAAGGTAATCAAGTCAGTCTGCCTATTAGAGAAGTCAGTAATAATTGCTTGTATTCAGCATGTTTAGTGTGAAGATCTACTTTCATACATACTGAAAATGTCTTTCTTTGCTTCTGGAAAGTTTAAGTCCTGAATGCCTGGTGTGTGTATGTATGTACATATGTACATGGATTTTTTTTTTTTTTTTTTTTTTTAATTTTTTTTTTTGAGACCATTAAAAAAAATCTCCAAATGAAGGCATTTCAGTATTCCAAAACGAGCTCTTCATTTCTCAGCCAACTGATTTATGTGATTAACTCAAGTTTGATGTACACAGATGCTAAAGAAATACATAATTTCTCTAAAATAGCATTAATGTCTAATTTTCAGTATTTTCAAGTGACAAGTGAATTCTTTTTCAGTGCAATCTGTTTTACAAGGTTGAGCCTCCTGCTGGGGAGTAAAGTGCTGTATCACTGAAGGTAGATGTCAAAGCAAAGTGCTTTTAGGTTTTTTTTCCTTCCCCTTCCTTCCTGATAAGGCACAAAGCAGCCTTAAGGGCCTATCCTCCACTGGGAAATCTAAAAGTGTCCCACTTGTTCATCTACAAATGATGAACTATCAGCTGACTGTAGTGTTTTAAACCTCAATCCTGAGTAGCCCTGCTGAGAGTGGGTCTGATCGGCACAGCTGTAATGGCGCAGAGACGATGGAATTTCCCAGGTGTAGTCACAACTGAAGGTTATGTGGTGTTCTCTTGTGTTTTTTAGGACTATCAGAGATTTAGTTTTTCTTTCTTTGGGCTCAAGGGCTATATTTATAGTTCAGATATTAGCTTTATTCAGTGCTAGATCCTCTAAAGTTGCTTGCAGCCTTACCCAGAATAAAATGAGGGATGGATGAGGTTCTGCATGTTCCAGCATAATAAATTCCAGCCAACCAGCTTTGAAAATATCTCTTTTGACTGTGCAATGTCACTACTGTTGTTTCATAACTTACTGAAATTACAAATTGATATTGGGTAACTTGTGAAGGAGGTTGGTGTAAAGAAGACACGTACAACAAAGTGGCCAGTTCTAAAGCTGAGAAGGACTAACTTCTTGGAGCCAGTCCTGGCATACCATACATGTGTAGGCAATGCTGAGAACTGGCAATGAAGGAGAAAACACAGAGCTTGCTTGCAAAGGGGAATTACTGCAGAGTTGCAGGTGCAAACCTTACTTGATGTTTTGTAGGCCAGACCTGTTCTATAATCAAACTGTAATTGTGTGGTTTTTAGAAATCAGTGTCAAGGTCCTCTTGACCTAGGGAGAGGCTGGAACAGATTTGAGTGAACAACAACTAGCAATTTTATAATAATGCTGTAGAGAGGGTATGCTGGAAACAGGACTGTCTGCAATTTCAGGCTGGAATGAGTTATCTAAATTGAAGGGAACTTAATGAAAAGCACAAACAAGGAAAGTAAATGTAAGACACAGGAAGTTTTTGCTAATGTCCTCTTTTTCTCTATGTGCTTTTTTCCTTTTGGGAGGCTGATTAAATAATGCTTTGTACTGAAGTCCTAGAGTCATTTTAATCAACTGGCTTTTCAGATATTCCTTGGAAGAGCTTAGAAATGTCAAATGCAGTTACTTTTGTTGAGCTAAGAGTGCTGGAAGATGGAGCAGCACAGAGAGACAGTGACTGATCCCAATGTGGTTGAGGCAGGTGGTGCTCAGTGTGGTGCAGAAATACCAGAGTGTCATCTCAAATATAAATTAAAGAAAGATTCCTGGAGCTCTCTGGCAGAGTTCTCCTGGGGGTATGACACTGTCTTTTTGCTAATAAAAACCTCTCCTCAATAGGATGAGTGACAACTTGTTTCTGTATGTTTTATGAACTAGACTTCTCAAACCCTGTACCCTTTTCCATTAAAAGGTGCAAATTTTAGGGAGGAAACATAAACTTGGATTTTATTTTTTGCATCAGAAGTGACTGAAAGGTCACCCTTTGTGATTCCAGTAATTCAGATGTGGTTTTAAACTTTAATTCCTTTTTAAAAGGAGTTAGTTCTTGCAGTGTGGTGATTATACATGAGAAACAACTTTTAAATGTGCTGTGAGCAAAAGTTCACCAAACTACCAATTTATGAAAACCATTAAATCATTCCTGTGAGGAATTCAGTTTGAGTTTCAATTAATTAATTTCTTTTAACTAGATACAATTAATTTTAGCCCATTTAGTAAAACAGGAAAGGTAATTTCTTAAGAGCATTTCACTTCTGTGCTATTGCTCACCCACAGTGATAAAACTTGATTTTCAGAGGGAAGTAAATAACCTCATGCCAGTTACTCAACAGGGAAGTAGCCATCAAAGAGGTGACATGAGCAAGACACATATGGACAAGTCATCTACAGTGTTACTTATTCTGGGCTTCCTTCAGGATCAGTGGAGAGGAATTGGCATGTGTAGGGTACAGCTCCCCTGACCTATTTTAGATATCAACATTAGGAAGAGAGGAATCCTACTTCTCATGAGGACTTTTGGCTATCAAAGAATATCAGTATCTCTATCAATGTCTCTAAGTTGAGGGATGGTTTCTCTGTTACTCTTTGCCATCCCTCACTTTTCAATGTCCGTACTAGGAGTGTTAGATAATAGCTGAGCAGGAATCACCACTTTGATACTCTCAAGATATTCCCAGTCCTTGCAGAAAAACTTGACCATCTTTTTTTTTTCAGATATCTGCTTGAAGTTTTGATTCAGTGTTTGGCACAGCGCAGGGAATGAATGGGGTGAGGAATCAGGAGTGATAGTGGCTGACTGAAGGGGTCCTCTGCATTCTCCATGGCATATCCACGTACCTTCCTGCCCTGTCACTTCTTCCTTCACCCACATGTGAAGTTTCCAGTTCCTCAGGAGCAGTGCGAATGGCTGCACTCTCAGCACAAGGTTTTGCAGTTCAAGGCAGTCTAAAACTACCTCCTTCTCTCTGGTCTCATGGCTGCATGGTCATAGTGCTCATGCCTGGTGATATCAGCTCACTGATCCATCTGAAACTGAGCGTTATTTTCCTTCACTTCAACTGACTGGTTGAGTGAGCTGTTCTGGTGTACTGGGCCAAGTAGGCACATACAGCAAAGAGGCTGGAAGAAGAACCTTTCAATTCAGTGCTGATGTAGGGTTAGATGAGCCTTAAACATGACTTAACAAAGGGAGATGGGAACCTTCTGGATTTAGGAGCGGTTTGGTTTCTTTAGCTGTAGTTTTTCTTGATTAATGAGCTATTAGTTGTGCTTGCAAGGCAGAATCAGCAGTGGTAATGTAAATAGATGGACTGGTTCAGTCGACAGTAGCCCACATGGTATGGATGGTGCAGTGTGACACAGCCTGCATAGCTGTGTGTGCACTGACTGCCTCCATTTCCTGCCTATTTTTGAGATAAAGGGAGTTCAGCAGAGTAACAAAAAATAAGCAGAAGCTGCCAAATTAATGAGGAGTGTGTCTACCTTGGAACCAACCGGGATGAACGCTGACACACATATCAGTGGTTAATCAATCACTGTAGCAATGCAGGGTGATAATCAATGCTGCAAGAACTGTCATTTTCTGCAAATGAAAAGCAATGTAACTATTAAAGATTAAATGTACTTCCATTGCTACATAGATCTTGATTTCAGAATAAATATTATTTCAGAATAAAAATTATTTTATTAAAGATTGAAGTGCATACACTGGAACAGAATCAGTTTATCTGTAGCCATGTATTTTTTTTCTGCTTTGTAGACACAGAAGTTAATTTTCCAATGCAGCTGAATAGTGAAATGGGCTGGCTTTGAAGCCAAAATAGAGCTGTAAGTGAGATGTGATGCAGTGTGAAAATTGATCTGAATGTCACAGTTTGTAGAGGACACAGGTACCTGTAATGTCCTACTCCTCAGCCTCCAGCATGATGGAGTAATCACTTTGAAAATTATCCAGAGTAGAGGGCCATCTCAAACAATTTGCTGAAAATCAGTTCCTGTGTAGGTGTTCCTGCTAAGCAAGTACCTCATTTAGGCTTCATGCTGATTAAGGAGGGCTTTGTATTTACAAAGATATTAAAATGGGCTTGTTCATTTTTTTCCTAGTAGATTTAACAGATATTTTGTCTCTGGGGAAGAACTTCATTATTATTGGTTTCATTTGTTAGCAAGTAATAAAGTTGTATTTATTACCAGGTAACCAAAGAGAGCTGCCTGGTATCTTAGACACTACAGACACAGGGAATAGGCAGCTCTTACCCTAAAAGTGTGTGGTCTGTGAGAGGTAACTTTGTGAGGAAGAGGTCAGGAGTCCACATTTTAGACTTCATACAAGCACTGAGTCGGTCTTATGTGCACAGAGCAGGGCAGTGCACTTTCATAACAGCTTCTGGGACGTTTTACAGTGGTTCTGCTCGTTCAGCTGGGACTCAGCTAAAAGCAAAGTGATGGAGCAGGTGTGAAGTGAAGCCTGGGGGCAGAAGGTGAGAGGCAGAGATGGAGAGAGCTTGAGCACACAGCATGTTAGTACACAGTGGTGGAAATCCAGGCAGCACTGTGAGTGTTTATGTGAACTGTCAATGACTCCTCATGTATTTGTTTCCATAATTGTTTTTATTTTCTGGGATGTCTGAAAGACTCTTTACAGTTTCTTGTGGTGCTCTTTGGTGGAGAGAAGACACCAGGAGGACTGCACAGCAGCTAAACAATCCTCTGCTCAATTTATAGATCAGAGGAGAGAGAAGCTGTCCTCATTGGATGTTTCATTACTGTCCCCATCTTTCTCTGATCCACCTCCCCATCTGGTAATATGAAGAAAATCTCAAGTAGAACTGCTGCTAGCTTGCTGGTAGAACAGGGATTTGCTCCTTGTTCACTACAGCAGTTATTTCTGTTATTTCAACTTTCACTATGTGTTGCAGGGGTTTTATGGAATGTAAATATGTTGCTAATTTTGACTATATTAATTGCATGTAATTTCATGGGCAGCATCCTCTCTATAGTGGTAGGAGACAAAAGAAGGAGGTTGGAAAATAGACTTGGAGGTGTTAAGTGAAGTGAAGGCAATCACTGAGGTGTCCCAATCAAAAATGACAGCATTCTGTTTTAATTCAGACTGTCATGACACCTTCTGCAGTCCTGCTGACAACACGTGCCATAAAACGTGCATCAAGATCAGAGCTGATTCTAGGATGAGATTGCAAAGCCAGAAATACTGAACCTGAATCCCAGTTCTGACAGCTCTTCCCAGTGACCTGGAGGATAATTCCTTGCCTGCCACGTTTGCTTCCCTCTAGAGCAGCATGTGACTGCCAATATCCACACACTGCCCCATACCTATGCCTGAATCGCAGCACTTAAGCTCTATATGAGGGGCTCTGTTACCGCAAGGGAGAGTGTGCTAAATGTGGTGTTCAGTCACCAGCCCAGAAAAGGTTGGTTGGTCCATGCCAATTTAAATCATCACTTCAGGAAAAAAGCAAGACATCATCATTAACCTCTCTCTCCCTGCTTCCATGCAGTGGCAGCAGGATAAAAATGGGTTATTAGACAGGTGTATTGCTAGTATTTATTGCCTCAGGACTCCAATGCAGGTAATAAAATGCATATCGATATTGGCCCACATACAGCTGTGCATAAGAAAACTATTGTTTGAGAAGGGACAATTTCTCATTCTTTTCTATAAAATGTCAGTGAAATCATGAGGTTAGTGAGACCTCATAGGTGTGGCTGTAGTAAAAATAAGTGTTAACAATTAGGGCTGTATTTAATTGAGTAGGGTTCCTTTGGTAGCTTAAGTGCAAAGTTTTTTCATGCCAGTGACTGTCACCACAAAGGATCCATCTCTTTTGCTGATACTATTTCCAAATAATGGATTATTTAGCAATAAAGAAAACCGTAATTATCACTTTAAATGTGAGACAAATTTTAACTGATGTGAGCTTTCATTCTCCCTCCTCATTGCAACCAGTGAGCCAGTTGATAATACCACTACTTACGTGTCACCTCACTGTTTAAAGCAGCTTCTGATAGGCATCTAGCATGAGGATTTTTTTATTTTCTGGAGTTTATGGTGTAGAAGAGATATTCAGTGTTACTCTGTAGAGTTACCTTTCTGAAGTGCATTGGTTAGATTTCAGTATAAGAAAAAATATCTGTAAAGCAAATGAAATGGTCACATATTGAGTCTTTCAGTGAAATGAATCCCTCCATGATAAACTTGTTTGCTGTTACAAAGGTTTTCTTTTAGAGGAGTATATTGAGAAAGAAGGAAACATTTGATTAGCACACTTAGAACACTACCTAAAAATCTCTTATTAAACTATATTGTTTCTCTAGGCAAATTCAGGGACAATGTACATGTGAATTTATTGTTAATTATGGAGTTTGGGGTTTGGATAATGATTACATGATAATTGCAGGGGATTGTAACCACTATGTAAATTACTTTTACATTTATATTTTACTCTGAGAACATGCTTAGAAAAAGTCTGTACTGAGGAGGCTGCTTAAAGAGTGATACTTCTTTTTCATCAGTAGATATTGGCCAAATTATGATTGCCTTTGTTTTACCTTTACAACTATAAAATAATCATGCCAATTAAAAATCAGGGAAAATCCCTACTCTGTGAATTTTCTTAGGCAAGTTGGGAAAAAGAGGTATCTACATACCCCCAAATTAGAATTTTTTATGAAGAAATAGTAATTTATCTCCTTCCTGACATAAGCAGATCATCAGGATAGAACTGTGCAAAGGTTCTCATAACAGAGTGCAGTGATTACCAGCACACAGACATACCACAGCGTGCCTGGGGTATTACAATAAAGAATAGTTTGAACTTGTAGGATTCAACAGTTCTACAACATTATCCTGTTCCTCTGAGTTACTTGTGCTGAATGGAATAATTGGGTCAGTAATCAAGAGCTGAAACTTTATTGATGGATAATAATCCACTTTCTGACAATGGTTGACTCCCATGAAGAGTCAGCATGAGCTGCATTGGTTAACAAAATGAGAGACAGCAGCTTGACAGGAACTTACACTTGTGACTGTAAAACAACAGACTTATTGTAAATCACTCAGACTAACAAATGAGACAGCAGGAATAAATTGATACTTGGGCATTTTGAAATCTCTTGGTGGAAGTCTCTCTGCACCATGCACAATAAGCTACTCTTCTTCACTTCTGTCTCTAAGGGAAAGGAAAACAAACCACTGTGGCAGAGAACAAGCAATGAATGTTCAAGAAATAGTTGTTAATAGTACACATTGGTACCTAAATTGTTAGTCAACATAAAAAATTTATGGACTGGTGACACAAGACATAAATAATGTGCTTTATAAACTACTGACCTCCCAGAACAGACAAGAAAATCAATAAACTGTGTCTGTTAAAATCATATATATGCTCTAACTTATTAAAAGTATATCCAGGAATTCGTTTGTGTACGGTCTGAGACGTTCTGTGCTAAGCTTTACCCTTCCACTGTTCTCAGAGCTGTGCAACATTTCTGTTACTGTATATTGTAGTTACTACTGAAAAACTGCCAGGAAATTTGGAGCAGATTTAAAGCTGTGAGATTGCTTCCTGGAACCTTGGGTATCAGTTAGCTTTTCCTAGGTAGGAATGCCATGACATCCCTGTGTACATTAAATGCCAGAGGGGAGAAGATCACAATGCTTTGATAATCTGAGTTTTTGGTGTGGGAACCTCATATTTGTAATGTTTTTTGTAAAGAAAAAGAAAAGTACCTTTGATGGAGTTTTTACAGGCTTCATTTCTAGATTCTCATCACAAAGTAAATACCTAAGGCAAAAATAATTAAATATTGATTATGGAAAAATATACAAACGTTACCCAACTTTATACTGTTTTGTAACTGGGACAAACCAATTCCAGGAAGAAAAATTGTGTTGAAAAAGCAAAACAAAAGCAACAATTATAATTGAACACAAACGTTTGCATTCATGATAAGATGTTCTTGCTGACTTCAGGGAAAGAGGGTTAGAAGCAAAGGTACAGTGTTTGACAAAAAATGTTACTTAAACTGTCAAGGCAATTCTGATGAGTCTGTCAACACTGGGTAGATGCCTAATCTCACATGTGATATCAGGGCCATAAATTTGGCCTAATTTATTCATGGAGAATTAATCTGCCAGCATCCAATGTTTATTTTGAGAGCTCTTTTACTGATACATGGCCTTAGTGCAAAACACAGAAATCTACTCAGTGAAAGTGTTTTTTAACACGTTTTGGCAGCAAATGCCTACAATTCAATCATAACCATAAAAGCATCCTCTTGGTCCTGTTGTGAATGCTTACTGTTGATCAGTGGTGCTTCTTCAGGAGCAAGAAATCCAGGCTCAGTAGGGGTGAGCATTCTTGCTGCTTCCTGTGTCCTGTAAATCTGTTTCTGAAAGGTTCTTGTAACTCTCTGATCCTGTGCACAACAAGTCGCTGTGGGAACTTGGTGAACATGAAGTCTGAAAGACTTTTATACTACAAATCATGCCGTGTTCTATGTTGTGCTTTAGGTGGGATGATTGTTTAATGAGAAGCTTGACATGTCCTGGCTATGTGCACTTGCAGCCCAGAAACCCAGCTATGTCCTGGGCTGCATCGAAAGCATCCTGGCCAGCAGGTTGAGGGAGGGGATTCTGCCCCTGTGCTCCCCTGTTGTGGGGCCCCACCTGGAGTGCTGCATCCAGCCCTGAGGCCCCCAGCATAAGAACTGTATGGTGCTCTTGAAGTGAGTCCAGAGGAACATCATGAAGATCCTCAGAGGACTGGAGCGTCTCTCTAATGGAAAAAGGCTGAGAGAGTTGGGGTTGTTCAGCCTGGAGAAGAGAAAGCTCCAGGGAGATCTTGTACCTGAAGGGGCTACAATAGAGGGACATTTTATAAGGGTATGTACTTACTGGACAAGGAGTATTGGCTTCAAACTGAAAGGGCAGGTATAGATTAGATATTAAGAAGAAATTCTGTGCTGTAAGGATGGCGAGGCAATGGCTCAGGATTCCCAGAGAAGCTGTGGTTGCCCCATCCCTGGAAGTGCTCAAGGCTAGTTGGATGGGGTCTTGAGCAACCTGGTGTAGTGAAAAGTGTCCTTGCCTGTGGCAGAGGGTTGGAATGATGTTACTTCCCACCTAAACCATTCTATGATGATTCAATGAAAATTTGAAACCAATTCGTTCATTACTCCAAAGAAAAAGTGCAATGTGATCTGATGCATCATAGATCTCTTTTAATTCTTCTCTATCTCTTGGATATGTTTAAACCAGTCTCATTATTCCAACTTTTGACAATCAATAACTATCAGTTTACTGCAAATTCCAATAGCTAATGAGAGATTTTGAAAATTAAGCAGTTTAAATCAAATTTTTATTCCTCAATCAGGCAAGTAGATTTAAATTTGATCAAAAGTCATCTATATTATTTTTCTCCACTTCTACTTTATTAATTCTAATACACTGCAATAATTCATTGGATTTGTAACACTAGTTGTTTTCCAGAGACAAGGATTGTGGTCAGTGTGCTCAGCTGAGTTTCATTCAGTCTCATGTCCAACTTTTCCTTCTGCTTCTCCAAATTTATGATTTGGAAGCAATGTTAAAGAGTTTTTGGGTTTCCTCTCCCCACACACATCCCCTGAGGAGTATTGATTTGTTATCCCATTTAAATACAACATTCAATATTCAGGTGTATAAGTGTGACATAAATAAAATGGCTTACTTGGCTGAGTCAAAAGGACTGTCCGGGGAGCTGCTTTCATTTATGATAGACTTGGCACCAGCATAAATATTGTCAGTTCATTATCACAACCAAATGGTGAACTACTTCAGGCTTGTGAAAGATGGGTTGTCTTGAAGAATGGAGAGGAGGAATAAGAGCTGAGCATTGCTGCTGTGCTGGTTGGGATGAGGGTTTGAGGCAGCCATGCCTTCACATGGCTGTGACTGGACCAGCCCTTTTCACTGCCTTTTCACAACTTGGTCCTGTTGTGAATGCTTACTATTGATCTGTGATGCTTCTTCAGAAGCAAGAATTTTAGGCTTAGTAGGGGTGAAAGGGGCTGGGGAAAGGAGCATGGTTTTCTTGAATGGGGATAATCACAGAATATTCTGAGTTGGAAGGGACCCATGAGGACCATCAGAGTCCAACTCTTGACCTTGCACAGGACAGCCCTAGGAATAATGGTGGTTTTTATTTTAGTGATTGATTGAGCCCTGAGAAAGGCAATGGGAGGCTGATGAGAAAACTGATGAGAAGACTCAAGGTGCAGTAACAAGATCCATTAGAACCTTCAGCTGTAGAAGGGGCCTGGATCAGGGTGAGCCTTGACCTGACTGTGAAGGGGGATTTTCCTTCCCTCTCTCAACAGCTTTGTCACAATGTCTGTGGTGATTTTAGCTCAACAGAAGGTGGTCACTTCCTCCTCCTCCTCCTTGGCTTCCACACCTCTCAGCAAGCTGGAAGGTGCCCTGCCCTTGCACCCCAGCCATGAATCTCCCTGTCTGCTCATCTCAGTTCCCTGCAACCCTCCTAGGGCTGGGCATGTCCAACCTTCTGCTAGTTTGCCTGCACAGGGGGAAAACCTGCCAGGAATTTGCCCTATGCAGCAGCCTTCCCCCCTGCAGCTCCAACTCGATCTCAGTGCCAGGGTGGCTGAGGCAACTTGCTGTGAGGAGCCACCTCAGTGAGCTGGGGAGGGGGTGAGTTACACCAACCCAAACTGCTTTTAAATACAGCAGCAAGAGTGCCTGTCGTAAAACAGAAGGATAAATTCACAATTTCAGTGTTTCAGCAACCTACAAATTACTATGGAAATTGTATTTCTCAGTGTATCATCCCTCATCTCCCGGGTCCCCTTGGGTGGGAAAGGGGAGTCAGAGGAAAGCAGTGGCAGGGGGTGGACAAGAGCTGCCCCAGCCCTGTAATGCATCTGGCAGGACTCACACCACTGCCTCTTGTGAACAGCATGGGGAGAGGTGAAGGGAGTGGGAAAACCCCACGGATGAGGCCAAGTTCCTTTAGGTGTTCAGCAGAGCTGCCCTGTGTTTCCCACCCTGAGTTCTGAGGGAGAGGGCTGGTGCCTGTCATGTCCAGAGCGTGGCAGGAAGCTGGTGTTGGGCTGAGCTCTCCCAGGGCCCTCACCTTGCCCACTGTGCCTTTCCGTGAGGAGCAGAAAGGCTTAAATCTCAGCCAGCATGCTCCTCTAAATCGCTGGGAGGAGAGGGAGTCAGTTTTATTCCCAGACAGAGATCTGGAGCTGTGCGTGGTGCCAAACAGGATGATGTAAGGTCTGCTGGCTATTTATTTACTTGATGGATCCTTCTTGTGGATCCTCCTCTCCACCCTTCTGACGCTGTTGCCAGATTTTGATTTAGTGTGTTTTAATTAGTGTATGTGTGGGGGGTTTTTTATTAGTAAACTATTATACAACATCCCTCATATTTCTTGCTGATGCTCTTTCATGGGAGATGCGAAGACCACTGAGCCTGAAGTTAGTCCTAAGATTTAATTTATCATCTGCACATCTAGAAGAACAATTACCTGAATGTCTTTAAAGGAAAGGCAGTTCTTTTTTTGAGAATTAACCTGAAGGTAGCAGGAAAACCATCCCCAGGGTAATGTCTCTGTAATGCTTCACTCGGATTAAAATGCTGGTGTTTTTCATCCCTTAAGCATTTGGCTAATAGAAGGTAATAATTGGGTTGATTATAATGTTTAGTTTGTTCTGTTGGTTTATTCTCTTTCCTGCTGTGAGAAACATATTTAAAATGACTTTAAACTGTTTCATTTTGTGGCTTGAAATCAAAATTAATCATAAGCCTCTTTTTTCTTCTTAATATAATGAAGTGTTTCAAGTTGTAAGATTCAGTGTGCGTTGTATGCCATCTCATGCTAGCTGCATGCTTCATGGAGTTAAATAACAGAGTTAGGGCTTTTAATCATAAGTAATGTCAAAGACAGAAGCAAATTAAGAGCTGCAGGCAAGAGCAGAATAATGTGTCCTGGTGAGTTTTGATAATTGATAGTTTATGTGCTTATTTATACTCCAGGAGAACCTGTGGGCTTTGCTCATAGAAGAATGGCCAAGTGTGGTAGACACAGATTCTACAGGATGACTGTAGATGTCATCTACATGTAGATGTTCCTGATGGACAACAAGAGGCAAAAAGTGGATGAAATACAGAGATCAAGAAGGGAATGGTACAACAAAAACATGCCCTGTTATATTTTTAGGAGAGTAGCTGTGAGCATAGCATAACTCTGTGGGTGTTACTGGCATTTGGGAGAAGCAGGAGTGCCAGAGTTCCAGCAGTGGCTCCTTGAGGGAGCTGGGTAGTGTGTAGAAGTACAGGGATATAGCAATGCACACAAAGTGGTTCCAGGGCACAAGAGCTGCACTGGAAAAGGTGTTTAAACTCACACTGTCCCGGTGATATGAAGAGATGGTAACTTCTTTTAAGGCAACTCATTGTGAATGTGATACTGTACTTGAATTTAAAAACAAACAAGCAAACAGAAAAATAAAGCTTTAATCTATATTGCAGAAAATGTCAGTTCTTGCCTTGAAGGGGAGCACACAGTTCCAGGGCCCCAGGAAGAGACTTGTCAGCTGAACTTTGCTGTTATTTGCAGATTTATGAAAAATCAATGGATACAAAATGAACTGATAGAATTTCAAGTAGTAAAAATTTACATTAATATTTATTAAGGTATGCATCTATCAAAATATGCTATTTTAGTGCAATTGGACCATGTTTAGCTGATCACCTGACTCGTTATCATTTCCAGCCTGCCTCTCTAATACTTTGTGCTTGAGGCAGTCATCAACAGCCTGGGCAAGGAGCAATAGCCCTCTGCCACATCAGAATTGTTGTGATTTACTCTCACTTTACATGAGTGGAAATCATTTCACTTGCTGGGAAATAAGCTGAGAGGATTTGAGAATTCTGAAAGTAAAACAACCATGGGCTAAGGGAGCTTTTTTACCCTGATATGATCATTTGAGCTGATATTCACTCCATACTCTAGTCCATGAACAGACAAAATTTCTGCTGCTTCTCTAAAGCTTTCCTGCTGCTACCTGTGCACCACCACGCAAGTCCCATGCGGTGTCCTATGTAGTTCTTGTGTTTGCCAATTTGAGGTACGTTTTTGATGTGGCTGTTAATTACAAACACTTTGGATGACCCACACCTTGTGCTCTGGTAAACACTGATAAGTCATTTCCTGTTATTATTGCTGTGGTAGAGGACTTTATTACTGTCTGACACTGTAGTAATACTTAAGCCTGGATTCTGCTCCTTCTACATAATGCAAGCAGAAAGCTCTTTGCTTGTCCTGATCACCCATTTTGTCCATTTTTTTTGTATTTCCTCCAGTTACCTTCTCAACTGTTCTCTCCCCACCCCACTTCTCCAAGTCCATAGCTGTGTAGTAGGTGTTTTATACTGCAGTTTAGCTTGTTTCCTTTCTGTGACTGTTTCAGAGCTGGAAGCAGCTCAGATTGTCTGTTTGCAGTGTCTCTGTGTTCTTGGCTTCTTCACTTCAGTAGGATACCTCTCTGGTTTGAGCTGCTTTTATCTGCTTTC
The DNA here is from genome assembly GCA_013399695.1 of Formicarius rufipectus. NCBI lineage: Eukaryota > Metazoa > Chordata > Aves > Passeriformes > Formicariidae > Formicarius > Formicarius rufipectus. The sequence goes on along the minus strand of VXAU01001955.1, from coordinate 984,924 downwards.
TTGACTTGATGGTAATTTTTCTCCTAAACTGCAATTGTATGTTCTGAAGAGACTTTCTGTCTGCTGGAAAGAGTTATCTGCAGTGTCTCAGTGTTCTTAAGCTGGGAGTCCATATTTTTCCTTCTTGCCTTTGCTGTTTTGTCTCTTGGTTTTCTCTACTGCCACTTCTGCTTTCCTTCATGGATAAACCGAAGGAACTGGAGCCATGTCACCTTTGTCTTTCAGCACATTCTGATTGTGTCTGCTTTAGTCTCCTGTCTATACTCAACTGATGTGGTACCTATGGCAAATTTTCCTGCTGTTGTAACAGTCCATGCTCAAACATCTCCAGATCTCCCAAATTAAGGAAAGTGGAGCAGTAACCTGTGAGCTGACAGTTCCCCACGTAGTGCTCTGGATACAAGTTGAAGTTCTCAATGTTCATAAGTTTTTTGTTTGCTTTGTATTGTTTTGGGGTTTTCCCACTGAAAATCTTAATTCCATTATATTTTTCAATGACTCCTATGAGTTCTGTGTTTCACTAACTTCCTGGGGTATATTGCATGGTTGTTTCCCAAGCTCTAGCTTGCTGAGTTTTAGTCCATTGCCTCAAAATATATATATTTTTTTTATTTCAATGCAATGCAACATAAACCCTTTGGTTCTCCCTCCTGCATCACATTAACTTTTCCTAATGTTTTACTGCAATTAAATCCATAACTTGTGCTTCCCAGTTCTGGTTGGTTCTCCTGCATGTCAGCTGCTGTGAGCTTTACGCAGTACTTGCTCTTGTTTTTTGTGACTCTCCTATTGACATCTTGCCTCTGCCCATTGGCCTCAACATGGCTTTTTGTCTCTTGGCAGCCCATGCTTACAAGTATTATCGTCTGCTGTTACTGCCTTGTCAGTGTTGTAGGGACAACTTTGCAGCTGGCTGTTCAGTCCTGCTGGAACAGAGTTGGTCATTGACCCAACAGCAAAGCTGCCAACGTGGTGATTGAATTGTTGGCAGTTCCTTCCTATCCTGTCCATGAATTGATGGTCCTGGGATTTGCTGAAGTCACATTGTGTAACTCTATTTAATTGGAAATCTCTGTGTCTTCAATAACTGCATACATTGGTTTTCTTTCTTCTATAAAAGGCTTTATTTTTCAGAATTAGAAGATTGTGATTTTCAGCATGTGACTTACCTGCCTTTAGCCTCCTCCAACACCCCCTCCTCCCCCCTTGTATCCGGGACCTGAATGCTTGTGTATTGGTTCTGCTTCTTGATTCCCTTTAACCTTGGGCTTCAGAACTTGTTGTTCTGATTGTTGCTGTTTTAACATTTTCCCTGTCAGGTCACTTAACCCTGCTGTTTGCAGCCATTTCTCTAAGGTTAGGTGCAATTCAAGCCTCACTCCTACGTGATAATATCAAATGTCCCAAACATTTCTCTAAGGATCTCTGATGCCTATAGAGTTCCATGCTGATTGCAGAAAAGTCCCACTTACTGCAAGATATGACCCCTCAGCAATAACCAACCACTGTGCTCCATTTCTGGGTTCTGGCTTTATGAAGAAAGGTATTTCTTTCCGGGCTTTTTCCCCCTCTTTTTTATTTTTTCCCATGCATTTTGGTACGTACTAAACACTTTCATTAGCTGTTACTGGATTTGAGGCATTATTCTTGTCAAGTCTGTCACATAGGCCTTTCATTTTTTCCCCCCACAATTACATTGTAAAAGTTCTCATCATTATTCATGACAGCTGTTAATGGAAATTGTTCTTTCTTGCTTTCACTGTCTCCAAGTTTGTGCAAGTTCTGTATAGAGAACTGCTTTCCTTCAGTTGCCAAATAGACTCTCCATCTGGCTGCCTTAGTAGATGATGATCTGTGCCATTACTCTCATTGTTCTTTGCTAAATTTCTGTGTTATTTATATCAACTGTTAGGTCATAGGAATTCCCACTTTTAAAACAACTCACCTTTTATCGAGAGAAATGGTTTCAAAAAGTCCCACATATATTATGAAAGCCGTGGCAAAATATATGGACTGCCTTATATTTTCACCAAACAGTTCTCAAGGTCTGCTTTATTCTCTTCTACATTCACAGTGTTTGGCCACTGTGGTAGATAAATGATTCAGTGATATATGAGGCAACGGAAAACTTTATTTAATTTATGGAGTGAAAACTAATTCATTAAGACTGCCATCCACCATTACACGTCTGTAGTCTTCTGCTATTGACCATCTCACAGGCTTTCATGTCTTTAATGTTTTCATACATGACTTGAGCGATAATTTTGTAGTAATCTGTACCTCTGGTTCTCTTCAGTGCAGAAGACACCAGCCTTATTTTTTGCACAGACTATGGGTAAAGTTGTGGTACAGGCAGGTTTATTGTAGGTAATGAAAGCTTTATTGAAAACCAGGATTCAGCTGATTAAAGCTGAAGCTGTTAAGAATTTAGTCATGTAAATTAAGAATTATAGTCCTAGGAATCTTGGCTCAGCTTCAGCATAAAACTCAGAATACATACATGACTTAATCTTCTTAATCTTAGCCTGCCAAGTAGCTGTACCTCCTGTGTTTGTGTGATGAGGTTTGTGTCTTTCCCAAAATGGAACAGTCTTCTGCCTGTGCCAGATCAGGAGAAAGTGCCCAGGTCCCATCTAGGCTGTTCTAGTAGATGCTGCAACTGTGTACTTAACAGGCATTTGTCAAATCTCACTGAAAAAACCATACAGCTGCTGCTTCAGATGGAATGGTGGAGGAGTACAGAGGAGGGATAGTTTTTCTTTTTTTCCACAGAACCTTGTGGTTACAGTTTTCACCTATATAAAGTGTGAAGTGTTTCCTCTGCCTGAGTGGCTCAATACCCACTGGCCAGCTGATTGAAGCCCTTATCTTTGCTTGGGGTGTCTTGGGTTCTCATTCTTGATCCTAGGCCTGTTTCTATATTTTGAATTAGCCAGTTATTTGTTATAGCTCTGAGTCCTTCAAACTGGATCCTTGTTTCACTGTATTTTTAAATAGCATATCTGTCCTACAGAGCCAGATGATAAACTGTTACCTGTCAGATCAAAAACTGAATAAATGTAAATATGCCTTAGGCCAGAGAAACTCTCAGTTTACCTTTCTATTTTTTCAGTAATAAAAACACTTGGAAAAATGAGCACCTCAGTTTTAAGAGAAGTTTTATGCAGGAGAAAAGTGAGCATGGGAGAAATGTGTGAAAAAATTTACTACTGTCAGTGGCTCTCTAAATTTCCCCTTTGTTTAACCTTTATTCCCAATATACCTTTAAAAAGTACTCTCTCCACACCTAGTTTAAGAAACCTTAATCAGATCTTTGTCACTTTGGTGTGTTGTAAATAGAAATTGGAGAAAAATCACAAATGCAGAATTGTATGAACACAGCAAATAACCTCTAGTGAAGTGCTTTGATTTGACTACACTGTCAGTGATCTCTGTGACCTTGGGTAAATCCTGGAGGGTTTGTGTGTCTCTCACTACTTGTAAAATAGAAGGAATCTACTTTGTAAAGGGTGTTCAGAGGTACAGAGTAGCATAATGAGATTCTTCACTCCTGCAATTACCATTTCTGTTACATGGTCTTATATAGGCAATCCATACCTAAGCTAGGAACTGAAGCCGGTGATACACTGGGGTAGCAACAGCCTCTCTCCATCCTTTTGCTTTTCTGGAGCCCCAGGAAGTTCTCACATAACTGCACCAAACTTGTGTCTGACCATCACCTCTGCATAGGCAATGTTAACCCTTTGGGATCCTGACATCTGGTGAACATCTTTTGTAGCTGTTGGCGTAGGAATTATTGGTGATTAGTGGGACTTCCTCCAGGATTATATATGAGGATTGGCCTGTAACTAGACTTAGGAAGGACCCTCACCAGACCATCTCCTAGAGGAAGCAGCTCAGCTTGGCATCCAGGTATAAGTGTGCTTCCTCCCCTATGCTTAGACAGCAGTCCTTTGCCCTTCAGACCAGGGAGAAACATCCATTGTTACCAAACATTAAAAAACTCTAGAGTGCCACTCTTGTTTGTCTGTTATCTGTGTACATACAGGTACAGGCACTAACAACAAGAAGTGGAAATGGGCTGTCACTGTATGTGTTGCCCCACTCGGTTTGGGCAGACTGACTTAGGCTTTCTTCCAGCAGACCTCTGCTTTAATTCAGTTTATTGAGATGTGAAAGAAGTTTTATGTTCTTACAGTTGATGTTACTATAATGCAAAAACACTGGACTCAGCTACTTTTGGGGTGAGGTTTATGCATAGATGTACATATTTTGGATTGAGAAGTAATGAACATTTATTTAAATGCAAAAGTATTTTCTATTTATGCTTGCTATTACCTTGTGTCCCTCTCCTATCTTAGTTATATTTGGCTATTATAATCTCGTGCACATTAAGGCAGTAATAGCCTTTACATAACCAGTTTTTATGCTTTGGAGAGTGTATCAGTGTATTCTGAACCTTCTCCCATCTTACAGTCACAACCTTGCAGTCATGTGTTTAATAGAAAATGTAATATTCAATTACGGTATTTATAAAGGCAGTTGTTGTTGATGGTGCTTATGAAGGAACTTGAAAATGGGAATCTCAGTCATTTGAAAACCAAATGGCAAATAAAAACACTAGGAATAAATAATTATTAACTCTCATGATTTTTAGACTACTTGCCTTATTTAGGGAAGTTTAGCACTGAAATTAATTCATACCTACTCAAAACTTACAGTCCTGACTTTCAGGTGCATTTTTTCATCTTGTATTCAGTGACACCTCAGGGTACTACTTGGAAATATAATCATAGAATCATTACAGTTAGAAAAGACTTCCATAATTGAGTCCAACCTTTGACCGAAAACCACCACGTCAATTAAACCGTAGCACCAAGTGCCATGTCCAGTCACTCCTTGAACAGTTCCAGTGTTAATGACTCCACCACTTTCCTGGACAGACTGTTCCAATGCTTGACAACCATTTCAGTGAAAAAACTCTTCCTGATGCCCAGCCTGAACCTTCCCTGGCACAGCTTGAGGCCATTTCCTCTCATGCTATTGCTGGTTGCCTGGTAGAAGAGGCTGACCTCCACCTTGCTACAACCTCTTCTCCAGACTAAACACCCCCAGCTCCCTCAGCCCACTCCTCATATGACTTACTCTCTAGACTCTTCATTACCTTTGTTGCTCTTCTCAGGACACTCTCCAGCACCTCAATGTCTTTCTTGTACTGAGGGGCCCAGAACTTGACACAATATTTGAGGTACTGCCTCCCTAGTGCTGAGTGCAGAGGGACAACCATTTCCCAAGATGCCACTGGCCTTCATGGCCACCTTGGCACACTCTGACTCATGTTCAGCCACTACTGACCAGCATTCCCAGGTCCAGTTTCTCTGGGCCACTTTTGAGCCACTCTTCCCCCCAGCCTGTAGCACTGCCTGAGGTTGTTGTGACCCTGGTGTAGGACTTGGCATTTCACCTTGTTGTACCTGATATAACTGGACCCATACCATCAATACAGCCTGTCCAGTTCTCTCTGCAGAACCTTCCTGCCCTCCAGTAGATAAACACTCCCACCCAACCTGGTGTCATCTGTAAACTAACTGAGTTTGCACTTGATCACCTCATCCAGATCTTTGATAAAGATATTAAACAGGACTGCACCACCTATCTAGTTACTAGCTGCCAACTGGATGTAGCGCCATTCATCAGCACTCTCTGGGCTTGGCCATCCATCCAGTTCTTCAGTGTAAAGTGCACGTTCCTCCAAAGGTCACAAATCCTCTTTTTTCCCCAGAGTTCCAGCAACAGCTTCCTGTTTATCCAGACTGGTTTTCTTCCCTGCTGGCTCATCTTTCAGCACATAGGGATGACCTGCTTCTGTGCCTTCAAGTTTTCCTTCTCTAGCTATCTCCAGCTTCCTGGACACCTTTTTATTAAGGAGTGTTTCCCAAGGGAGTCTCTGAACCAGTGTCCTAAACAGGCCACAGTTCTTGCTCTGGAAGTCCAAGGCAAAGGTTTGTTGACCCCTTTCCTTACTTCACCAAGAACTGATAAGTCCATCATTTCATGGTTGCTATGCCCAAGACAGCAGCCGACCACCAACCCTTCTCTGTTCATAAACAACAGGTCTTAAAATATGATCTTATATTTATAAGATAATTATCTTATTGTGTAGTGTATAATAAATAATAGCTTGATAAATTGGACAAAATATACAAGTATGTCCTATACAAGTGACAATGTAATGGGTACAAATTGAAAGAGGGGAAATGTACGTTAGATATTCGGAAGAAATTCTTTTTTGTGAGAGTGGTGAGACACTGAAGCAGATTTCCCAGGGAAATTGTGGATACCCCATCCCTGGAAATGTTCAAGGCTAGGTTGGATAAGGCCTTGAGCAACCTAGTCTAGTGGGAGGGGTCCCTGCCCATGGAAGGGCACACAGGTGGAAGAAAACAGTGGTATATAATTTTTAAGTTTTTCTTCAGTCTGAAAATCCCTATATGAAACCATATGTTATGGATACATAAATCTTCAGTACAGCTCTAAAACTTCAACAGGTGGTACCAAAAAGATCCTCAAATATCTTCTCATTAATTCTAGGTTGATACATACTGTACTAGACATATGGCACAGCATTAGTAGAATTTTAAAAAGTGCAGTTAGGCAGAAAGTGACAGTTTATCTACATTTCCCCATATTTACAAGGAAATGTTCACACAGCTTAAAAAGATACTAATTCAGGTTGAGTAGTATCTATGAGTCCCATTGACAAACCTGAACTGTGACTTTGTCTGGTGCTTTGCAAACCCTGCACACAGTTTTAATGCAGGTGCTGTAGAATAGAAGTATGTACAGTGATGGCCTTCTCTGCTAGGAAAACCACACGGTTATCCATGCACTGTATTAGATTCTTCTGTCCAGGAATGAGCCTTGATGGAGATTCTGAAAGTACTGAGGGACCTACTTGTGTGCCAGGACCATCTTTAACAGGCATTTTCCCCCCACATCTCCCTGGTTGTCAGATGCCAATTGATGTTTTATTTTAACATCTTAAAATACACTCTCAATTGCAACTCATTTTAAAAGCCACCACTGTCATAAGGAATAGTATTTCAAAAGTACTTCATAATGGGTGGAGTGCCTGGCTGTCTGCTTGTGTTAGTGGGATCTGTTTTTTTATATAGGACTGAGAATCAGTTTCAGTTCTAGTTAACTGCCAAAGCTCAAATAGTGCAGGATGTCATTTCAGATATCTAAACCCCTTAGATCAGAAGGAAGAGCTGCAAACGCTCCCCAGTCTCCTGCTTGTGAAAATACTGTAGGAAACAACAACAATCCTGATAAAAAATCATGTCAGGTTAAGGACATTTCTGTTGCAGCACATTGATCTAAATGTGACTGTTGTATCGGATCTGTTTGTGTGATTTCATCTGATGACTGAGTTATTAAATAGTTTATTATGCTTTTGTTTTAAATATTTCATTTCTCCTCAAAAATGAGTGCAGCCAACCAACATTTAATGCAATGCATCATTGACGAGGTTTGAACATTCTGATCTGCTTCAGACTATGGAGAGCTCAGTTTAAGTCTGTATTTAACCCCTGTGACTTTTTTGAAACTCCCTGTATTTCATGCACTCTCAGAGCATCTTTCAGGTGAGAATAGAAGTTGTCCAAGCTAAGTCTCATGGGTGTCCTGGTAATAGAGAAGTTCTGTTGGATCTGCCCTCCAGAAGAGGTCTGTGGGAGCCAAACCCATATTGCACCACTGCTGTTTTTTTCTTGCATGTGCTGCCAAGAAACAGTGTGATTTTTTCAATCGCAAAACTCATCATTATTACAAAGTTTGCATGTGCAGAGAGAGAACCATTTTTTGGGCTCATTGAAAATCAGACTCTCATGCTTTTTCACAGGTATTACCCTCACCAGAAGTTGGTTTTTGTCTGAACTCTAGCTTATTTTAAATCCCCAGGAACTTTGAAAACTAACCACAACTCAGCTGTTTGAAAGCCTCTGTAACAGTAGGGTAGATATTATTTCTCCCTTTGCTATTTTGATTTGCATTTCTGAGATTCTGTTCCAGCTGAACTGCCCAGAATTGCTGAAACACTGTAAACAAAGCCATTTTTGCTATTCTGTGCTGTGGTTCAGACTTCCTCTTGCCCTGTAGTGTTGTTGTTGAAGCTTTTCAAACTTGATTAAAGTTTGAGGACAGTACATATCTGTGGGAATAGACAGGCCTATCTATTCTCTGGAGAAAACAGAAGCTATGACTTCAAAATCATTTGTACTCATCTGTGGACTACTGAACCATGCAGCAAGATGAACTGGATCTAATTTGATTTTTGTCACATGCCCTCACTTCTGTCAGCTCCCTCGGCTTCCGAGGCTGCTGTGGAAGACAAAACTATACTTGATCTCACCCAAGGCCTGATGGTACGACCTTAACTTGTCCATACTTCTGTAATGAATTTAGACCAGAATGAGCTTCTATTGGGCAATCTTCTGTGCCATATAGCTAGAAATTTTTGATCTGGTATAATGAGCCTTTCTGACAGGTTTTCTGTTTTACTGAGCTGTGATCTAAACAAAGAAATACGAGGTTTCGAAATTCTTTACTACTCAGCTCTGCGTGTAAATAGTTAGAGGGCAGGGACACACGAAGTTTTTGTTGCAATAGTAATTTTAGTAAAACAAGATCTAAAAACTAACTTGAAAATGTCAAACTGACATGAATAAATCTAGCTACAATTTTCATACAGTAAGTTCCACAGAAGGCATT
>VXAU01001955.1:941809-976137 GCA_013399695.1 Formicarius rufipectus | reverse complement strand
CAAATACCAGTGGCAAGTGAACCCCTGAAAGCATTGCCCTTCCTAATCCCAGGGCTCTGTCTGTCAGTATTGATTGCACACTTCAGAAACTGGTTACACTGTTTTTTCTAGGACAGAGAGCACATTGAGTATAAATAACCCTTAGAGAGGATAAAGAACTATTTTCTTAAGGCTTTGAGATCTGCTCAAGGTTTTAGTTTCATAAAGCATTTCACTTGATTATAATAATTTAGGTCAGGCCTCTTACTAAACTAGTTTGTTTTCTTTTTGGTTTTGTTTGGGTTTTTTGTTTGTTTGTTTTCTTTGTTGGTGGGGTATTTCTTTTGGGGTGGGTGGGTGGGTTTGTTTTGTTTTTTAATAAGGACCAACAAAGATGGTAATTTCCTGAGTTGAAACTGCTTGTCCAAGCAGCAGAGATTACTGTAATCTGAGAAAGATGTCTCTCTTCAGCCTAATTTGAGTAAACTTTTGAAATGGAGTAGATTCAGTAGCAAACCCTTTCTTAATTCTGCCTGTCTGCACATGAATAATGCATCCATGTAGTAGACATCTGATTGTTGAGAATCTACTTTACCACTAGACAAGATTTTTCTAGAAATAAAGAACAAGATATACAACATCAAAGCATGTCCCTAACATTATGTGTAACCATAGAGATTTTCCTTATTTGTTCCAAGTAAGCCAGCTAATTAACTTCTACTTGATATGCCCTGAAGACTTCTCAGGGCAACAGCTCCTCCTTTCCTTTTGTTTTTGAAAAGGAACCTGCTTTCTTTTTGACATAAGATAGAATGATCTAGCCTCAATCAGTCAGCCCTTTACAAGACTACATTTCTTTGCTACTTGTAATTTGGCACTGGGACATCACAGGCACTGTAATGGTATTCAATAATATCTTTACCCTGTCCTTCATAAGGTTTCTTAATTAACACTTCTATGGCATATCTAGATTGGATTAAATTCCCAGCTTTAGGCTTTGTCTACCCCATTTTACAGCCTTTTTAAAAGATGCTGATATGACTTTAGAAAATACATGATGAGATGTATTAGCATCATGCAGTAATATGTTATTCACTACAGACTTTCCTCAGGAATATATGTGTATCTGCATATGTGCAGATAAAAATTAGATTTTCAGTGAGTATTTAAGGCTAGAAAGGTAAAACTGCCTAACCCTTCATTTCCTCTCACAGTTTGTTAGTTTTGAAGGGCTTTGGCAGACCTTGCCTTCCCTTTGAGTGCTATGCTCTGTGACACTCATTTCAGGAACTCCTAGACTATTTTCTGACACAATACCTGACTTCTAATGCAGCAGCTGTGTGTCTGGTGCCTTCATTTGGCTGTAACTGTCACACCAATTGCTATTGTTCAGAAGAGATACAATTTTAAGGAAGTAGTCCTGGCTTGGCTCACATGCCACCTTAAAACTGTTGTCTCCATCAGATTGCTTCAAAAACTTATGTTCCTTGGGGGAAAAAAAAAAAAAAAAAAAAGGGAAACTAAAATATTCCCTTCTTTAAAGAACAACTCCATAAATTTTGAAATTTTGGAAGCTGTGCTTAGGGGCAAAAGAAGCCTTCTCTCCCTGGCTGCAAATGCACAGATTTTCTTTCCCTCCTTGACCTTTTTCAATGTGATATCCCAGAGGCACAAACACCATCACTGTTGGTCTCAGCCTTGGCCAGCAGCAAATTCATCTTGGAGTCAGTTGGCATGGGTTCTGTTGGATATAAGGGAAGCTTCTAGCAGCTCCTCACAGATCCCACCTCTGCACCCCTGAGTACCAAGGTGCTGCCACACAAGCGAACACAGTCCTTTTTACAGTCTTGTTATTTTCTGTGGTAACATCTCAGAAAAACCAACCTCTTTTTTTTAAGTTGGAAAATTGGTGTATATGAAACCATTTTAAATCCTGTCATTATTTTACATAGGATTTTTCTCCAATGTATACATGAGTGAGAGAGTTAACCATGTCAGCTGAGAAGAAGTGGTTTAACTGTGAGGTGTTTTCCAAGATATAGATACCAGTTCAGAACTAGGAGCTCGNGGTTTAACTGTGAGGTGTTTTCCACTCTGGTGCTCACTGAGGTTGAGGAGCTTTAGATACCAGTTCAGAATTAGGAGCTCATTATACACAAATCTTACATGTGTCAGGCTGTATATTTTGGGCAACACAACCAGGAGAATTTCTGGATTTTTATTTTGATTCTTCGGATACTTCAATTTGCCAGAAGCATCTAGAACAACAGGGGTTACTTTGTGAGCTGAGATTAGTTTGATGGCTTGTTTTAAAGCAATGCTTGCCGGCCTTTGTCCTTCTGCAGGTGAAGAGCTACTGGAGCTGGGAGCTACTGCTTGTGCCAGGCTGGGAGAGGCTCCCAGATGCTGTGCCAGTGAAGTTTGCTGAGAGTAGTTGTGACACTGTGGCTAGTTGCCTAATTTTTACTACTCCTTGTGTACTGATGAGAAGGGAGCTCTAGCTACACATTTTTTCACTGGTATGTTGGCTTTTCAGTAGGGAACTCTCCTTGCCTGACTCTTTTCTTGATAGTTGCTTTAGCCAAGGAGACAGCACTATGCAGTGCCCCACCCTCACTTTGCTTCCAAGCCTGATGTGATGGAGTCAGAAGAGATTATTGAAACTTTTTATTCATGGTAAAGGGCACTTATAAATGAATGTGTACATTTAAGATCTCTGAGAATGAAACCCAGAGGAAGATGAAATTACATCATTAAATTATCTGATAACAGGAACGTGACAGGGGTAGCTGGTGTGTTGCCAGCTGGGAAGTTTACTGATTTGTTTCCAAAGCAGGCTTTCTAGATCTTTGAAAAGCTGTTGAAAATTTACTCCTGTGTAGAAGGAGGTTAGGTGAGGTTGGTTGTGTCAATACATCCTAGAGGGGTTTTTTTGATTATTTTTTTTTTAACTAAAACCACTGAGATTTTTAAGGGCAACTGTTAGCTAATGTCAGTTAGGCCAGAGAACCTTAGAAGGAATTCAGAGGACTCTTGTTTGACTAAGCAAATAGGCTTGATACTTACCCTGAGTTCTGCAAATACTCCAGTGTGTTACTGATGCACTAGATACACATAAGGGCTCTAAGGAATTTATTTTAGTGTTCCAAGTATTGATCGAATAGTAATCCGAGTTTCTGTAATGTTGACATCAGTTTACAAAATTATCTCTGATAATGTGCTAGTTCAGATTCTGGAAAGAATAATAGATTTTGTGGCCTAAATTGGATCGTTATGATAATCTAATCAGAGCTTCCATGCAACATAAGTCCACAAGGGACTGGTGGGGCTTCTGTACTAGTTTGGCTGGCAAGCTTTATTTGCAGAGTATGTTGTCCCTTGCCTTGCATAAGACTGGAATTCTTCTTGAGCATTTTTCTGCTCTGTGTTGGACTCCAGCATATGACAGGTTTCTGGTCCATGCCAGTGACTCAAAGAATCTGACAAGGAAGTAGAAATCTGCAAGGTCTCTTCCCTTTATTTTTGCACAAGCTTGTGCCTGTTTGTTCATTATGTTGAGGAGTTGTTTTGATCTCCTGCAGGAAGTCAAGCTGATAATCCTAGAGAAGCTTAAGACAGATGAACAATACAGATAAAGATCTTGACATTTTCTCAGAGCCAAGTTTGGATAAAACTTTCATCAAGGGCTTGGGGCTTGGACTGAGATTGCTCATTTAGGAAATTTTGATAACCAGTTTGGGAATGGTAGAAAGAACCGTCGATACAGAAGGGAGACTAAAAACAGATGAAAACTTTAGGGTTTGTGATTAGGGCTCTTAGAAGAAGGCATTTGGTTCACTTAAAAGTTCTCTTTAAGAGAAAATACATATAATCTTTCATGTGTGATAGCCTTGCTTAAGCAGTATTCTTCATGGAAACTGTCCAGGGTCATTGTGTCTTTTTATGGATCTCAAAGAGAAATAATTGCCCAGAAATGAATGAAATAAGGTTTAAAGGCATGAACCTTTAAATATCACCTAGTCCAAACCCACTTCCATGGACAGAGCTGTCTTTCACGGGATCAGGTTGCTCAAAACCCCATCCAACCTGGCCTTGAACACTTCCAGGGATGGGGCACCCATAGCTTCTCTGACTAACCTGTTCCAGTGTCGCACCACTCTCATTGTAAACAATGTCTTCCCTATGGCCAATTTAAACCTTGTCTCTTTCAATTTGAAACCATAGCCCCTGGTCTTGTCACTACAGACCTTGCTGAAAAAATCTCCCTTTCTTACAAGCCCCCTCTCTTTAAGTATTGAAAGTCTTCAGTAAAGTCTTCCTGGAGCTTCTCCTCCTCCAGGCTGAACAACTCCAAGTTTTTCAGCCTGTTTTCACAGGAGAGGTGTTTCAGCCCTCTGACCTCTCCTCCAGACCTGATTTAATGGGTCTGACCCCAGAGTTGAACATGGTGGGGTCTCTCAAGAGTGGGGTAGAGGGGAAGAATCGCCTCCCTCAGCCTTCTGACTGTGTGGCACAGGATATAATTGGCTTTCCAGACTGTGAGCACACATTACCAGGTCATGTCCAGTTTTTCATCCACCAGTGTCTCCAGGTCTTTCTCCCTAGAGCTGCTGTCCATCCATTGCTCCCAGTCCATGTGCAGGACCTTGCAGTTGGACTTGTCAAACTTCATGAGGTCTGCACAGGCCCACTCCTCTGTCAAGGTCCTTCTGGATGTCATCAGAGTTAGTAAATGTTTTGTCAGAGGAAGATCTGGATAAAAAGCTGTATGAACTGTGACCTTTAATCTTAAAAGAGAAGAAAACTCCAGGTCTACTGTTTGGAAAATTTTGAGCATGCCCTGATCCCTGCACTCAGGACACAATTTTATTAGTGCTATTAAATGGTGAGCACCTAGCTAAAGCAAAGCATTTGGTATTATTAAAGGGAAGTCTAGTTCCCAGACATAGCTGGTGGGCAATTTTATTTTGTCAGTTGATTTCTCCATGGCTTCTTTGCAGTTTTCCCCAATTTGCTATGCAGTAGAAGTATTACAAATTTCTGATTGATGCCACCAGATCTGTCTTTTACATTATTTTCTGAACAGCTTCTTGCAGCTCTTACCTTTGAAATAGTTTCAGAGATGTAGTTTTGCAATACACAGAGATTCACTTATACTGCTTAAGGCAACACACCGTTCCTGCATACCCAAGGAGTTTTACTCCACTACCATTTGACAACAGCACTTCTCTTCCTCCAGGCTATTTTGAGTAGGATATGTCATTTAAAAACAGGACATTCTAACTATGTGATTATGTGAACATCTTTAGTGACACATCACACCACCTCCCCATTGATTAGGTGCTTGTTCCTCCAAGGTGATTCACAAACTAATTTATTCTGGTAATTGCCAAAGGACTTGACCACTGACTTGGAGAATTACCATAGATTTGAGACAGGGCAGTGCTCAGGATTTCTTCTGTGCCTGGCTTGTTAGAGATCCTCTCAGCTGTTTACAGTCTGCACAATCAGGGGAGCAGTTCTCTCCTGAAATGGCTTCCCAGCAATGGTGCCCTGTATGAGGAACAACAGGGTTCTTTCACAGGGAGCAGAGGCAAAGCATTTCCTTTGGAGGGCTTATCTTGATTGATGATCCACAGAAGTGTTCAAGGTGTCCTCAGTTAACCCCAGCCCTGGAGTTGAGGTTGGTTTCCAAATGCTGAGATTTATTGACTTACTTCCCTTTTAGGCACTTTCTTTTTGCTTTTATCTGGGATTCTAGGATCTTCTGTTTATATGATGTGCAGAAACCAGAAATTCTCCTTTACAAAAGTCACCATAATGACTTCTCTTATGAGAAAGGTGTTAGAGGTGTGGTTGGGTAGGCAGCATTTCTGTGCTGTGAGAGCAGTGAAGCACTTTTCCACCTGAAAATCTCTTCTACGTTATCTGTTTATACTTGCAAGGGAAGATAATTTTGGTGGTTATCAGTGTTTGGATTTCCTCAGGTTCAACTTCCATGAAAGAGTTTAGCAAGCAAAAAAGGGGTCGTGACACATAACTTTGTGTCTCCTGGCTCCCTAAAAACATACATTTTACCAGTTATCTTCCAATGTAAACCAGTATTTTGGAAGGGCACCTAAACCTGCTTTTATTTGAATGAGAATAAGACACTTTTCCCTTTTGATTCTTTAAAAGACAACTGTGTTTTGAGAATAACAAGTACTGTGACATTCCTAGAGCCTGTAAATGTGGAGTATCTTCTTGGATGTATGGACTATTTGCTCTTGGTGTGCCTCCAGGAAGGATAGTCAAGAATACTGGACTACAAAAAGATAGTTTGATATTGAATACATATGCTTCTTTAGATACTTCTCTGAGATATGCAGAGGCAAGTTCTTATTCTTGGGTTTGCTGTTCAGATCTTGCAAGTCGCAGTTTAACGCTCTAAAGTTGGAGAAGTTTTACATCTGAAAAAATGAAGTTTGTATGTGGAAAATACCTACTTGAGCAATGATGTGGCACTGCTGGAGGTCACTTGGGTTTTGATATTGAATGTAATTCTAGATCACTTAGTAAAAACATAGTTCCAGAGTATTTTCAGTTTAGTTTAACTTGTAGGTCATTAGACTTTTTGTTCAGGCAATTCTGTGAGCATTTCCTCAGATCCAGCCCACGTTTAAAGTATTGAATGTCATTAGGGCTTTTGTCTAGAGGTGGACAGGGACCTGAAAAGAGCCTCAGATTCTCAATATTCCTTCGTGCTGCTGCATTCGTGAACTCAGGACTGCAGCTTGCAAGGGAATGCAGTCACAGAAACTGAGTGGAAAACCCAGCTTTTTGAGGAAGCTCGTTTTACTCAGTGAGAATTTTGTGACAATGAGATGAATCTACTCAGTCACTTCTTCTATTGTTTTTAAACAGGCTGCTGCATTCAGCAGCTTGCTGGAGAGCTTTTCATGCTACCTGTGTTTAAGAAGTGCTGGATTGAGTTACAGATCAATCTAGCCCCAGCTGCAGGGTTCTGCAGGGGTTCATCTGTCTTCCTGTGCTTATGGAAGTGAGCAGTGTCTTACACAAGTACTTTCCTGCCACTGCCATCAAAGGGGCAATTTACAGACATAAATGAAACCTGGAGGATGGTAGTAAATGGTAAAAGAGACTCAGAACATTTAAAATCTTGTAATCCCAAATGCATTTTGCTGTTTTAGGGCTGAATCTGTTCTCATTTAGTGTAGGGAGTGTAAAAACAGGAGGAATAATATTATTGAAGTCAGCAGGAGTGATGCCTGGTAAAGTGAGAATAGAATCAGAGTATAATCAAATAAGAGATATGTAGTATAATGAAAATCATCGTTAAAACACCTACTCTGACACATGATGGTTTGAAGGCTCTGAAGGTTTTTTTACCAGAATTGTATAATTTCAAGTGTGCATGGTTTCCACAGACTAGAAAGATTTGTATTCTGTACGCTTAAGCCCTGCAATCTGCCATCAGGATCTGAAAGCCAGGCTGTGGACATTTTACCTTGCTCATTCACAGGAAAAACAAACAAAAAGAGAAAAAACTCACCAACACTAACAAGAAAATAAAAAAAAAAGGAAATATAGTTCTAAAGGGGAACCTAAAATTTTACTTTTTCCTTTATCTGCAATCCAAGGTCATGTGTGCCTTAGTCATTCTTGGGATATGTCTGTTTAACATTTTGAAAATTATGAGGGGGTAAGTTTTGCAATCTTCATGAGTTATGCTACAGCATCCTTATAAAGATTTTCCCTCTCTTACCCTCTTGTATTGTCTGTTTTGTCCACAACAAACAGCAATTTTAGCGACTTCCTTTATAGCCATCTGTTATAAAGCTGTTGGGGTTTTTTAACCCCCTCAGTTACTTTTCCCTCTGCTTGTTTCTCCATGTTTTTCTTCATGTTCTCTCCAAACTTTTTTTGTGTCGCAAAATGGGCACAGTATCCTGAATGCTAAGTCAAGCAAAAATCTTGCTGGAAGTATTTTAAAAGCTTTTCTCTCTTTCACTTGTCCCAGCATAGTATTTGCGTTTCCCAGAAGTGTGGTGTTATTGCCTAATACTGAGTTTGAGAATTGTTTTAGTACAAGGTCCTTTCCCTCAGAACTTGTATCTATCTGTAAATTCCCCTCCCCTTATTTGTGTACCTCTTTATTCTCACTGAAATGTAGTTTCTTGTCCATATTGCATATTTTTTTTTGTTTCTTCAGTTTAAAGTCTGTCTGAATTTTGATGCTCTGATCTTGATTAATGCAATAATATGTTGGTCAGCTTATTCCAAAATAAGACATACCTGTTCAGTGTAATGAGCTGGATGCATATTAGAGGTGATGGGCTCACATTTGCTGACTCTACAATGGGTAGGAGGAGTACAGCTGTGCCCTTGTCATGACAAAGTAGATTCTGATTGTGTAATGTAGGTCTGTCTGATCTGGGATGTTAGCATCACCTTTATAAGCCAAACCTTAGTGATCCATTAATGTAAACTGCAGAGTAAGACAAGTAATCTGCTCAGCTCCTGATAGAGGTATCTATCCCTTTGCTGAATTACACACAGTTATATTTTATAAATAATGAGATACTACAGCATTTTCCAAGCATATATTAATATACAAGAGATACAAGTGCTAGTGATAAAAATCACTGCAGCATTACCAGTTTCTTCACAGGGAGAATGTTGCTGTCATTCTCAGGCTGAAGGCAAAGCAGAAGAAATGTATTTTTTCTGTAATGCTTTTACCCTCCAAAGAAATCAAGGTGAAATTAAACCCATCATAGCCATGCTGAAAAATAAAGTTTACATGAGGAGAATATGAATGCAGTTTATGGGCAGACTTTTCTGCCCCTAGGAAATACAATGAAAATATAACCAGCTGGCTGAGTGTTGCTTTGTGAATGTTTTTGTAAGCCTGTGGCCAGGCCTGACAAATCTCATGCATGAAGTATAAGATCACACAATTTTGACTTTAACCCCACACTCCTAAGTCTCTTGACTTGTGAATCTTGCATTTGAAATACCAATGGTTTCTCCCCTGTGCTGTGACCCCACAGGATGCTCTCCAACAGCAGCCTGCCTTCGTAGTTCTTTCATGCATCAGGCTGTGATGCATGGGGACGTATCCACATCTGACAGAAAAGAGACTCCGCATCTGAATATCTCTACAGATTTGAACTTGGCTTCTCTGTACACTTGATTCTGAGTATAGGAGACGCTGCCAAACTGGTTTTCCAGTGGTCTGCCAGTGGGAGTTTAAGTACACTGATGCTTGTCTGCAGATGGAGCAGTTTTGGAATTGTTATGCAAACACTGTTCTTCCTTGGGGTTTTTTTTTCAGAGTAACTTAATCCCCTGTGAAAGAGGATTTAACTAAAAAGCCTTACCTTTCCTGTGAAATAAGTTGATTGTTGTATTACCCTGTCCTCTCCATCACCTTTGTGGCTGTGGCCAGCTCTGTTTATGTTTCCTTCTGCATTCACTGAGAGGTGACATCGTACATAAGCAAAGCCAGACTACTCTTCAGGGATCTCTACAGGTTTCACAGTCCTCAAGTCAATTGCCCTGCACAATCCAGTTTCAAAAATGAGTTAATGGTTGAAAATCAAAGGCATTTGTGCTCTCAGATATGGAACTGAGGCTGGGTATCCTATGTAGCTTGAGATCTTGAAGACATTTAAAATGCATACTTTTTCATATTATTTGTCTGCACTGCCTTCTTTTATGGTATTTGTGTATATACTACAGAAATTATTATGCATGCAATTAAGAAACCATACTTGTTTTGTTTTGATTTTGGCATATATGAAAATTATTTAATGCACATAGAAATGTTGCACAAAGAGTGCTGCCTAGATTGAATTAGGGTTAAAACCGGAGCATATCCCTTGTTTCATAGTTGTGGTGACTTTTTTGTTGTGTCTTAAGCCTGTAAAGCTCCTCTTATCTAGGTAAATACTGCCCAAGAAAGTGTCAGAATACATGGTTATTTCAGGCCACTCAGGCTCCGCTCTGCCTTGTCCTTCTCTGGCCACACTGCCATAGTAACCACGTGTAACAACCTTCAGTACTTTTTCTTCACAGTACTTGCATGCAAGGACAGTGCTATGGTCTGCTTAGGAGACTGACAGGCACAGGACAGGATTAATTCATGACTGATTCAGGATTCCTGATTTAATGTAGACATATGCAGGGTGGATACATTATATCTGAGCTGGTCATTCCCATTTCCTCCTGAAATTTGTGGAGATCTAGAGTTCACTTACCGAGGCTTGCACAAAACTCTTCTCTGTGAAATAGGTGTTGAAATAGATAAAATGACTCCTGACCTAAAGTGGTTATTACTTATAAAGGGAGCTTATGTAACTAGAGCTTAGGTATAAATATTTAAATTGTAGGAGCTTAAAGGTGTGAGAGAGCTCAGCTTGCACAGTGAGGGTATAGCATGGCCAACAGCTCAGGTGATAAGAACACAGTGAGTTAATTGTGGACTCCATACTTGGTTTCTAAGAAAAGTTGGACACAGTGTTGGCTTGAGATCCTTTCCTGTCACTGTTGGGTTTTATTTATGTGACCTTGCAGACATAATTGAGGATGCAAGTTAAAGATGGGCAACTGTGGTGCATGGGAGTTGTATGGTTGTGCTCATCTAAATAGCACAAAGGAGAAATTTCACCATGCAGGACAAAACCCATAGAAGTAAATGCATTTGTAGGTAGCATACCTCACACTGGTCTATATGCCCTGTTACCACAACAGAGGACAATCTAGAAGTGGAAAGTTTATGCTGTTGTGTTGAAATGCAGGATTTTTTTGTGCCTGCTGAATGTTTTATTGCATGCTGTTAGTGAAGTTATATGAAGAAGAAAGACTTACCGTGTTGCTATCTGGAAACTCTGAGGCTGGTACTCAGTATTGATTTAGCCATTGTCCACAGGAACACTAAGAATTATGCCCACTGTGGTTGTTATGCTTTCATCGTAAAGCCTTTATTGAGCAGCCTTGGCCAGTAATGCTAATAGATGGAGCACTATTAAGCTCACTGCTCTTGTAGGTCAAATGAAGTCTGAAAATTTAGTAGATGCTCGATGTTTTCTTTCTTAGTGATTCAGCTCACAGTTTTCCTCAAGCTTGTTGGAACAGCTGAGTTGTGTGGAAGGTCTGTTTCTTCAAATAATGTGTCTTCAAAGATCCCAGACACATGAGGAACCTGAGCTGACAGTTACTCAAAGCAGTAGAAACTCTCAAATCCACTCTTCTCCTAATCTTGAGAAGGGATCTCTATTCCAGCCCTGGGTTCAACTGAAATAGGGACTTGAGCAGTTTCTGGTATCAGCATTGTATTATCAGCTACTCTATTGTAAATTCTGTTTGTCATGAAAGTTTTCAGAGTGTGGGAAAATGACTTGCCAGTGGTTGTAAACTGGAAAACTAATGGGCCAGATAATTGCATAACTGTGTCATTTGGCATTATTAACTTGTGTTTTTAAGAGCTTAAAATTTCCTGTGAATCCAATGAAAATTCCAGGTCAGCAGACCCTACACTAGTATAGTTGTCTTTAGTTTCATTTGAGTCAGATTTCACCATAGCTAGATATCTAATTCATCTTCTGAACTTCACTGATTTATCTGCACATAGCAGCTCTCTTGCTTTGAATGTTTTGTTCTTGGCTTTGTCAAAAGTAATGAACCATTGATAAAGGATTCCCAGAAAGCCGTTCTGCTCTTAGTTGAAAAATGTATCCACATAAGGGAGTGGGTAGATGCAGAGGAATGGAGGTAGTATTTCTGGTGATGGTAGAGTCCATGGACTTAATTTCTAGGAAAGGTACTGGATCTTAAAAAAATTTTAATCCATAGGGAAGCTAGTGGGCTTTTAGTGTAAGTTAACATTTGAGACAGGAGCACCTTAAAAGATACATACTCTTAAATGTGTTCTTTTCTGTTTTAATTTCCTAAGAAAATATTCCTATTCCACATTATGTTATTTTATATATACTGAGAAGAACCTGCCTGATTCAGAGAAGCTTGAAATATGGAATTATACAATTAATTTCTTAAGGATGTATATTATTACTCTGTTGTTAGGAGCATCTTCCATAAGACTGAAATGTCAGCATTACAGTGTATTTATTTAAATGGACACTTGTGAATCAGGGTCCTTTGTGACTCTGGTGAACACTTTGTGTTTATCTGCACATGTGAGCTTGTGTGTGCTGTCTACTATGCTCATAAATTGCCCTGGAATTATAGGATCAGCATCTGCCTCTTAATAAAATAACTACAAGCTTTTCTTTCACTGCAGACAGCTTGGATGCCAGCAGCCCTGATTTTCACTCTGTGGGTTTTTTCAATCTCACCTTGTTTTATGTGGAGATATTTCCCAAGAACAAACATCTGTTGTGAATAACATCATTTTTGGATGGTGTGAACTAAGACCTCTGGAATTAATACAGAAATCAGTTTAAAAAGATGCAAAAGAGGAGTACTGAGGGGAAAAGAGAAGTGCTGATTTTTTCTACTTTGTATTTCAACTTTGTATTTTAGACACATGCAGGGTTTAAATTTCTGTCCGCTTCACTTGTTGGGGATTTTATTTTCTCAAGAACAACTTATTAAAATGTATTTAAGCATTATATGTGAAGAATGATTGTGACAGAGAGCCCTTTAAGAGGCTAGCAAAGGGCAGTCTATCACGATGCTTGTAAATCATAAATTTAATATAAATGTGTATCTAGAAGCAGAGAGGTCTGAGGCAGGGAGGTAAAAAAATACAAACCTAATTAATGGCCTTATGTTAAATCTAACAAATTAAATTCTCAAATTAAATTAGTCTCTGACCTTTTACCACCTTTGGACCATGCTCAAGTGTTTTAGTGGGCAACTTAATGTCTTCGCTGTAGGTTTCGTCCTGTCTGTTTTTGAGATATGCCACAGACACATAACAAAGGCATTTGTCTATTCTTGGAAGTCGATGATGAACCTTGTAGTTATTCCCATACTTCTTTCAGTGGAGAAGATCATGCACACAGAGAGGAATAAATCTCCTTTATGTTTTCATAGTCTTATGGCTTCATACTTCAGGAGAGGAGGTGACCTACTTAGGAAAAAAAAAAAAAAAGACGGTAAAAGAGAAGTAAAGGACAAAGGAGCAATAACCCAGTGGGGATTCGTGAAGAGTTATGGCAGAATAAACTGATCATTTTGGTTTCTGCAAGTGTGATTCAGCTTGCTTTCTGCTTGGGACTCCCCACAGCTTAGCTTGCAGAGGACTTGTAGGAAGTGGATGCATCCAAGATATCAAAGTGTTGTGATTAGGAGGCAGCACAACAGACTGAGCAGAGAGGCTTCAGTGTTTGGAAGGAGACAGCTTTACTCATAGCTCTACGACTGGCTTTGTTTTGTGTATGTTAGTTCTCTCTGTTTTTCTCACCCCCTGCCTCTTGCTTCTGAACTCTGTAAGCTCTTTAGAGCCAGAACTGGCTTCCACTGTGCATTTATACAGTGCCTGGCATGCTGAGACTCAGATCACACTTTGTTTCTACCTGCTGCTGAAATATGAATAATAAACCTCCTTTTATTTTCACTAATTCTAACTCCACATCTCTTGATACTCTAGTTGTACTCAGCAACTTGACAAGATTGAGAAGACATTTCAGGAAATGCACACAGTCCTTGCCTACCAGTTATCCTGGTGATGTCAGAACAGACCCCAGTGATGCAGCTGAGCTTGGGGTGGAGCATTACCAGAAATGAAGTAGAAGACATGGTCATAGATGGCCTTCCAGTAGTGACAGGTGCAGGAGTGGTGATGACTTTTCTGTACATGTGTTGCACTTTGTTCTGTGCACATTGAACTGATAGGAAATCAGGGTTGTTTTGGGTTTTTTTTGTCCAAATGCAGCATCCTCCTCCTGCTGTAACTGTACTCACATCACAACACATCTTAATATTCCCAAATATCCCAGAGGATGTGCCATATCTATGCAAGGACAGTCTCACAACAGCTCTGAACCTTTGAAATCTTGCTCCTCCTTGTTTTTGTGCCAGCTGTGCTTCAGCATAACAATCCAGTTGCTTCTCTCCCTAGAAGTCCTTAAGAATGAGCTCCACAACATAGTGCTTGTGGGGCTGCTCCTAGGCTAAGATTCAGAGCCTGTTAAAGCTGGATAAAGGCTCTTAAAACTGTCTTCACATGGAGGAAAGTTTTGGGAGATCCACTAGATTCACAGAACTTTTTCTCTGTAATTTTGTTCTGTTAACTTGAGGGAGATTCATTCTAGGCATTAAGTTAAGGTACCTTAGAGAGTAACCTGGGCTCTCTGTAGCCAGTGGAGAGGATACCCTTTCAGAGTGTTTTCAGAGCTTGTAAATTTTAAGTACACTTAATTCCATTGACTGAAGACCCCAACTGCAGATAGTAAGTATAATTTTCTAATGATCTCTCTTGATTGCTTTTCCCCCCTCCTTGATTTCCACAGAAGTTTAGGCACTCAGAATCATGCTTGTGTGTTTCTGTCTAATTTTGCCTATTTCAGTAATTTTATAACCAACTATGGCAAAACAATGTGAGAGTAGAAGTCTATTACCACAATTTTCCTTAAAAATACATAGTCTGGTATGGAGAGTTACAATTCATAGACCCTTAAAGGGAGACTGCTGTAATTTTTTGCCTCCTCAGGCACTAGAGGCCTTACAAAGGAAGAGCTTTTATAAGATGCCCCACCTGCAGTACAAATTCCAGTCAGGGCTGATACCTCGTTAGACATTAGAGGGTTTAACCATGACCTTTGTCTTGTTGGAAGAGTTTGCTTCACTAGTTCTACTCCACAAAAATACGTATTGGGTTTTTTATGTTTTGCTTTTATTGTCTGCTTTTAGGCCAGTTGTTTGTTGAGTGACTGGCAAGTCCCAGCACTGCCATCTGTGAGCAGCAGTGCAAAATACCATCTGCTGTGAATGACTTGCATTGCTCTGTAGCCATTAGAACATCACCAAAGGTGTATGTTAAGATGCAGTGGAAGGCTCCAGGAGACACCAGTGCAACTGAAGCAATGTTTTGTGCCATACGTGATCCCACTGATGCCAGTAGGATTATCTGAAGTTTAAATGAGCATATTACCTGACCTCAGCTGTTTAACATTAAACAGTAGGGACAAATCTATTTCCATAAATCGTGATGATGGTGGATGTAAAATGTCTGCATTAAGTCATTGTGCTAATTTAAGAATGCAAAGGTTGCTGCTCTGATTTGGGACAGTATGAAATAAGAAGAAAATCTGCAGTAAGGAAATGGGAAAAGTAAGTGGTGCCAAAAATTGCTTTCATGCAACGCTTTTTGTGCTGCATTTTTTTTTTTCCTAAATGGAAACCAGTGTAATTTCAGCTTGAAAAGAACAGTGCCCACTTAATAGAAATTTCTGACATTGTCATTATATGCATAGGGCACTAAACTTAAGGATTCTTCTGCACTTTTGACATACATAGGTGGTTATTGCTTTTCATGTGCATATTTTCTTTTCAAATAGTAGAAAGAAATTTGGTTATTGCAGGTGGTCAGTTCATTCAGACTCATAATGTTTCTCAGGTTGTAATGTAGGAGCTTAGGCAGGGAAGATAAGCAATGAAATAGTATTCTGAATTTCTCCCTTTTATGGGTCATCAACAGAAGCAGGTTCTGGAAAGATTAAAATGTATTCTGTAGTTGTTATATGCCGTGTATTTTATTGCAGCATAGCACACTAGTGAAATGACTGGTGATGCTTTGAAATGTCTGTGGTACCCATTTCTGCCAGAGTCATGAAAAATGTGTACAGACAAGGGCATCACAGGTAAAATTCAGAGTGGAGGAGGAGAGTGAAATATTGCCCCATTGTATAAATAGAAAAGCTTACTAAAATATCAAAAGCCTGCTCATTTAAACAGCATGCTGTGGTTGTATTTTCTTTACAAATAAACAAGAAACCTGGTTCCTTACACATAAATAACACCAGGTATGAACATAGTATCTCATAAATGTTCTACTCCCCTAGCCATTACCTATCTGAGTTTAATTTGTTGCTCTTGGGATAATTTGGTTCTTTCACTACATAGAGGCCTAACATCTTGACACTCTGGAAAGACTCTTGGTGGACTTTGGATCAACCCTGAGTTCCAGCTTTACACTGTTAAGAGTTTGGAAGCCCTGCATGTTTCCTGTCTGCATCAAACTTTTCCATGCCTGTGTTTTGTGTATGTATGTGTTCATGGCCCTGCCTGTGTGTATATAAGCACATGTACAAAGTACTTGGTAGCATTTTCAAAGTGAATCTGGGGTGCTGGAAGTCAGCTTCGCTCTCCAGTTATATCTTGGTGTGGATTAAGGTGAAGTGCCTGAACTTCGTGTGCAGCAATATGGAGGTCGTGAGGGTAGGACGAAGGGTCAAGTATTATCTATGCCTCAGAAAGAAGGAGTTGCATCTAATCGCCTTTGGACAATACCTGCTGGTCTTTCTTTTCAGCTACCTTGTCCATGTCTGGTTATCTATGGACAGATTATTGTCACACTCTCATGCCAGCCATCGAGATGCACATGTCTTTGTGCATTTCCAGATGCAAGATTCCTCCTTCTAAGAAAAACATGTTACTTGGCAAGGCCAGCCAGGATCTCCACTGGCCATTTTTAGGTCCTGTATGGTGCACAAGAGGCCAGCTATGATCTACTGTGCCTGGAGCTTGTCCAGCACAAGGGTCATGCTTGCATCATCAGAAGGCTGCCTGACCTGTATGCCTACTAAAAGCTAAGTCAATTAAAGGGTGTTCTCCAGCACTCTGGAATGTGTTTTTATTCACAAATCTGAAATGGACCATACTTAAAGAATGAGAGTATGTTGCAAAAGGGGTACTTCTTCCTTCTGCACTAAAGCGAGTTATAGCTTGAAAGTGGCTTGCTGCCTGCGTTTCTGTAAAACTGATGATTTTAAAGATGTTGAAATTTTATTGAGTGGTTAATGATGTTAGGGCACTGAGACCCATGGAGAGGCATATTTGTTAATTGTTTTAAATCTAAATAAACAAAATGTTGTCATAGGACATGCAGTATTTCCATTCTGTTCTTTTTAAATTACCTTTTCCTCCAGAATTCCCAGTGCTCAGTGTTAACAGACAGAAAATATATCATTGATTTGGTTTGATGATTTTAAGAAATGATGTGATTCATTACATCCTTCCTCAGCCCAGCAGTAATCCTAGAAAGTATCTGGGCATGGAAACACTGCTTCTGTACTCCTGCCTTCCCACAGTAAACTGCCCTGCATTGCAGAGCCCTCTGGCCATCCTGTGTGGAGACACCCTGGAAGCAAGAACGTATGGTGCTGCTTGTACAGGGAAAACGAGAGGGGTGTCACATGCTGTCAGATACATATCCTGCTCACCTGCTGCCTAAAGACCCAGAGTCACCAAGACAAGAAAGGGGAAGTCTTTCTATCCCCTCTCCTTATACTGGTACACAGTAAATCAGAATTGCTGTGTGCAAAGGGGAAGTATGTGTAACTCCCTCTGCTGTGCCCTGATGATTGACACAGTCCTGGAAGAGAGACACAAATGGCAGAGTGATAGGCAGTGTTTTCTTCACACACATCGCCATCAGTGTGTAGCTCTTTGCCCAGCAAGCAACTTTCTCTGATGTACCCAAACACAAGTTCAGAAACAAAATGTCTCAAAGCCGAACATAAATAAGAAGCCATACCCAAAGAGATGTTATTTCGGGCATTTCCATAAACTTTATGGGAATAAGGCTTTTCAAAATACCTGAAAAGCTCAGCCTTTAGATGCATTGGTTTTAAAGGGGTATTCTAGTGTAGACAAAGTGCTTTGAAGAGCTAAGAAGCTTAGTGGTGGCTTGTCCCATACAATCGGTGACCTTCCCTGTCTGTATTTGAGGTCAGATGCAGCGAGAGTGGCACAGCCTAGGAACTGCCTGTCCACCAGAGGGTCTGGCCAGGACTGTGTCTAGGAAAAGGGTTTGTGCCGTGAAGAGGTACCACTGGTGATTTGGCTTAGGAAGCAAGAGATGTGATCTAAGTGCCAACTTGGGGAGAGGTGCCTCTGGTATCATAGGTGGAGAGACATGGGGAAAATCTCTCCAGAGCAAGGAAAGATGTCTTACAGAGAGGAAATGAGGTAGGGCACTACCTGGGTAGCATGAATGTCAGGATGAGTTAGTTTCAACTGGATTTTTTTCTATAGGAATCCTGGATTCAAACTCAGGGATGTTGATAGGTGTTAATTCTGCTTTGTATGTTTCTCACTCCCCCTCTGGAGCAAAAGAAGTAACAAAGTATGAAGAATTAGTCAAGCCCTTTCTTAATAGGAAAGAAAAAAGAGTGCTGGAGAAAGCAAAGAGTGAAAGGATTGTAGCTCTTCACAAAGGAATGGTGAGGGTGTTGGTTCATGAGGTGATTGTCCAGAATGTTACCACCGTGCTATAAAACCATTGCCCTGATCTTGCAAAGATTTCCATGCAGACAGAGCAGCATTTGTTGCAGAACTGGACCACATGATTACATTATTAGGATCTCCTGTTTCTAAGAATAAGTATTTTCATCTTCAGGTGCAGTCCTGCTATCACTGAACTCGGTGGAGAACTTTGCAGGTGGTTCGCTGATGCAGGACAGGTGCTTGAGCAAATTATATAATGCATGAACACTCAAATTTTCCTGCAAAACCTGGGTAGAAGATTGCAGTTCTGGAGTGTGTTCTAGCTACTTACTTCCCCTCCCCTCCCCTCCAGCTATCAATTATTCTTTCTGCTTTGGATCTTGAGGGAACAATTATTTATCTTTTGCTATTTGTGTTTCAGTGAAACATTAGCAACCTCTTGTTAATTGCCTGTGCTAGTTATCTCAACTACAGTATTCCTGCTCATGTAGTGAAACCATGAAGGGAGAATTCCTGCTCCAGCAGGAATAATAGAGTCACTTTGCTGTCCCCTTTCTGTGCACGCTGCAAACGAGTAAAAGCATAGCAGATCCTGACCCTGCTATGCACAAAATGCAGCATTCGAGGTCTTGTAGGAGGGCAGATGTTTTGAAATGCTTCTGTGCAGAAGTTTGAGGAGTTTTGCAGTGTGCCATAACTCAGTGCTTGCACAGCTGTCATTCTCTCCTGTGTGCATTGACACAAAACAGCCACGTGCTCCTTTGAATGAAGTATTCCAGCCCAAAGATTTCAATGTTTTAAAAACATTTGTGCAAAGGAGACCACAGCAGTTTAATGTGAGTGTCAGCATCCCTCATTTGTAAGGAGTGCTTGCAGGTATCTGCTATGATACCAGTTATTTACAGAAAGAAAATAAGAAATGTTACCTAGAATGGTACTGATCTAATTAAACTGAATGACATAAAAAGTAGGAGTGTGCAATAAATATTTATTTATTGAAAAAGCTAAGGGCTGCTAACACTTATCTACCAGAAAAGATTTTGCAGTGGCAGACTTAATAAGTATGCCTTTTCTGCTGTGCTGTTTGCTACAAATAATAAATCCTTTTTTTTAAACAAGATGACTGAAGGAAAGCAGAGTTATGGAAATACATGACTGATGAAGAGAAGGCCATAAGAGTTATTCTAATTTAAAAGGCTGTCTCATATCTCCAACGCTGACCTTTACCCAGTGAAATACATTTACAATGTTGCATGTTACTTGTTAATAATTTCAACTATTCTGATATATTCTGAATATTCAACTATTCTGATGTGTGTTCACAACTCTTAGTTTGAATCTGTATTTTAAAGTAACAGTGACCATTTTCTGAGAAACAAGGGAAGTATGATCATTTTTCATATGTAGACATAACTAGGACAAATGTCTGTCCTTGGGATCCAGGTGCTTTCCTACCATTAATCTTCACAGCACGCTCTGGGGTAGGTGGAGGTTATTCTGCACGTTTGATTTCTGGGGTATGTGAAACAGAATCAGAGAAGCTTACCCAGAATTTAATCCTGGGCAAGCTAATAGGAGGTAAATGCATCACTTTGCTGGAGACGTAATTTACCATGTAGTAAAGATGCAAGTCAGTAATCAGGAGTTCCTGCCTGTGCATCCAACAGCTAAATCACTTGCTCTGACCTGTTTGCTGACTCTTTTTGTACGTGAAGGCCAAGCTGGAGCTCCACATAAACCTGTGTGAGATGGGCTTATATTTTAAATGAGGCCAAGGTGGTGTTCTACCTTCTTCTGCTATTTTTTGTCTTTCAAAAAAGTTCTCACAGCACTTCTCCAACTTAAAAAATCCTATACAAATCTTGTATTTTGTTCACTGGAAATGTTCATCTGGTCTTTGCGACCTTGTCATAGGGTAGCAGGTAGATCTTGTGCTAACGTTAATCATGTGTAAAGGCATTTGTAAAGGTATTTAAAAGGATACCATTCTCAGAGGTATAATCAGGGCACAGTCTGCAAAGTAATGAAAATTTAAAAATAACCAGTTGAACAATGCAATGTAGAAGTGAATAGGCTGTAGAAAAACCCACATGATGTCGATTGCCTGTTCCTAGCACACTTTTTATAAAGAAAGGGAATATTGACATGTTGGCTCTAATTTCAGATGCTTTAATAAAACAATGTCTTGCTACATAGGCTCAAAGATTACTCCTGTCTCTATAGAGTGTCTACAGTAACTATTGCTCTCTTTTTCTGTTGCTGAGTATTGCAACATAGGGACCAAATTGCTCCACGTTTTTAGAGTGCTAAGGCCAAAGGAGAAATACGTGGCTAATCAAATAATTTGCATAATGAATTTGTGGCTCTTGTACACCTCTCCTCACACAATCACCCTCCTCTCATTGCTTTCCCTTTGTCATCTTTTGCTGGGGAAACAAAGCTCAAACATTTGTTGAGCATACTGCAGAAGGATGTTCATCGGGGTTAAATCAATCTTCTTTTAAAATTGGGTCAGCTCCTTGTCTGTGAGAGTGCAGCCCTGGG
This sequence comes from Formicarius rufipectus, assembly GCA_013399695.1. NCBI lineage: Eukaryota > Metazoa > Chordata > Aves > Passeriformes > Formicariidae > Formicarius > Formicarius rufipectus. Next base: position 955,200 of record VXAU01001955.1, on the reverse strand, counting down.
AAAAGCATGTTGTGGATCATGGATGGTATTGACATCAGCAGCAACATCCTGGTGAGCAGTCACCTAAGGGGGAGGAGGTGGAACGAGTATTCCTGGTACTTATCTGAACATAGATCATAGTCACCCTTGCACCAGAGCAGTCTTACTCTTCTGACTGGCTGCAGTGCTCTAACTTCAAAATAATCATCATCTCTTTCAAAAAGCTTCAGAACCTGCCATGTTCTAGTGGGCACCCTGGACAAAGATCAGAGCTGAGAAGCACTGAGGTTCCAAGGCTGCAAAAACTTGCTGTTGTGAGCTGTGATGGGCAAGCAATCTTGGAATTGTTTGCTCTCTGGCAAACCGAAGAATCAAATTAGTTTGGCTCAACTTAAATGATTTATTTTCATTTCAGACCTTTTTAAAATTTTTTGTTTTCCATCCAAATTTCAAAGCCACTTCACTTTTGGATATAAATTGGTGTTATATTCAGGCTGAAAGTGGCCCATTTGTAGCTTCTAACCTTAAACAATAAATCCCCATCCACAGATGTCTTTGAATTGGGAATTTTCTTTTCAACTTTTTCCACCAGCAGTCTTAACTTTGATGGATCAGCATTTTCCAAGAGTATCATCAAATTGCTCCTGACCAGCTCTCTTGAGTGCCTGATAACAGTCAGATAAAAGAACTGGAATTGGACATGCTTTCCAAAGAAGAGCTCATTTCATGTGCAGTCACTGTGCTTTCAAATAGAGTGATTTCATACATTTCAAAAGAAACTTCATTATCATCTAATTTTTTTTGTGTTTTTATATCCTCATGAGGATATACCATTTTTTTTCAAATGAAGAAAAGGTAGTTCTCCATAATAGGGGAACCCTAGATTATGTTTGACTCAGACTCTCCATTTAGATTGCTGTGGCTTTTTTGAAACATTTTATATTGTATTTTGGTATTGCTTTTTTTTTAAACTGACTATTCAGTATATTTCCCGCAGAGACCAGTTCTATGTGTTTCCTGCAGTGAAGACTATTCAAATGGACTATAATCCTGTAATAGTTTATAGCAAAATCAATTTGATATGCCTTGAAAAATATTCTCTTGTATTACAGTCAAAGGAAATGTGTGTGCAGAGCTTAGAATTTATACTTGCAATGAATTTCTTGAAGTTGGAAATGCTTGCGCTTGTATAATTGAGGGCCTTCTTATGTTTGACTTAATTTTTTTCTTTTCTCACCTCTTTTTAAGGAGAATCCCTTTTTATCACTGTAGTTAGAAAGGAAGGTTTTAAGGATTTCAAACCTCTATTGCAGAAGAAGCTCTCCTGTTCAGCAGTATTTTGTGCTAATTTAGCTCCAAATGTTCTGAGTGCCTCCATGGAAGTAATTAGGTGAATTATTGCCGTGTAGCTCTGTGTGCAGTACCTGCCTGGCAGCACATCCTCAAGTTAAAATTTAAGAACTACTGCAGCACCCTCAAGTGGTGATGCTGATCTGTATTTACAGGTTTTTTCCAAATGTTTATTTCTAGGCTTATGAATCATCTCAGTGTTTCAGGCTGACCTGCTCAGATTTGTCAGACCCTGCAGTGCTTCCTCAAGTAAAGTTCCTACTAAATACAAGTAATCACGTTGGAATCTGAACAACAATCTCAGGGAAGTTTTCCTTGGATTGTCAAATGATTTTATGGAGGGCATAAAGCATTCTCTGTACCTGCAGTAACTCTGGCTTTTCTGTCAGTGGGGCTGGAGTAAATAACCTGAGTACCCTATAGAAAGAGAAAGCAGCATGTTGAGGTTTTACTTCGGACCGCAGCTGCAAACATGGAACAGCTGTGGCAATAAGGAACAGAGTTCCTTGAGTGCACACACCCACCCCAGTGACATCTATAGCAATGACTTGGGAAGAATGAATGCTATTTCTTAGAGAAGTTTTACTTTCTTTGTGGTGTTAGTTCTCTGACTTCAGCTTTTTTCCATTATCTGCCTGTTTTAGACAAGCACCTGTGTACCAGATGGGATGAACAGCTCTGGTCTGGGGCCCACTGCTTCCAGAATTAGCAAGTGGCACCTCTCCTGATGCTTCATCTTCTCATTCTGCTGAACCTGCCCAATAACAGGAGTCATTACCCATTAAAATAAAAGGCCATAGGATATCTGTGCACTTTTATGCCCCCAGTTCAGACCTGTGTGAGCAAATCACTCATCTCTGCTGGTCTCATCTGTAAAACACTGACAAGAAGTTTTATCTCAGAGATTTACTGTAAGTCTTAATGGATGTTGTCTCCTCTTTAAGGGCCTTAAGTGAAAACAGATACCAAAATGCTTACTTTCTTGCCACATATAAAGTGTATTCTGGGCAGAGGGTACAGAGTGCTGGCAGTGGAAATGCTCCCTCCCCACCAGAGCTGCTTTGTGCCCTGTGTGCTGATGCCATGGGTTAGCAGAATGGCACAGCTGCTTGTTTACCACTGCAACTTCTACCAGGTGTGTCCTCTGTATTAAACTCAGAGAACAGGCTTGACAAGCACTATGAACAAAACTATTTTGTATCTGGAGGGTAGAAGATCCAGATTCTTACTTATAAAATTGTATTGATCCAAAATAATTTTCTTTATTAATTGTTATTAATAATGATTTTTAGATATTTTTTTTTCTTTTTTCCCCTCTCTCAGCTACTTGACACAGGAAATAGAAAGCACTAGCATTTTAGGCTTTGTCCTCCTGTCATTCTTTTTTTTTTTTTTTTCCCCTGTCTTTTCAAAAAGGCTCATTTTGAGTGTGCCATCTAGGTTATCATCTGTATAAGAGACTGCATTGTGTTCAGAAGAGAAGCATGTCAGTAGAGGGCAGGGTCCAACAGTAGTGAGTTTCCAAAGGGATCTGATAAAGAAATGACAACTATTTTCTAATATCAGCTCTATAATAGACAAAAACCTGTGTGTGATGGAACATATTTAATACAACGCCTGTGCTCTCATCTTAAAGGTCTGTTGGCAGCTTAGAAATCACTTTGTGATCTTTTTTATTTTATTTTTGCTATAGAAAAGCACTACAGGTAACTAAAAAGAGAGAGGGAGATACTACTTTGTAAACTTGCCTTAGGCTGCTCCTAAAATAAACAGGAAGGTGCAATCAGACCTCTCCCACCATGGCTGCAGTACTAAGCTGGGATATACTGGCAGCCCACATTGCAACTGACCCATAAACCTACTTTAAGACATTTGGGGGCACATGTGGGGCTTGCGAGGTGGCAGGGCATGCAGCTTCTGCTGTTTCTGAAAGTAGGTGGCCTGGCTAGAGAATTGTCTGCGGCAGAGAGGGAAGCTCAAACGCAGCATGAGAATCCCAGTCAGGAGTCAGTCACGGGAACAGAGAGCCCTTCAGCCCTGGATCATAAGCACAACATGCAGGTGCATTACAGATAAAGCTCTTCCACAGCTCCCTGGCAAAAAAGCAGGCCAAAGACAAAATCATTGCCAGTGTACTTATTTGGAAATAGGGCTTGGTGAGTGTTCTGGAAGTACCACTATTTCAGACTTAAGAGACCAGGAAATTCCAAAGATTTGAGTCCCTTTCAAGTGTTTTCTTTCCTTTTTTTTTGTAGGATCGTAGAATCATAGTACTATTTAGGTTGGAAAAGACCTTCAAGTTCTTCTAATGCAACTATTAACCCAGCAATGCCAAGCTCACCACTAAAACATGTCCTAAAGTGCCGTGCCTACACTGTCTTTTAAATACCTCAAGGGAATGACTCCAGCACTTCTCTGGGAAGCCTGGCCCAATGCTTGACTGCCCTCTCCATAAAGCAATTTTTCGTAATATCCAATCTAAATCTCCCCTGACACAACTTGAGGATGTTTTTTGTCATCCTGTTACATGGTACTTGGGAGAAGAGTCCAATCCCCACTTGGCTGCAACCTCCTTTCAAGGAATTGTGAAGAGTGATAAAGTCTCCCCTCAGCTTCATTTTCTCCAGGCTGAACAACCCCAGCTCCCTCAAACACTCCTCATTAGACTTGAGCTCTGATACAAGCCAGGTTCCAATACTTCCTTGCAAATTTTGTAGTACAAAGAAAGCTCAGTGTGTTTCAAGATGAAGCAGATTCTTTTTATGGGAAAATCCCAGGTAATTTAAATTCCTGCATGTCTAATTCTAGCCAAAACACAGTTTTACCTGTCTTTGGGGTGTCTGTCCCACTTTCTGGTTATGACATCTCTCTTATGCAGCAAATGTTTCCACCTCTGACAAGTTGTTGCCTGCATTTGCCATAATGTGTTGCAAATGTCAGTACCACGTGTTCTTTGTCTTCAAGGACCCGTATGTTTCTGGATGACACAACGAGGCCATGATAATTGGTTTTGAAGTGTCATCCACTTCCAAAAATACCAAGCAACACCAAATGCAAGGATATTTGAATGGGGAAACTCTTCTCAGTAAAGGATATTTTAAAAAATATATTACCCTGAGAATCAGAAGTGAATTCTGTTTTTCCAAGTTACTGGATAGGCAAAGACATATTTAAATTGGTGAATAATGGCTAGAATGAACAATTCCCATGGAAAAATGGTAAAATTTGCTCCATCTTATCAAATTGAAGGAGTTTATATTGTGGTTATTTGTACAAAATCATTAGAGATGTAGTATTGAGAAACAGTGTGATGGTTTAAGAACCCTAAATTCAAAACAGATGGGAGTGCTGGTTCTGTTTGCCCATTGCTGATAAAGTTCCTGAAGGGGAGGTGTCAGCCAGTACAGCAAGTGATGTTTCCTCAGAAATTGTTACTGCCTTAAGTCTTGGTGACTTAATTCTTTTCACAATTGCTTTAAATGTTGGTGCTTTTGCAAAATGCAGCTCTGGCTGTGTTGCTGAAGTCATGCTGCAGAAACTGATCAACTCAAAGGTTGGTTCTTGGACCCTGTTGTGATGTTTTTAGCTGCCTCGTTGCTGCTTGACTGATTTGTGTAGAGGAATGCGAAGATGAGCACTGTTGTGTGCTTGTATAACTTGGAGGGAATTAGATTATTTTCCTCTGGAGGTTTGAAATTATCAGTTGTAGTCAAAATTTCACAGGATTGCCTTTGTCGTAGTCATATTCAGATCACGATGAAACAGTTGGTGTTTCCTGCTTAGCAGAGTCCTGGATTGCTTTTATCTTTGTGGTGAAATTATTGAACATCTCAAAAGTTAGTTTTCACACTTTTTTTAGTTTGGTTCATTTGACATGCTTTTATGATTCCTTGGCATATGCAAATAAATACACATATAGATCTGCCTCTGAGTCAGGAGGGACTGGAAATCTGCATGGCTTGTTTCACAAAGCTTTGGGTTTATTTATTTTTTAAAGCAAGCTAGTAAGATTTCTATCAGCTTAACTAGCAACTAGAAATAGAATGCCCCTAAATTTAGGTACTTGCAGTACAGCAAGATACATGTGAGTATCCTCTGGAATTTTCCACAGGAACAGCTGATATTGATTATGCCATCACTGATCTGCTTTTGATAATTCCAGTGTGTATTCACATTGCTCAAACCTTTGCAAAGCTTAGTGCCTCTGGCATACATTGAAAGAGTGTGGTAAAGTTAAAGGGAAGCATATATGTTGATGAGTTAAATCGAGGCACATCATAAGAGGTATTGAAAATGAAAATTTCTCTTTGGTTGACTTGTTTGTTGACCCTTAATAACTGTGGTCATAAACCTGTGTTAAAGTGGTAAGGACATAATTATTCTCCTTTCAGTATTCAATGCTTGTCTTTGTGTCTCCCACCTCTTAAGAAATAAATACACTCCTTGATAGCCATTTATAATCTTATATATTTGCTGTTACATAGTGGCAGTTGACTAGAAGCATTTACAAACATTTAAAATAACATCTATGACCCTCAGCCATTTTAGACTTCTTGTTACTAAGACAGGTGAATTGGAATAATTATATAATTTGTAGTTAGAAAACTAAGAATAAACAGGTAACCTTTTTTCTAATGAATTTATGAAGGCAAATAGGCAAGAAAGAACATGCACCAGCACTAATAGTGAAGTAGCACAAATATCTACCAATTCAAATTAGTGCCAAACCTAAAAAGGGATTATTTGCTTTTAGGTAATTCCAGGGGACTTCAGACAGCTAATCTAGAACTATGCTCCATGAAGTCCCTGCTTACAGCCCACTTAACCCCAGATGAACTGGAACTCATTAGATGCTTTTCAGTCTGAAACTTTCTGCAGTACTCACAGTGGCAGTTCTGTACATTCAAAACCGCCCTGAGAAGGCATCTCAAGACACCTCCTCGGCTGTCTGTAGTCCTGATGGGAGACAGAAACCAGACGGAATTGTACCTACAGCCTTCCAGATTGCCTGATCTGGTATTTTTTCCTAGAGAATATCCAGTATGCTCTCTCACAGGGAGGATTTTTGCAAACCTCAGTCATTGCTCCTTTCTTTGTAAGAGACTGCAACAGAAGAATATTTGAATATCTGAATCTGTGCCAAACTGAAGAAAGAAACATATGTCTGGCAGGGCCAGAATGAGAGCAAAGGAGTAGGAGGATATTTGATTAGCCTAAGCTAGCCTTTTTGAGGTGTCCACTTCTCTATATATACCTCCCACCACATATATTTCTCTCTAGGGTTTTCTTTCAGCTGTAGGGTTCCAAAACCTAAAATTGTGTCATTACATCCCATGAGTCTTCTAATAAATCTAGGTTTAAGTTCTCTTCCAAGTACAAAAAACTGAATTTAGTGACAGCTAGTCTGAGAAGTCACAGATCCGTTTAAACAGAATTTCTGTGTTATAAAGGAGAAGCCTTTAAATGAAATTATTTTGTCTTGTCTGCTCCCTTTGAAATCTGTGGCATGCATTTGAAATGCTGACTCATTAAAGTCCTTCCGTTTTTCTAAGATTCTGCATGCCCAAGTTCTTTTCGTCCAGTGGAAACTCAGAATTTCTCCAAGGTATATTACTTCTGCCTGCTACCAGTTCTGTAGTGTTGAATTAGAGAGGAATTGAATCAGCTTCTCCCAGCATGGGCAATTAAGAATGTGCAGATGTGTCTCATGTACATAAATGGAACAGTAACCTTGTACATCCCTTTCACTCAGAGAGCTGAGTGTATCTCTTGCCTTGAGACAGAGTCCACCCGAAGTAGCTGACTGAAGCTGTGAATGCTTCTGCAAGGTGGTTACTTTTCTGATAGACCTGCAACAGCCTAATTTGCCTTTCTGAAGGAAAATATATTCCCTTTTCTTGCTGAAAACACCCTTGAGAGATCAGATTAATCAGGGAATCTTGTTGTTGTCATGACATATCTGACTTGAGCATCAAATATGGGCAGGTTACAAAGCAGAGAAGAATATGCATAGTGGGACCAGTTCAGCAACATTAACTGAGTCTTGCATGGATGGCAACAGCTCCTGGCATCCATAGAAGAATGTTTTTAACTGTAACTTAATGCTTAACTTCCTGGCTTCTCTTGAAGACATGGCATTGGGATCTCCTCCTAAGTTGTCTCAGATAAAGCTTCTAGAGAGGGAATATTAATTAAGAGAAGAAGAACAGTCTGCAGTACAAGTTTCTGTTGGTCTGTATGGCAGTACTAGGCACAGAGGTAGGTCAGGACCCCGATGTGGTGTACAGCTGTACAAACACATGTACATCAGTACCTTCTTTTTCTTAGACTTTGCAGTTACCTTTTCCAGCACCAGACTTGCACAGCCATTGCTCCTGATTCCTCTCTTCTGTGTTTTTTTTTTCTTTTCTTTTCCATGTCTTTCATCACCCCTGCACCCACTGCAAAATCATACAAAAATACGGGAAAGACCTTCTTGGTCATGTGGTCTATCCTTTTGCCAGTTGGCAGGATTATGCCTTACAGCACATTTTCTAATGCCTCATACAGACTATTTATAAATGCCCTCAGCATTAGGACTTTCACTCATTTCCTTTGGAAACAGTCCTCCTCACACTACCAGGAAGAACCTGCTGATATTCAGCTATATGTTCTTAATTTCATTTAATTAGATTTAAGTGTGTGTCAAGACCCTTTGGTGGGTCAGATCACCTGTCTGTTGACCACTGAGAGAACATTTATCCACCAGGTGTCAGAAGTACCCCCTGGAGAAGCTGTTCTCCCTGGTTTTGAAAATCCTCCCATTGTATGGCTCCAATTAACCTTGTACCACCCCAGCCTGTCTCCCCACTCTCCAGGCATGTTAGTGCTTTCCGTCTCTGACAGTTTTGGTCCATTTCTTCTCTGCCTCTTTGACCTCACTTACCTTCATCTCCTTTTTCTCTCAGCCCCCCCGGTACTTCACTGTGTCCCTGTCTCTTCTATATGCTTTTTATTTTTTTCTTCACAGCTTCCTCTGGGCCCATCTCTTCCCCTGAAGAGCCCTTTGTTCCAGCCTACTTTTTTTTTTTTTCCCCAAAAAACCTTGTATCCTGTAAAGCCACCATAGCCTACTGTTCCCAGTACTTGAGTATCAGTGGGCTTTTTTCCCCCAAAAAAAGCCTTAATTCAACCACTCATGAAGATTGAATTATTCTTGCAGTTCCCAGAAAACTAATTTTCCCAACATTTCTCTTAGTCCATCCATCCTGAAAAGCAATCTTGTTTGTTTAGGGATTTGTGTTTGTTTGTTTTTGTTTTTTTGTTTTTGTTTTTAAGTCATTTTAAGTCCTGCAAGATTATTTTTCTCAATAGAGTGTGATACCAGAGAGAGAGATGCCTTTCTATATCCTAAGCTCACTCCTTGCCCAATGCTGAATTTCTGCATAACTTGCTCTGAAATGCTACTATCACAAATAATGAGCTAAGAAAGTGAACAGATTGGTGTACTAATTCCACAATATGTATCACCCTCAGCCTTGTGCAGCCCTACTTTCACTTGTCTTGACACAGTGGTGTACTCCTCCCAGCACACACATTAGGTCAAAATGAATGATCAAGTGTATCCTCAGGGGTTGCTGAATTGGTGCCTTTGACATGGGAGAGAGATTTTCTGTTATGGTTTGGTCTGGTTGGGTTTTCAGTTGACACCAGAGGGCAGATGTATACAAGGTGTAAGCCTGGGGCCATTAGAGATTCATGAGTTGGATGTTTTTATCTTGGCTCACAAGGGTAAAAGGAGTTAAAACAGTGTATCTTTGTTTTTCTGGTGCCTAGAAAATTGCTATTATAAAAAAAGCCCACCAGATTTTATATTAATGATTATAGTAAATTAAAAAGAAAATATTCACTGGGCCTTTTCTGGGATGACATAAAAAAATAACCAAGAAATTCTAAAATTCCATTAGAAGTTCCTTGGAAAATGAAAATACAATATTTTAAATAATAAAGTGTACTTGAACTACTGAATTTTTCTATTGTTAAAAAAAACCAAACCAGCTAATTAGCATCTTAATAATTTTTACCACCTGAAAACTAGAAACATGTTTATCTCTGTCTGCAACAAACTCTGCATTATTTAGATGACGGATTCATAAATTGCTTTGTCAGAACAGAAGAATGGAATATGAATAACATTGCTTGAATTCACCGACAGGTAGAAGTAACATCTAAAAAAAATATATATAAAATATCCCGGAGTACTGTTGCTAGATTGTTTCTTTACAGTGTTATTCTGGTAGCTAATATTATTCTGAGCTGGCTTGTCTGAAAATAAGTATTTTATGTAAAGTTTTAAAAGCAGTAGGGCTTGGGTTTGACCTGCTTTTGACTATGTCACATTAATAGTGCTGAAATGTTGGGGCACTGTTTATTTATACAACATGGGGGAAAAAGTGTCATTTTTATCTGTATGCTTTTAAAATGTCAGTAAAACATACTTTGCTGCTGCAGGGAAAATGTCTCAAACTAGCACTCTTTATTTTGATGGAAATGTCACCATTTAGGAATCAAATCTCCTTTCAAAACTTTGGATATTGAATTAAATATACAAATGAGAGCTGCTTGAGGACACTTTGTTTTGAAATGCCTTGATTTTTAGCTTGGGATCTCTTTGCAGGATTTAGGGAAAGGATCTTTCTTACTTATAAGGTGTATGTTAACAGACAAGAATCTTAGGTTTGTACTTTTGAAATATTTCGCCTCTTTGAACTTATTTCATAACACAAATTATTTGTTTCTCCTCAAATCTCGCCATAGGCTGAAAAGGTCTTTTGCTGCAATGAAACCCTGGTTGCTGATACAATGTTTGTTTATTGCCGTTTTACTCTGTTTTGATGTTTCCTGTGTTTGTTTCTTTTTTCCTTTTTTCACCCCTTTTTTTTCCCCCATCCCGTTTTCCATGCCCTGTTGTTGTGCACATTGCATGTGATCATATAACCGGGATGTTGAAGCCTCTGGGCTCCAAGTCACGCACAGGTGAACAGCAAATTAACCACGGACTTGCAAGGGGAGAGCAGAGAGCTTCCAACACGGTGCAGTGACTCAGGAGCATTAGATTGTGCCCCTCCCTAACAGGCAGGCAGGACTACCATAACACATTGTAGGGGACAGGCTACATCCTGAGATAACTCGTGTGCAGCAGACTGGAGCGCTCTCCAGAGGCCCTAATGAAATCATCTGGGTCCCCTATGACTCAGAAAAATCCTCCTGCATTCAGTAATGGCATCGACAGACTGAGTCTACTGAATGTTATTGCAGGGGGTTATTTAAGATATTTCTGCCTCCAGCTGCCTGCTCAGCCCTTCTACACAAGATCTTTCTCGCTGTAGCAGGGTGACAAAAATGTGTCTCGCAGTTCCCAACTGGTGCAAATTGTCTTCCTTTACCCACTGTGATACCAAGAACATGACATGACATTGTTTCTGCTGTCCCTGGTCTGTCATGGAGTGAAGAGCTGGAGACAGGGAGGCCTTTAAATAGCTGTAATTATTTACTTTAGGGCAAATGAATCATAGCTCAAACCTGCATGATCAGGATATTTTGGTGGATGAGGACCATTTGCCTGTTTGTTTTCACTGAGTTTTTAAAGTATTTGACATTGCAGTTCTGTGTTCCCTTAATGTAATTTTTACATGAACTGTATACACACATACATGCACAATATATGTGTGCATGACTAGACAAACTCAATTATGTGAAATCTTGGTTCTTAAGAATGAAAACCACAATGTGTTTGGAGCTGAATTGGTCCTTAGTGGCTCTTTTAGGTTTGAACCAAACTGTAAGGCTGAATGTTTTCTTTTTATGTACTTTTTTTCAGGCTTTTTAATTCAGACATTTAATCTTTGGTGTTTATTCCTGCCTAGTAATTTCACCTTTTTTTTTTTTTCCCCCTTTCTTGTGTGGCTTTCTTTGATTATTCCTTTGTGTCCTAGTTTTTCCTTAAAGGTAAAAATTTATTATTTCTTGTAATTTGTTTCTCATGATCCTTTTGGTTTTGTTTTTTTTTTGTTTGGTTGGTTGGTTTGGTTTCTTTTTTTGTTTTTGTGTTTTTGTTTTGGTTTGGTTTTTTTGTTTTGTTTTGTTTTTTGTTTTGTTTTGTTTTTTTTTTGTTCAGTGCTAGTTGTCATTATCATAAAGTCATTTTTAATGCAGTTCAAGATGGAATTTAGCTGAGCTACCTGTCTAGACTTTTGGTAGTCAGTTTTTGTCTGAAACAGTTATGAGGAGTCCCAGTGGCTTCTGGAAAGTTACCTCTGTTATGATGTGTGTCGCTATGATTTAGAAGCTAGACCTTTGCTTCAGAGCACTGTGTACTCATCTTGTTTTTTAATTAAATGTCAGGATCTTAGTTGTGAAGATCAAAATGATTTCTTCTTTCAAGTTTGTCAGGAAGGCGACAGAGCATTTGTTTTTGTTTTCTCTCTTGATGAGATAAGGTTCCCTTTTCATCTAAATGTTAAGACTTTTCATCCCTGACTTTGAAGACACAAATAAAAAGCAATGGAAGAAACTATTCAGATGTAGAGAGATTTTTGATCAGGCAGTTGTTGAAATTATGCAGGGGAGGATAGTTGCGCTTTAGAATATTGCATACATGATCTACTGAAATGAGAGCGCTTTTTAAGACTGATGAAATTACATGTATCAAAGATTGTATTATCTTAACAGCTAAAACTTTAATCAAGAATGGTGTTAAGAAACATTTCAACCCATCAAATCCACTAGTTAAAGTATATTCAAGTTTGCAAGCCCTTCAGCAGTAAGTCTCTCAGTGGGAATGGCCAAATGCTGACTTACGCCTTCTGTGTTGTAATCCCGGTATCACTGGTAAATTTAGAGGTCAAAGAGGAGGATTTCGGGGAGAAGAGGGGGCAGCAACTCTGCCACTTTCCTTTAAACCTTAGCATTTGTTGCTATGGAAACCGGGGAGCTTGATGCTGGAGCAACAGGAATTGTCACCTTCTATCCCGACGCAGCCGTGGTGGGCTGGCGGGGACTGAACCCCGAGCCCAAGCCCAGGAGCCGGGCCGAGCACATGCCCTCTGTCCCCGCCGGGAGCGTCGATCGGCGGCCGCGGTTCCCGAGCCGAGGAAGCGGAACCCGGAGCTCCCGCGCAAGGGCCGCGGTGGCGGGCGGGTCCCTGCGCGGTCCCAGCCCCACATCCGACCCTGATCCCGACCCCATCCCCGGCCCAGCCCAGCCCCGCATCCGTCCCCAGCGCCGGCACCGCAGTTGTTTATCCCCGACCGGGAGCCGCTTTGGGCGGATTTCCACTGAGGGGCGCTGAAGCACGTTTTAATGCAGCAAAAAATGAATTAATATAAAAATAGTAAGAGAGACACGATTTACCGGATTCTTTTAAAAAAGCGACGACAACAACCGCCTCCAAAAAAAATTCAAACAAATAAAAAATCCCCACCAAAACCAACCCAGCAACCTACCCTTCTCCCTCCTCTCTCCGGCCAGGGGGGGGAAGGAGGAGGACGGGCGGAGCGGACGGGGATATGCACTGCCCGCTTGCCGGGCTGAGCAGTGCCCGCGGCCACTGGGCAGGGCAGGGCAGCGAGGAGCCTTCGCCCGCCCTCCTCTCGCCCCCTCCCCGGAGCCGAGCTCACACCGGCCTCCCTGCGCCCCTTCAGCTGCCGGTCCCGCCTTCCTCCCACCCGCCTCCCCTTCTCCCTCCCCACCTCTTTTCGCTCTCTCTCGGCTGGCGATCAGGTGTCTGTTGCTCCTTTTTTTTTATTTCTTTTTCTCTGAGTTGTTTCCCCGGGGAAAAAAAAAAAAATTGGCAGGGGAAAAAAAAGAAAGAAGGTGCCGAAAAGGAGATGATTGTAGAAGAGCCCTCCTTCCCCAGAAGAGCAACGTGCTTTGAATGAGGCTTCCCAGCTTCTTCCACTCCGTCTCACACACACTGTCACTCTGCCTCTCGCTTGTGCACACTGTTGGTATGCGACCTCGGAGGCGACTGCTCCGCCACCTCTGCCTGGGGAGCCGCTGACAGCCAGCGATTGAGCCAGCCC
>VXAU01001955.1:857190-941643 GCA_013399695.1 Formicarius rufipectus | reverse complement strand
TTTTTTTTTTTTCCCCCCTTCCCAACACTGGATGGTGCAGCATTCCCGGGGCCTGTGGTGTTACGGCTCGATTGCGTTTTATTATTTATTTTTCTGTCNCGCCCACCCCACTTCTTTCTGGGGCCGGTGCAGAGGACCGGGGAGCAGGATCGCTCGCTCTCGCTTCCACTGATGTGGGACTGATCCTCACCCGCGTGTAGCATGCTGTAGCCAAAACAGAAGAGAGGAGGGGGAGAAATAAAGAAACGGCTCTCTTTCCCTCCCTCTCCCTCGTTTCCCGCGGATTGACTTCATGGCTTCACTGTACCAGCGGTTCAGTGGGAAGATCAACACCTCCCGCTCGTTCCCCGTTCCCCCCGAAGCGAGTCACCTCCTGGGCGCCCAGAGCAGCGAGGAGGACGGAGCTGCCGGCAAGACCTCTCGTCCATTGCAACAGGAAAGCAGCCGGCCCCGCTTCCAGTATCAGTCGCGAAGTGACTGCGAGGAGGAAGATGTAAGCGCCGATGCCGTTCGCGTGGGGTTGGTTTGGGGTTTGGGTGCCCCCCCTTCCCTGCCCGGCGTCCTGCCGGATGCCTGTGTGCCCCTCTAGGCTGGCGGCGATTTCTTGCGGTTTGCCCGCTCTTCCAGGAAGGTCTTTGCGCTCTTTTTCTTCCCCCGAAGTGCCGGGGAGAGTACGGGACGGAGCCCGCCGGGACCCGAACCGGGACTTGCCGGCCCCCGCGCTGTCCCCGCACCTCTCCCCGTTACCTGGCTGCTTGCGCGGCTCTCCGCTCCCGTGGAACAGGGCTGGGAGCTCGGGGTCAGCAAGCTAGGACACGGCAAGTGCAAGCTCAGATCCTCTCCCTCCAAGCCAGGCTACAAGTCTCCCCACACCCCCCACACCGGTTTTAATTTTTTAAAATTATTTTGACTGTATTCTTATTCCATGTTTTACCCTTTAACAGTCCCCCGGGGCAGAAGTCTTCACCTTGTCCCTCCCTCCTCGCTTTCCCGTCAGCCTTCCCCCAGCCTGGCAGCGGGGAAACTTTTTAACCCCTCAGTAGCCGGTTGTGGGTCTCTCTCTGTCCCCATTCCCGATGGCCCCGGGCGAGCCCCCGCGGGGAAGGCTCAAACTTCGGCCGCGCACCTTCCGCTCCCGCGCTGCCTCCGAGAGCAGCGACTTCAAAGGGTGCATCTGCATATCGCCTTAGTAACGAGTGATTCATTACGGCCACCGGCTGGCTGCTGTGTCCGATGGAGTTAAACTAGCCTGAGTCGATCTCCCCTAGTTCTGTCGGACTGGCGAGGAAGGGGAAGAGGGTATTTGGAAAGCGGGGAAACTAAGAGAAGAGCCAGTGATAGATTAAAACATGTGGCTCCCCATCACTGGCTGGCTGGCGTCATCTTTGCAGAGGGATTTGAGTGTGTTTTGCCTCTGTGGAAGCACACACAAGGGGAAGCAAATGGCTGCAGTTGGGAATAATGTTTGTGTCTGTTAAAAATACTTCTTGCCTGAGTGGGACACTCTAGCTTTGCGGCAGGGCTCAGCTTTGGTTCTGGGAGCTTTCCCAGGAAAGACACCGCTTCAAGCCACGACAGCAGGTCTGTTTCACTCGTTGTGTATGCAGGGTAATGTCTTCGGGTTATCTTTTAAATCCCTGTCCTTTTTCCTGTCCCTTCTTAAAGACTTTAGAGCAAGTGCAGTTCTGCCAGGCCAATCGACCTAAACTTCTCCCCGAGGTGACTGTCATGCTGACAGCCCCGGGGACCAGCGGTGGCAGGAGCCCGAATTGACTCTTCCTTGTGATCCGCTCACCGGCAATGATGTTGGCACTACTGCTTCTTGGCTCTGTCTAACTGAGGGAACGGACCGGTCCTATTTTCCTTGCGTCTGCACCCACTCCTGACTGTTCCTGGCGTGGCTGGGACACGGGGCCCTTCCCGGCGGCATGCTGGGCTCTAGGTGTCGCTGCGAGCCAGCGCAGTGCCGCCGCCGGGGCTGGGCTCGGGCACATTTCGCTCGTTATTTGTTTTAATTCCGCTTCCCTGGATTTGGAGACAGATGTCCGGAGCCGCTCCTCTGGTCACCAGAAGCTCTGAGCCCGGAAGCAAAGGAAAGCCCGCAGTTTATCATGTGCAAGTGATTTGTGCTGAGAGGCTCCAAAATAATATTAACAAGGATATTATTGAGCTTCTGTGAGGAGAAGGGGTTTTTGTTTGTGGTTTTTAGTTGTTTTGTTTGGTTTTGGTTTTTTTTGGTTTTTTTTTTGTTTTCCTTCCCTCAGAGTTGTGCGTGGGTGGATAGCATTGTTGGGCAGTGCCGTCTATTGAGGGAAAGGTGCCTGCTTAGATGTCCTCTGCAATGAAGTGCAAAAAATGTAGCCAGAAACAAGAATTTGGGATGACTTCTAAACGCACGTGGACACTTTGTATGAATTATTTTTAAAGGGGGCAGCGTCTGAGAAAGTGCTCCAGACTTGCTCGGGCAGTTCACAGGTGCTCCCATCCAACGGAGACAGGCTGGCGGTCTCAAGCAGAGGGTCGTTCAGGTCGGAAGGACGAAGTCGTGACGAAACCAGTGAAAATGATCTTTAAATCGTGTGTTTCAGGCAGTGGAGTGTCCTGCCCGCGGGGGAGCGGTGGCAGAGGGGCAGGCACCGGCGAGACGAGGGGGCGGGAGCGCCGGAGGTGTCCGCGGTGCTGAACCGGAGCGCAGAGGCGCCTGGCGGAGCTGTCCGCGGTGCCGAACCCGACCTGTCCCGGGACAGGCAAGGCTGTCCATGGTACCGAACCCGGCCTGTCCAAGGAGAGGCGGAGCTGTCCGCGGTGGCGAATCCGACCTGTCCTGGGACAGACGGAGCTGTCCGTGGCACAGAACCCGACCTGTCCTTGGTACCGAACCCGACCTGTCCTTGAACAGGCGGAGCTGTCCGTGGTACCCAACCCGACCTGTCCCAGCACAGGCAGAGGTTTCTGCGGTGCCGAACCCAACCTGTCCTGGGACAGACGGAGCTGTCCGCGGTACCGAACCTGATCTGTCCCGGGGGAGAAGGAGCTATCTGTACTGACGAACTCCTGTCTCGAGTCAGGAGGAGCTGTCCGCAGTTCTGAACCTCTCTTGTCCTGGATCAGAAGGAGCTGCCTGTAGTTCTGAACGCGACCAGGACTGGTGCCGAGGTGACCTGGCAGTGATCACTCACCCTCGTCTATGGTGAGGTCGTGGTGGAGACAGGGAGTTCCTCTCCCACACCGAGTGGCAGTGGTCAGGTTCACTCAGGACAAGCAAATGCATCCTTAAGCATGAAACCCCCAAAGAAAATGGAAAAGTGAGACTGGAAGTGGGCAAGGAGTATAGGAGAAGTGCAAGGAGGATGGTCTGTTTGTGCTGGGTGCCAAAAACATGAGCTATCCCTTATCATGGGGTAGGGCTTAATGGGACAACACTGGAAGCACTTTTTTAAGGTGATTAGACTTCTATTTTCTGTGTTGCATAAATACTATAGTGAGGCATTCACATTGTCTTTTATCTTGCAACATCAATGTAGTAGGAAAAGCCAGAACTTAAACATATAGAAACAAAGTTTTTTTTCCTTTTTTTTTTTTCTTTTTCTTTCTTCTTTTTCTTGCCTACATTTGGAACTATCAAAGCAAAACTGAGAATGAGACTGTTCTGTTCTTGACTGTGTCATGTGATTAATAATCAGGAGAGAACTGAGTGTTTTTTTATGGGTTACTGATGATGACTTTCCCAATTGAAATATGTGTGCTGCATTCAGCATTATATTTTTAAGCACCAGTACAGACCTCAATGCAGTACAAAACAGAGAGAAAGATAGGATCTTGCCTTTGAAGGTCATGGTATTGTAAGTAAGCATTTTGTTCACTGGAAGTGCTATTGGTGGAAAAATACTACATGAAACCTATGTAAAGTTAAACAGGAGGCAGAAAGTCTCTAATAAACAAAATTTGAAACAAAGTCATGATTTTATGACAACTGCTCACTTCACTTTACAGCCACCATTGAGAGAGACTTGAGAACATCGATTTTGTAACATGAAACTATAGCGAAGCAGAGGTTACAACATTGTTTAGAAATTTGAAGTCTTTACTATGTTTCGGCATAAGGCAGGTATATGGTAAAATATATACTGAACCTAACTTGTAAATAAAATCTGGAATAAATATTGCAAACTTTTGATGTTAATTACTAGTCTGATGAGGCAATCATGTTATTTATGGGGGGAGTAATAAGGAAACTAAGTTCTGTATAAATGACCCCAGAAAACCACTTCCCAGTTGGCTCTGTGGCATTATTGACATTGAAGTTAATTACTGCAATAACTGTGAGCAAAATTCTGATGGCATTTTTGCCTTGTTAAAGGATTAGCTTTTCACTACATTTGTTTAAGTATCAGCAAACATCTGTGAGAACTCATTCAATTTACTGTGGTGGTATAGTAGGTTATGAAAAATTTTGATACCATAGTTCTCCGTTTTAGTTTGATGCGATTACTTTTTAGGTGACTGATTTTAGATTGTTGCAATTAGTGCTTTCCATATGAAAGTGTGGAAGAGATATTCTTCTACATGTTGACTTGAGAACTTTTTTTCCCATGAAGTAGAGCTTCTTCATCTTTTCTAGGCTTTTTCTTCTTTGGCATCACAGTGATTAATGAGTTTAATTTTTGCAGGCAACTGCCAGGAGGTGCTGAGTAAGATGTATCATGCTGATTGTGTGTAATGCCGCTTCTTTTAATTACTGGGATGATAACAATGCATTAATCAGGTGCATAAAAAATTCAGCACTTTTCTGTAACATGGAATATTGATGTATTTTATAAGGCACTGACTGTAAAACAAGGATCATAGAAGTAATTCTTAAATTGAATTTTGTATGATAAGTTATCTGTTAAAAATATTGAATCCCCCCCCACTGAAACACCGTAGAACTTTTTTTATGTAAAGAGCCATACACTGTGTTCCTGTAGGTTCATTACTTAAGCAAAACTTCTACTGGCTTTAACAGGAGACTTAACCCTGAAAAAGAAACCAATCTCAAAGTACAAAAGCTCCCATTATTGTGAGTTTTCTTTCAAGAACGGGATTCTGAAGATTTCTTTCTTTCCTACATTTGCTTAAAATGACTTTTGGCCATACTTTACTAGTTCTGCAATTGATTACTGAGACTGATTTCCCTTTTGAGAAGTTTTTCATCAGATACAAACAGATCATTTTGAGATGCTTCAGTAAAACCATGTTACCTGTTTGGATAAATTATGGATTTAGTGAATCAAATATCTTATGTTAACAAAGTGAGTCTGAGAAGGGAAGGATCAAAGCCATTAGTGCAAGAAAAAGGTAAATTGTTTTTTTATGTCAGACTTGTTGCATGGAATTTGAAGTGTTAATGTTCAGCTCATTATTTGTCTAATGGGAAGAGATATTACCTCCTAGAAATGTGTGTCAAGGACAGTGTTTCAGAAAGGTTGAGGCTGGAGTTGCAGGCAACAGGCATTTCAGAAGTGGAGTGGTTTTTTTATCTAAAGAGTTGAGTGAACTGGTTGTACAGAAGGATTTTCAGGACTGCAGGAATTGTAACTTTACTGTAAGATATAATAATTGGAATTGTTACTAGAAGTCTATCTACAAATCTGAATTGTTGTGCATATGGGCAGAAAGTACTGTGTCAATTGGTAAGATCTCTTTTGCCTCTTCTTGGTGAGTTCTTGAATGGTGAACTCAGTTATTGTACGGTCATTAAGATATAGAGAGCTGGGACTAGTTTTTTCAATGGAAATAATTAGGCCCTGGTGACATTCTATAAGTTCACTTTTTGAAATGAATAAAAATTTCAGGTTCCTTCCTCCAAAAGGTATATTTATAAACCATATAAAAATCATGGGTTATGTTTACATGGAAACCCATCATATATTCTGTGATTGATGAATAGTGGGCACTCTGATCTGCAGGTAACATGCTTTTTATACTTCTCTTTATAACTATATTTATAATTAAACCACCTTATGACATTTTCTACTGGTTTAAAGTCTCTGCTTTTGCAGTCGTTACTAGCCATGGTGTTGATACAAGCACTAAAAAAATCTGCCACAGAGAATATATTTTTAAGTAGTCAGGAATAACTGTGTGAAGAGGCTGCATAATCTCTGTCCATGGTGAACTGTGCGATAGGCTGGGATACCTCACGTACAGTACTTGCCTCACATTATTTCTCTTTTGACCAGTAGCAGAAAGGGCAGAAAGAAGAGTCTGAGCCCAGGGTTGGAGTAGCTCAAGTTGGTTTCCAAGGGGCTTTCAAAGACATGGTGACGGGGAACAATCTGTATGTGCTGTTCTCCAGCTGCTTGTGTATTTTTGTTTCAGAAGAGGCCAGGCAGATGACAGTTCTTAGAGTGTCTATCACAGCTTTGTAAAAGCTCTTTGGGAATCAGAAGATTTTGTCTTTTGAAATAAAGACCTTTGCAGTATTTTGGACTAATGTATGTGTTCGTCTCATGGTCCAGCAAAATCTTCCATTACAGTTCATTAACTGCAAGTTGATTTTACTGGGATTTTTGCCTGATGTGCTGAGTGACTCCCAGCACGTTGCCGTGAGGTGCGAGCATTTTCATCCCGTGACCGAGGGGTGGCAGCGTGTCGTGATCACACTGTTCCTATGGAGTGCTTTCCTTTTCCTTGCTCTTACAGGAAAGCACCAACCACCCACTTTTTTGCACACTCATACCTACACATGAGGATTCTATTCAAGTCCTTATTGCTTCTCTAGGTCTGATCGAATTGATGACAGTTTTGTAACTCTCCTTTTCACCTTCAGGGAGAAATATTTGTTTTCAAATCGCACAAAAAATGGTTCAACAATAGCTTTAAATGGCCCCATATGCAGGTATGGGGGAAGGAGGGGAGAAACAAATCTTTCTTTTAAGGGAATGTTTTTCTCTTTTCTCCCAAAAGAAAACAGAAAAGTCAATGTTTTCCAAAAAGCCTCTTTCACTCATAGCAAGTAGCTACTCATACTGTGTAGCTTTTCAACAGATTCTTTAGGTTTGTAATTTTAAGGGTTTTTTAAAGATTTGTGGTCAAATAAAAAATATGTGTTGGAATGGATTTCCTGGTTAGATGTATAAATAATAATTTTTTATCAGGTTGTTGCTCATATATGCTCATATAACAAATATAACTTTGAAAATGTTATGTGTATTCATTAAATTGTGGGTGTTTGGTACTGATAAGATTCGATGTGGGTGAGTTAACTGAGTTAAAGCAAATGTTGAGTCTGTGCATTCATATATAGGAATAGATCACTGAGCCATAGTCTTTACTGCCAGAATGGAACTACAAAAGGGAATAAAAATGGGCCTTGGGCACATGTAAGTTTTGCAGCACAGAGCAGTGCAGAAGGGGACAGAGGGAGAGTGTGGTGGTACAATCCAATGAGATGTTCTGAAGGGTGAATGGGCAGTACTCTTTGTGTAGTGGAAACACAGGTCCTTCACAACTTCCTGACCTGTAGAGTGGGAACTTCCACTTCCCTCATTCAACCAGAATTTTAATTATGTCTCAGCTTTTAGCACTTTAATTTAGAGATCTTTCATAATTTGTTTTGTTAAAATAGCACTTGAAAGTCTTCCCAAAGATTACAGCCAAGATTAATGCAATTTTTGTACCTCAGGGAACTTGTAACATGGAGCCGGGTAGAGAGGTGTTACTGACAACTTTTGGCACTGACACAGTTTTTAGTGTCTTAGTATGAAGCTTAGGAGCTTTCACTGTCAATAAGACAACCTGACTGCATCAAAAACAAAAATAGGAGTTTATTCCTGTTCATCTAAAAGTTACATTTCTATTTGGGAATAGCAGAAAAGGCTTTTTTCTCTCTCACTGTTTACATTCTTGCATTTTTATGTTCCACTGTGCAGGGATCTTGAAAGTACCAGAAGGAACTATTTTAATACACAATTATGCATGTTTCTAAAAGAAATACACTCCCTCAAAACTATCTAACAACACACAGCTATAGCTAAACATCAACTAAGATTTGTTTTAGAAAATTGGTGAATTCACACAGTTCTTAATTTTTACTTTATTAATAGAGCTCTTCACTTGTATCATTCCACAGAATACTACTGGGCTTCTCCTCTCAGTTTACTGCTAGCCAAGGTCATTTTGAAGATTCCATCATTATCATTGAGGCTTCTGTCTTGGAAACTGCTTCTGACTCCTTAGTCTAAAACCTGCAACATGCATGTTCCAACAGAGAGGGATCCGATACTCATTCACTTTGCAAGCAGTTAAGTTTAAGCAAAGGTACCAGAGTGTGTGGGTTAATGTGACAACGTGACTCTGCTGATGAAGACTTATCAGATTTCCATTGAGCATTTTTTTTAATTGGTTATCATTTGTGTAGTGTAAATTATTTTCCTTTAAGCGAGGTGCTTTTTAGTGTAGTTCAGTTACTACGTAGATTTTTCCATGGGTTACTGTCTCTATGCCTTTTAAAACTGTACTTATTATTATCTTCACTTTTCAGGGGAAAAATTGAGGCAGAGTTGACACATAGACAGTTCATCTTGGCTTTATGTCAGTGATGATCTGCTGTGGCTCAGCCTTGTGAGCTCTTGCAGTTTCTGGTTCTGGGCCCCAGGGGCTTTAAGGCTGAAAATTGTTGCAGTTATTGCCAAGGATATTTTTACAGGTGTAAAACTAATTGTGAAGTCTGGCACATTTAAGTCTTTGCTGTATCTAGCACTCATTTCTGACAGCTTTCATGTGACATTTCAAATGTCTGATGTTTCCCTCTAGCTGTTCAAGGCTTTGGAGTTTGCTTTGAGCAAAAGGAGATTTAAAGCATCCAAAAGGAAAGATAGAAATATCTTAATGCTTTCATTACAGTATTTCAATGAGAGTGTGGTTTGGGTTTTTTTTTTTTTTATTTATTTCTTTTCTGTATTTGTCAATAGCATCTGCTCCAGCCTTTCAAGCAGATTTCACTCTAGGCAGACCTCAAAAGCAAATGCAAATTTCTCCCCGGGCTTGCTCTCTTGGATGTACAGAGCTACATGAAATGGGAAAACAGCAGTGGGAAATGCCTGGTTACCTCAGCTCTAGTTATACCATAGTCATTAATTTTAAAGTGTTTATGACAAAAATATGTATGTGTTGCTCATTGTCTATTAAAATGAGCTCCAACTGTCTACAAAAGAATGTAGCTGCACTATTTTGTTCAGAGAAGTGAAGGCTGAACCCATGGAGACTGAACAATTACAGATGTTGTTTCAGTCTCGAAGCCCTAGATCTGAAGACACTTGGTGAGCAGAACCAGCAGGATGTTTACACAGGATCCCTGTGCCTGCTGCTTTCCTCCTCTTCTGGCAGAGGCAGAGGGAGAATTAAGTCCAGTATCTGAGCATCAGCAGGAGGCTTGTTGCTGCCTATTGTCCCTTCTCAAGGGTATAACCAGTGGTTTGCAGAGCCCAGTCCTGTAGAGTTTGCATCTGTGAAGATGAATTCAAGTGTCCTGCAGTGCCTCTGGCTACGGGGTACTAAAAAAGACTTTTATTTATAAGGCCAGGTTTTGGCAAAAGAAAAAATATGAACTGCTAGCAGTAGCAAACCAGACATTTGTATGTGTGCCAGGGTCGCAGAAAAACAATCTGGTGGCAGCTTCTGATGCTCTCAAGTTAGGGCATTATGGGACATGGCTCTGGGGTGGATGGCTTTTCCCATTTGCTCCCAAGATCTCTGAGTCCTGTATGAGCAAGAGAGACAGCTAGCACAGCTCATCTCTTCCTCTCTCTTTCTCCCCAGCCCTGCCTCAAAGGAGAAGAGCTTTGAGGATTTTTTGCACTGCTGGGAAGCCATGGGTCAGTTCTTTGTCCCTATCTAACAGGTGGCTGCTGGCAACCTTATCTCTCTGGCGCCTAAAGATGGATCTCCCAGCAGAGCCTCAGATGGCTCCTCTCCAACCACTTCACAGTGACATGCCCTCTGGCATCACAAAATTTGTCTTCTGCCTGTCTCCTCTGCTCTTCTCTCAAGACAGGCAGATTAGGCTATCTTGTATTCCAGAGGAACACGGAGCCTTGAGCAGAGAGAAAAGAGTATGTTGGGATCTGCTTTAAATAGTGTTTGACCTCTTGCATAAGAGTCTGATTGTCCCAAGATAAGTTTATTGCATACACAGCTCTGAGATTTGCACAGATTGCTCGTGGGATTATGTTTCATGTGACTGTAGAATCCTATCTTTGTTTGTCATTTATTGCTAAATCCCTCCTCATGTCTCTGGATAATCTATATTAAATATAGTTTGCCTTTGGTTTTGTTTTTCCTATTTCCTTTAGGTGCCAGAAAACAAAGGTAACATTTAAAAGACCAAACTTCTATTACAGTGTTGTTAAGGAAGCTGTAGAAATCAACAGTCATGTTGCCATAGAGACATAAATGGGTTGTAGTGAACCAAAGATTTCTACTTTTGCTAGTCTTCCTTTATTAATACAATTCCTCTGTCTGCTTTGTTTTTTTAATTTTATTTTTTCCTCTATTTTTTTTTCCTTTTGTCTGTTTGTAATCCCAGATACAAAAGGAGGCACATGGAGAAAATATTAAAGGTATTATAGTGCTTCACAGTGGTCTCTCTGATAAAGTGGGTGCTGTTGAAGCAGTGTCTGTTCTATTGTTAGCACAAACAACACTTGTCAAAACACATATGACAAGTCATTGCAAACAAGAGTAATTAATTAAGACCAACATAGCCAGGGTTTAGGGTTACAGTAACCCCATCTATTGTACTTGCCTTGTTTGTGCTCTCTGTGTTTGCGGGCAGTGTGCTTGGAAGAGGCTTCCTCAAGGAGTGGGTAATTCTCACTAATTTCTGGGCATGTTTATATGCCTTCTGTTGAGGTGGCATGGATCTTTGGTAGAGCCTTGGAATAACTGTTAGGGAAGTCTTGCTGTTCCTGGATCTGCCACTGGCTTGCTGAATGACCTTCAGCTTGTTATTTATCCCTGTGGGGAAAGACCTGCATCTGTTGGATACCATAAAGGAATCAAGGTCATGACTTCATTTGTGGCTTCACTGTGGTGGTGCAGAATGAAATAATTTCTGCTTTTGGCCTATAGCTTTGGGCTAAAAAGAATGCATAGAAACATGAGATTATTAATAAATAGTAGTGCAATCATTAATTCTGACAGTTGCAAAATGTGTGGAGCTTTGCTAATAACCAAAACAAGCCTGATTGTGCTTGTTTATGGTGGACTAAAGGTCTCTCTCATTACACTGTTTCACAGGCAGTGCCAGAAACTGATAATCATTATAATGTAAATTTTTTTTCTTTTAGCTAAGAAAAGGTAATAAGCATCTGTAGTTTTGAAAATGTCAGATTGAGCCAAAGAGCATGCAATTAGATAAGGATAATGTAGCAGATAATAAGAAGATACATGATGCTAGATGAGCGGTTATCAGACTGTTGTGCTTTGGCTGCTAAAGTGCTACGTGTCATATAAAAGAAAGTGGTTGTTGATTGAGGGAAAACATGCCAAAAGTTGTCAGAAATGGAAATGTGAGCTAATGTGGTAAAGTGACAGGGTTAGTCCTGGGGGACTGTAAACATGAATGTCAGGCTTTTGATAGATGGAAGGGTCTTATGGGTTAAAAGTCATGTACTTGGGAGGTGGGAAAGGCCACTGAGAAAAAAAAAAAAAAAAAGGAAGCAAATATGGAAAGGAAGATGGGCAGAATGGAGTAATTTGTGGTTCCTGTCTTTAAGGTTTCTTTTTTCCTTTTTTCAAACACTGTCTTGTGTGTGATGTATGAGCTGTTCTGGCTACTTTAGTGTGCTAAAACCTTTCTGAGGCAACTTGTTTGCCCAAAAGGAGATACAGCCGTGATGCACTGATTAAGTGAATTTTCAATCAGTGTCTCAGTTTAATTTGCCCCTGGGGGAAAGAACTGAGGCAGACTCAGAAAGCAAGAGTGAAAAAAAGAGGATGAAAACCAGACAAGGGACAATGAAAGAAAAGAAGCAAGCTGTGATGGACAGAACTGGATGCCAGCTCTGATACTGGAAGACAAGGAATTTTGCTCCTAAAATATTTTTTGCTACAAAGCAAAATACTTCTTGGGGCTGACACAGAATAGTCCATATTTTCCCTTTCCTCCTACTTAACTGGCTGCAGGAGCTAGTTCTGGGCAAGAGGGCAGGTTCTTTGGAATCTGTAGGAATAGGTTTTTTCATCTAATGTCTCTTCCAGCCTTTATCCCACCTTTTGTGAAGTGTTCTCATATCTTTAGAGGGAAGAGATTGGAAACAATTTATCCTGTATTTTGGTTCTATGATAACTTTAACTATTATTTTTCACTCTTCAGAAATCACCAAGTATTAAATATCTTTACAAAACACCTGACAGAAAAGCCATATATTTCTCATCCTCTCCTCTTCTGTAATGTCTTTAAGATATTCTGTAAATACTTAACTAGTGACCAGCTATGTAGTGTTACAGCTGCAGTCTTAGAAAAATAATATTATTCAAGTGAAATGATTGAATTGTGCATACTAAATTCAAGGTTTATTTTATCACTTACAAAGCATTGTCCCTTTCCATTTCAGTTTACAGCAGAATATATATATATTTGGTGTATGCTCAGCCCAGATTACTGTGTTTGATGCATGTATTTATAGGTGTCTCAAGGAGAATCATAGAATCACAGAAAGGTTTGGGCTAGAAGAGATCTTAAACATGATATTTTCCATGGTCAGGGAGACCTTCACCATCTGTGAGCATTTAAACTCAGGAGAGGTTGAAATTCTCTTCCCAGTAATCTTCAGGAAGGTAACAGCATATTCACAGGATGTGACTGCAGAGCATATATAAAAATTGCAAGAAGGGTTACTTGTGTTGTTGTGGTTTTTGTTAGTTTTATCTGTACAATTCAGTTCATAGAAAATTATCTTCTCTTCAGCAAGTTGTTCTTCTCCAGGTGCTGGGCAAACTTTTGAGGAGAGGGAAAAGAGAGTAAATCCACTGTCTTCTCTCATATTAGGTCATAAGGGAATATTTCCTTTCTCTCACAGACTCAGCGGTGCTCATAACAACTGCACAGCTCTGTAGCAACCCTTTGCTCTTTGGATGAGCTAGAAAGAAGTGCCTCTTGGCACTGGACAGACAAGGTGAAAGTGAAGAGCAAGGTTAAAGCCAGTTTAATCCCACTTTGTAAATCTGGATGTGAAGTCCCTCAAATTATAACCATGTTCCTTCACTGTTTCTTCCTGTCTGTGCTAAGCTGAAGCTCTTCTGGGGATGGGCTTTTGGCAGATAGTGCATGGCTATTGGGCTGGAAAGATATGTGAGAATGCCATAGTCAGCTTTTTAACTGTGCAATTTAGTATTAAGTGTAGGGAGCAGCAGTGTGAATCAGAGGATTGAATTTGCTCTAAAAGTTCCACAAAAGGCTCCTCTTTTGCTAAAGACAGATTGTGCCAGTCCAACCTGAAAAACTGTAATTTAATTTGAAAGCACCATCCTGCATTCCTTTCACCTGATCTCAATTGGTGACAAGCCATAAAATTTCTCTGTGGTCCACTGGAGTTCAATAGATGAGAATTTCCCAACTTCATAAATGATTAAAAGCACTCCAAATGTACACTATTGGCAAGGCTTCTGTGAGACAACTCAATCAGCAGGCTTCAGAGGCCTTTGTGATGGGCTTGGTGAGCATTGCTTGAATGGCAGATTGCTGAGATGGGTAATAGCTGAGGAAAGGACTAATAAACTGCAAGGCTTTATGCTTGAAGTAACATAAAGAACAAATGATAGCACATGTGTGTGACAGTGGGTTTTGCTGTTTGCCACAATGCCATGAAGATGAATTGCACAAGGATCAATGTCTCTAGCAGGGAGAAGTGATATCTGTGTGGCTGATTTTGGCAGCAGCCCACTCCTGTGTTTTTCTTTAACCCAGTGCTTTGGACAGTAGTGGAAAGCAGAAAAAAGTAGATTGGTTTTGTGTGTACTGCCTATATTTCATCGAGAAAACTCATCTTCCTCCAGTGTGTTGGATCATAAACCAAAAACTGAATCCACTTTCATCAAATGTTTGTAAGTAATGAACTATTCAGGACCATTCTGTTCTCTTCAAGGCATGTCTACAAAAAGAAGAAGGATGATTTATCGACTCATTGCAAAATACATGCTGGGCATTAGGGACTGCCCTTCTTCTCTCCCTCTCTCCCCTTTCATACAGATTGGCTGTGACTTTCCAAGCAAACAAGAAAATGTGACTATTTTATTTTTCTGTTCCATTTGTTTCCATGAATGCCAAGCACAGGCTTGTTAAGGGGTGAATGGGCAACCAGATATTTGGAAACTGAGCCTCTTTACATCGGTTTAGATACCCCAGATTTCTAAGGTAGGACGAAGAAATCTGGTGGCTTCTTTTAGTCATTTGGGTTTTTTGAGACTTTGTCTATTGACACTGCTAAACTTTCTGAAGAAAATAGACTATATATCATAGTTCTTATTTCTCTTTTCTTCCTCTGGAGCTCAGAGCACTGCAGCAAGGTACATTAAAACCTGTTTTTTGCATCACAGTAACATAATCTTCAGAGTTTCCAAATGTAAATTCATGTGCTTACTGAAAGGCAAAGAGGCTTTTCACACCTGATGGACCCTCTCTCTTATCAAAGCAGGAGATTAGAATTTTCCAAGATTGACTCTACCATTTGCTGGTAATGGTGGAAATGGAGGATCTCTCCATCTCCAGGATTTCTAACTAGCGGAAGGTTTCATTGTCAAATCCATGTATTTCCAGCATTTTCCTTGGTTAGCTTCAATAATCACTGCTTCTCATTTATTCAGGTCATTTTATTCCCTGGGGACAGTACAGGTTTTTGAGATGTAGGATATTGTTGGAATTGGAATTGATGGTTGTAATCTGGTCATAATTTTTTTTGGCAGGAAATAATAAGATTTTTAAGATCTTGAGCATTGAAGTATTGAAATAGTCTTCCAGAAAGAGCAGGAAAAGATAAAAATTATATCTAGCTTTAAGATAGATCTCAGATACTCTACTTTTGTGGGATTATATACCTGACCTTGGAAGCAGAGGAAACACAGGGTCCACTTCTACAACTAAATCTACTGAAATTTTGCATGAACCTGTGGAGAGGTCTCTGCCTTCATCTGGGTAACAGAAACTTCAGCTTTAATTATGCAGGCTAAACATCTTTTCTGAGAATCTCCTGAAGAGGTGAAGGTAATTGCACTCAGTGTTTTATAAAAAAAACAAAAAAAAACCAAAAAAAAACCCCAAAAAAACCCAACAAAAGATAATGGTAATAAAATGGCTTATACAGGCTTGAATCCAGAATCTGCACACATTTTAAAAGTTATTCAGACAGGTTTATTCAAGAGTCCCTTGGTTGCTGCATTTTAAGCAAATTGTGTCAGATATACCTGATATTTCTCTGAGCATTTCTAGCTACCTCCCATGTAGGCCAAACACTTTTCCATTTCAAGAAGCAAGATGTGAAGAGGTCTTCACTAGGAGGGCAGCAGCATCTAAGGATATTTATGTGGCAAATGGTCTGTGTGGGGAAGTCCAATTCAGAGCAGTTCTTTTTCCCTTATTATTGAAGAATTGTATGCTCCTTTTTTTTGCTAAAGTACTTTGCTTAGTGTTTCTACATGGAGTCCCAGAGTCTTTTACAGACACTACCTTTGCCTATCTCCATAACAAAGACAGATTGCAGAGAAAAGCCAATGGATGAGAAGCTCTTGGAAGGATATCAGACTGTTTTCTGTTACAGGACCACTATATTGTATGAAAAATTATGTGCATTGCAGATTTTGGTATCGAGAGAGAGTTTAGGACCTCAGTACACTCAAATGATTGAGAACACTAGCTGAATTTGAACAGCCTTACTGGATATTTTCCCTTTTTAATACAAATTATCCCAAGGTCACAAGAACAGTGCTGTTGATGTGACAGAATAGCCCAGCTGTAAACACCCAAGTTCATCAAAGCCTCTCTGTGACTCAGAAACAGGCAGAGCAAGAGTTTACTTCATCTAGAAACACACCTGGTGCCTTTCAATGGCTCATTGCACTGTGTGAGTTCATAGTGGGTTTAACATGATTTGAAAGGGTTGAGTAATAAAACACAAATTGTTTTAGAAACTTTGCCTGGGGGAGCAAAACTGCCCATTGCTATGTGGCATTTGTCTAGCGAAAAGTCTGATTTTGGTTCTTAGCTTTGTTCCAAACCCCATCTCCCAGGATGAGCTCTTGGCTGTTGCAGCAGACTCAGGAGAGGTCTCCTCTCACACAGGAGACACAAATGAGTGTAAAAATTACCCAGGAGAGTGTGGCAGAGACAATACCAGGGAATTCCTGTTAGGTTCTTCCCCTCAGTACCCCTAATGCTGATTTTCCAAGCTCACAGTGACTCAAGATGTTGACAGCGTAGGAGTGGTCATGCCTGGCTTGTGAGCAGCTGTCATTTGCTATGTCAGGCCCTGAGCGCTTCTGAGAACTTGACCTTGTTTAATGCAGCTACTTCTTCAAATCAAGTGATGAGAGGCATACATGTGAAGATGTTTAATGTAGCAAGACTGCTCAAAGGCAGCAAATTTCTTACCACTTATTCCAGTACTGGTAGAGGAAAAGGATCCTCTCCCTTTTTGGGCAGTGCAGGAGGGGAACTGAAGTGGTGTGACTGGGAGTTACCAAGCTGGCTTCTGTTCCTGTATGGCATTTAATTTTTCAAGGGCATTTAAATCCCAGTGTTGTATTGGGTAGATTTTCCAGAAGATTTTGGTTATGCAATAAAAACCATCTGATATTGTTTCTACACCGCTGTTAAGATGAAGTGTTCTTACTATATCCTGTAATCTTACTTGAGCTTTCCATTCTTGATGGTTTTTCTAAGCCCTGGGCTAAAAGGCATTGTGATGGAAATTATTCACCCAACAAAATGTCCAAACTCTGAAGATCTAAAACTCTTTACTTTTTTTTTTTTCCTCACTCTCAAGGCAGCAAAGATCAAGCAGTACAGCTTACACTGTTTGAAAGTGCTAATACGTGTTGAAGACTCAGGATTTTTATGGTTATTTGACCTGGAATTTCATATGCCACGAAACACACAGTCAGTCTAAATCTGTGCCTCCCCAGGGCAATGTCTACCCAAGGGATGAGTGTCCCTCATGCCAAAGTTACATGTGCAGAGCTCAGTGTGATGTTCTTGTGGAAGAGCTGAGGGTACCACAAACACTATGTTGTGCCAATGCAGTGCCAGCTTTCAGCTGCTGCTCATTCAGGTTAGTCAGAACTAATTTATCTACTGATTACTCACACTGCTGTAAACCTTCAGGTGCTGATAGAGGTTGTTCAGGCCTCTTTGGATACCCCCACATGGTATTACAGAATACATCAGAGTAATCATCACGATGTCAGGCACTCAAAACATACCCAAAGTGCTGGATTTAAAGTTGCCAGTGAATCCCTTAATTCAATTTTTTTCTTGTATGCATTGCTCAAGTTTCCTTTTGTGCCTTATGCTAGTCTTTAATTAAATGATTGTGTGTCATT
Source organism: Formicarius rufipectus (assembly GCA_013399695.1). Lineage (NCBI taxonomy): Eukaryota > Metazoa > Chordata > Aves > Passeriformes > Formicariidae > Formicarius > Formicarius rufipectus. The sequence continues at coordinate 924,066 of VXAU01001955.1, read as the reverse complement.
GTGGTTGGGTTTGGTTTTTTTGCACAGGATGCCTCTTCCTGTGCTCATAGTGGTTTAATGGAAAGCTCTCCAACATTTCATTTTACACCCATGGTTTAATGTTTGGCTAAGTCCATAGGTTTACAGCCAGCCCTACATTAGACCTAGGCCTTAGTCTACACTCTCTTCAGATGCTGTTTAATTTTCTCTTTGGCTTTCCTCTAGCATTTTTTGCCACAATATTTGAATACATCTCAAAAAACAGTACTTTTTTTTTTTTTTTTAATGGGATATCTGCTGAACATGAGGAGAGGTTTATTCCCCCAAACTGAGGAACAGTTCTTAATGTATTCTGAATACCTTGATGTAGAGACTATTTTTGTGAGAGTCTAAAACACCTATTTGTGACCTCGGTGACTGTGCTGACCCTCAGCATTTCTGAAATAGTATCAGAAGTTCCAGAGGTGAACATTTGTGAAGTTGTTGTTGGCTGGACTTCGCGAACAAAAATCTTGGGATAAGCCTGTGCAATGCGTTTTTTAGGTGAGGCACAGTGTGGACGAAACTGGCCCCACCGCCTTTACTCCTGAGGCTCATCTTGCCACGTCCGAGCACGCTCGGACGGCGACAGCGAGTTNACCAGGGGAAGACCTCACCTTATCCTCTCTGCCACCAAATGACACAAACGTGGCACTGCAGCCACGCCTGCAACACAAGCTGGGGCAGGATTTGTGAAGTAAGTAACGCTGTAAAACTCACTTAGCAAAATTCAGCTAAAATGTTTTGCCCAGCATCACAAAATCTGGTTGTATGAGAGACAGGAAAACCATCTGTGTTTTCAGCATGCCTTGCTTAGTCATGAAACTGTCCTTCGTTTTTCCGGCTCAGTGCTTCATTTGCTGTATGCCGATGCTCTTCAGTCATGCATGTCACCATGGGCCTTACTAATTCCCTCATGAGCCTTTGCACTAGAAATCCCTGTGTGCTCGAGGAAAAGGCTAAATTAAAGTTACATTAGACTACATCAGTTCTGTAGAGACTCCCAGTATTGACCTATACTTGGTGTTAAAGCCAGACTTATAGGGAGAAATAGTATCTTTTGTTAGGGGAACTGATCACCTGGGTAAACAAACTTTCAAGTGCATGAGCCTTTCAGATTCCTCGTGCATCTCCTGACTTCCTCCTACAAACCATTTCTATTTTATGTCCTCAGACCACTGAGTCTACCCAGGCAGCCCCATCTTAAAAATGTGAGCAGGAAAACAAGAGGTGGCATTACATTGCAGCAAATGCAGTCCCCAGGGATTCATTAGTAGGATCAATGTGAGAGAGTGTGACCACAGACAGTTGAGTTAATGGAGAATAAGTCTGTTCTCATCATCTCTAAGAATCAGCTATTGTGGGGCAATAGGTCCAGCTTTTCTCTATGGTGTCATAGCTGTCAGGACACTGGAAATATGTAATGATTTGGGAATGCTGAATTCTTTTCTGATAGCAAAGTGCTTATTTTGGTAATTTCTACCTGACTCATTAGTAAATTAGATCAGCAGCTCTGACACATTTCCACTCTCTGTTCTCCTTTTGTATGCATCTGACTTTCTTTTGTAACGTGCATTAACAATAAATTATTTTGGTAGAACTTACCTTTCTTTGGTATTTATGCAGTTCCTGGCACACAAGGGATGTGCTTTGTGCTGGGTTAATTAGGTAAACTTAACAGAGCTGTTTTACAAATGAACTGATTTTTTTTTCCTAAACTCTCTAATTTCAGTTTACATGAAACTGGCAAGGTTGTCTTGACTTTAGGGACAATTTGGGGAATGACAATTTAATTTAGGCTTAATTAAAATAGAAGAAGGGAGTTGTAGCAATCTGTCCAGAGGGGTGAAATAATCTTTCAGAAAGTGTCCTAATCACTATGACACAGGTTTTATAGGCCTGCCTTGTAGAAGTCATACCACCTTGTAGAAATAATTAAATAGTCCTAGGTGCAAAGTTTTAAACCCACATGTCTGATTTCTCAAGGGACCGTTTTACTCTCTATGATAAAGAATTCTCTGATCTACAGCATTATTTAAGTATTCCATGCAATTTGGATTGGCCCACATGGAAAAGTGACAGCATCCTCTCCAAGCATATTTCCAAAATCTTTAGTCTGGGATATACAAGGATGAAATTCCAGTAGGTCTATCAGTGGAAGAAAAACATTTAAGATGAAAGAAAAATTACCCACAAAAAGTACAAGGTTTTTTTTTTTGTGTGTTCCTTCTTGTTCTCATACATGTTCTTATTCTAATATGTTATTATTACTACTTTACCTAGTTTTCCCCTACTGAAGCTATTCAAGAGATGTTTTTCTTCTTGTACCTTCAGTGTTTTTATTCTTGAGAAAGCATAGTTGAAATCTGTCTCTCATTCATTTTCCTGCTCTGTGGGATGCCACATCTGAGTTAAGATAATGCAGAACTTCAAGTCTGATGTAACATACTTAGAGGATTTTCCTACTTCTAGTGTAACCTGGGTGAGTCAATAGGAAGAAATATTCATCACTGCTTAATGGAAAACAGAAGTTCTCCTGCTAAGAGAGAAATGCAGCACCACAGGACTTCTTATTTTATTGCTTTATATTGCAAAAGATCCGCTTCCAAATTCTCTTAGGCTGGAGAAACTTAAGGTACCTGGAAAACAGAAATTTTCCTTGTCTAGAGTGGCTTAAAGGACTAAATTGGAGAAGGAAAATGAAAAGAAGCAAATACAGGCTTATGAATGAATGCAGAAGAAATTATTTGTGTGGGTGGTCTGAGAACATAAATATCTATTGTGAGGAAGGTTTGCATTGAATTGGCCAAAAAGGAAAACAAGCTTAAAGTGTGGTCTGTTTGGAAGAAAGTTTAGTAAGGGTGATATTCCTGAGATTGTTAAGAATTCTTTCTGTAAAGAGAGTTGAATTTGAGTTAGGGGCCTGTAAATTTTTAGTAGTTTGCATGCAGGAACAATAAAATGGATTTAAGATCAAAAACCCAATATTTGGTGTTATGTCCTATGCTAAAAGGAGTAGATCTGAACTACTTGGAGAAATAGTGTAGATCTGTTCTCTGTTTTCCTTAATGATGTTCAGTTCACCTGTTCCTCAGGCCACAAAATTCTGATGCATTAGAGCTGTGGTTTCAGGTGTGAATACTAAATCAGTAAAGAACTTATAGTTCTGAGAGCACCAGACAATGTTCAGTATTCCCCACTCAATCTGAGTTCCAGCATTGGAAAGAACAGGAGTTTGCTGTTGCTGGAAAGGTGCTGGCATATCGAATGCAAGCAAGGGCAGCTTGCACACCTGTTGTATGCAAGGAGCTTGCACCCACCGGGTAAAACAGGAATCACAGGGTTTAAGTCACAAGAGCTGTTAAGTGGCAGCTCTCAGGCAGTAAGAGCCCTGTAAAGGCTAAACTAATCCAAATTACCTTACATTTGCCACGGGCTATGAGTATGCACAAAGGAAGTTATTGCAATTCAGCTGCCAAGTGATAATTTTGTTGCTTGCTGTAGCTTGCCTCTTTGCACCTGAGCCCCATGGAACAACCTATCCTTTGGAGACAGCCTGTTTGTGCCTCACCCAGTGGAGTCTTGATCTGTGAGTGGTGCTGTGGCAATATAGTGATGGACTGGTGAGTGTGGGTGGGAGTGATCTGCTGCACTGCCTCAAATCTCAGACTAAACTTGGGATCTTCACTTGAATTGTTAGTGCATAAAGCATCCCTATCCATGACCCTATCCTTGACATCTTGTTTCATGCTTCCAAACTATTGATGAAGTATTGCTTTAATATGCCACTACTAATAATGTGTATTTCTCTTCTTCCCTGAGCTGGTATGAGTCTCTCGTCTCCTCTGCAGAAAACCAGCTTGTACTTTCTCGACCCCTTCCCCCAAAAAATATTTGGGTACCCCTGTGCTGATTGTATCTGCAAGATCTTTCCTTCACCCAAAACTCATAAAGATACTTCCCTGGTGTGGCATTTAATCATGTCAGTCTAGACTAGACTGCAGTGAGTTAAGAAATGGTGCATCTAATACAGATGTGTTTGACTACTAGAAAGTTAAATTAATTTCAGTCATCTAATCTGTTGTGATCCTTCTGGTAGCTCACAGATCAGATATTGTACATGGAGCACATCCATCCATCCATCCATCCATCCATCCATCCATCCATCCATCCATCCATTTTAACTTAATGAAGACAATAGAAAGGTGATTGCTCAGGAAATGTTGCACGTCCTTTGCTTATGGAATAAAGTGAGCTGCTGCTGCCAGCGCTGCAGATGCTGATGAAGCCAGAGCTGTGCCTTACCCTGCTCAGGCATGGTGCAGCAATGCAGGGAGTATTGGTGCTGGTTGTGGCTGGAAGACATCTTCAAAACTGCAAAATGATACATGAAATTGGATTGTTCTAAAGTTGTCTGACTGACACCTTTCTTCTGCAGGTCATGAGCTTCCATGAGTAATGTCAGCTTTGAGCTGAGGAACTGTTTGAGACAGAGTGTATTCGTGTTCTGAGCATGCCCTGGTGGCAGAGAATCCATCAAGGTGTTTAAGTCCTGCAGTCATTAATTACTTTGCTCTTAACTGTGTGCTTCATTTTTCACCTGGATTTTTCTGAATTTATCTGGCTTCAGATTTCAAGCATTGATCTCTGCTGGGAGGCTGAAAACCTTTCTATCATTCAATGTATTTTGGTAGGGGAAGAAACTAGTGCTTTATAAATGTGGGTATGTGCTAATGTCACTTTTTAAAACTTCTTTTCCTACCTATGACATTTAATGTCAGAAAAAAGCTCCCTGATTTGCTTCTTCAAAGGTTTAGAAAGGAATTGCTGCAACTGTGTAGGTAGAGCTGCAACTCCTGTAGATGTAGCCATGTCTGATAAAAGGTTATTTTGACTGGGTGCCATTAGAAGTTTAGTCCTGGAAGCACAAATCTCACTGTGAGGTCCTCATGGCTGCCAGAGACAAGAAGTTTGTGTTTGCATGGTCGACCTCGCTGAACTTGATTCTGGGACTTAAATGCTGCAGGGGCCTGAACGTGCTAGAACAAAGTGAGTGTGAACTTCAGTCTCCCATCACTGAGTATGGAGATATACTGTGTTTCTTGATTTATTTCTCCCTGATCCATATCTCTTATCATGAAATTCAAATTAATTCTTACCCCTTAGGCATCACAAATTGTCCATTTATTTTCTAATGGACTGATCAGAATGGAAATTCTGTGGAATGATATTGCTGAGATCTGAGTAAACAAGCTCACTTTTAGTAGTGTTTGTCAGTCGTGTTTTTAACAGAAAACAAAGATTTTGAATGTACTACTCTTTAATGGTAAAACATATTACAAATAATAAGAGTAATTAGCTTGAACATTACAGTCTGGTTATTGGAAAGAACTGAGCTCTGCAGGGCTTTGGCATTTAAATATCTCTGGGGAGCTCACCTAGAATCTTGCACCTTGGCCACATAAACAATGGATTCGTGGCTTCTGTGTGCAGACCCCAAAAGAAATTAAAGGATAAAAGAGAGAAAATGAAGGAGAAAAATGAATAATGAGGGAAACAGCTAGTTCTCTTGCCCAAAATAAACTACAGGTCTATGATGAAACACAATAGCCGATTGAGAGAAAAAGCAGAAATGAAAATACAATAATGGTAGAAGAAAGACCAAGGGAATAGTCCCAGAATATGTGCTGAAAAATTTTTGACAGAAGCCACTGCTGATGCAGAGAGAGATATTAATTCCTCCTTCCTGTTGTGGGGGTAAGAGCGTAGATGGTAAACTAACTTGGATAACTTTGAGTGTGGTAAAATGGAAATTCAAGTTGCTGCAGAAGCTGATTTGCAGAAATCTGATGCTTCAACAGATACATTTCTAAGTCTTCAGCACTGCAGCTAACACTGGTTTTCCTTGTGTGCTTAGGTCTGATTTTTAAACAGCCACTTCACAGGATGACCCTAATGTTACTCCACTGGGAAGAACATTTTCCAGCTGAAGTTTTTAATCACAGCTAAAATGATGAGGAGATGAGACCAAGAAGGTTATCTCCTATCCTTCATGGGCTTTTCTGCATAATACATTCTTGTGTTTGTCCAGTTTGACTTTAAATTATTCAAACTGTGGGCATCCCTGAAGTAACCTATTTTGTAACTAGAATCTCAATGAACCCCTCAGTTCACAGAACAAACTCTCCTGAATGCCTCTGAGAGCTGCATGTGCTGATTCGGGATGGGATATGGGCCATGGAATATAAATTGTGCATGGCCAGCTGCAGGGCTTGAGAATGACCCTGTGAACTAAGCTGTGGATCTCAGTTGAAACAAACCAGCTGACCATGTGTGCATTAATCTCTCTCTGTAGACATTTTGAGGTACCATCCTGTGAGGGCCAAGGCAGGTTTTGGTTTCAGTTGAGCCTGGGCTGTAGCTGCTGTATTGAGACACCATTAATGGGATGGCATGTGATCTGTGATTTGGCATTACTTTGCCATTCCTCTCAACAGCCAGTTTACAAATCAATGTACAGAGTAGTGAACCCCTTCCTTTTAAGAAGCAAAGTCAATGGAAATCCCCAAAGAAGCACTGGACTCAACATTAATCAATTGGTGCTAGCAGGTCAGCAGGGCTTGTTTTTCAGCTTCAGCAGTGCATGCCTGTGTTGCCATCTGGAACAGTCCCGCACAGCTTTCTTTCCCTCCTGGGCATGAACATCATAATTTTCTGCTCTCCTATTGCTGCTGGGAAGGTGCACAGGCTATGGAGGCACTTGAAAGATTCACATCATGATTCTTGTTGCATCACAAGAGCAGGTAGCGTGTCATCTGGCAGGACATAGTGCGCTGCTCTGTGTTACGTATCATGAACATGGAGGCTGAGAGGAGCATTCAGACAATGCATAGCCTAACTCCTCTGTTGCTGCTGCCTCCCAGCCAGCAGAAGAAAACATCTTTGAGTTGGGTAAATGGAGCAGGTTAAGTATTGAAATGAAAGATGAGCTGCATTAATACTGGTGATTCCCAGCACCTGTAAACTCAAGACTTCCTGATTTAAAATTTGAGTGAGATAATCAGGAGATTAAACAATTCTAAGTCCCTTAAGGCCTTTTATGATTTGCTTCTATAATTTCAGGTGCTGAAAGAAAGCTGAAGTCACTCTGCTAAAACATAGCAGAGTCAGTACTGGCTCATGCCAAAGGTCAAACTATTTTCTGCTTTCATTAGACTGGTGTAAGCAGATTGTGTAGCTCCCCCTGTGTGCCCTGGTGGCCAAGGCCATGTCACTGGATCTTTCATACAAGCACATATGAAATTCTGGTGTACATAGAATTCTGGGGCAATGAGCTTCACAGTTGAATTGTCTGCTGTTGGGAAAGAATAGGAAAGAAATATAAAGAAATAGGTCTTTTGTAAGAAGAGGACAGAGTAATAAAAGTATTGCTGTTCCTAAACATCCTGATGTGCCCTTCTACTTCTTGCCCTATCCCTGTGGTGAAGCCATCAGTTCTGTGTTTCCACACAGGACTTGGCCCACCCCTATCCCCTTTCTTTCTGATAATCAGTAGGGTGACACTTTTTATTGGGACAGAGTGGAATAGTTTCCCTCATGTCCTAACTCAGTATATCAAGGAACAGGGCTCCCCTCTGCAGTCTAAATTACTGCCTAGAAAACAGAAACTGGTGCAGAGGCTGACCTTGTGTCTAGTCAGAGCAATCCATGGACACAATGCCATAACTTTACCAAACTTCTATAAGTGAGAAATGTATTATTATTTACCATGAAGTGAAAAACATTCAGTTTCCCCAAATGGGGGTGGCTAGTGAAGATCTGGATATTCTGGAGGTCTCTGGATTGCATTAGCAGTATGTTTGCAATACATGGCATGGGGAGGAGACATGAGGAGGGCAGATGAGATGACCATGAAGTTAATGTGCCACTTCCCAAGAAGGTGTGTAGGAGCCCAGCTTTGCTGTGCTTTTGTCCTCATGCTGTGAGTTTGTGCTGGAGTGGAGAGAGAAGGCACCAATCTATCCTAAAGCAGTGTGACTCAAACTTGATTTTGATCTTCAGTGTTCATGTGAGAATTGTGTAAAACTCACAAGTTTCAAGCTGCTGTAGAAGTTCTCTAAATTTCCAGGACTATAGGTGAAGAGAAATGAAAGGGAAGACAAACTGAGAAAGTAAGGGACAATGTGTCGTTGCTTTTCATCCAGGTGGCTTTGCCACCAGGCTGGCATGTTCATGCATTGTAATGCACTTTTCAAGCTATAAGGTGGTTTGAAGCCATATCTGGCATCAGAGACTGGAGTTAAAGTATAAAGCTGTCTCCCTTTTGCCCTGAAATTCACTCCTTGCCTTGGCTGTAAGCCACAAAACAACAATTAAAATAGCATGAACAGGATGTGTCACTGAAATGAAGATCACAGTGTTCCCTCAGACCCTCTGGTTGTGCCCTCTGGAGACCGTGCAGCAGAAGGTAAGCCCTGTGTATGGCTTGCATCCCTTGGGCACTGAAGTACAGGTAAAAGGCTTTACAAGCACAGCCAGAAATTTATGGCAGGAGCAGATGAGGAGACAAAAACAAGAGTATAAAGCAAGTGACATAACTGGAGACAAGACAATTACAAGTAAATTGCCTCTTCTTTTTTCTCCCTCATTTTCCAGCACTTTAGTACTAAGAACAGGCTCAGCACTGTCAGCAATAAAGAAATGTTCTCTGTGTCTCCAAGCCATTCAGCATGTCTTCAGTAAATCAGCAATTTGATGATCATTGCAGCAGCAGAAACCCTCCTTTGCATTGGCACTGCTGTGTGGATTACCTGAGCTGATGGAGCCATGCTGTGTGGACTCAGACTTCAAATTCAGGGCCTAAGCCTCTGTCTGCATTGTCTATTTTAGCCCCTTTGCTCTACAATTTCAGTCCTAATTGTTAGCAGAGTGGTGTCACGCATAAAAGATTTTGGAGGATCCTTGTTTTTTGAGTTGCCTTCTGATGTTTCATCATCCTCAAGGCACCTGAGAGAGCCCATTTACCTGACTAGTAAGATGGCTTATACTCCTGCTGTGGAATCTTTCTGTAGAAAACTGTGTTGAACTCAGTTGCCCAAGTTTGTAGTGATGGCCATTTAGACGGTAGGGTGATCTGGCTTCTCTCACTGCTCCAAGTGCCAGTTGTGCCCCACATTTGCTGGTTTTATGGCACCTATTAACTGATGACACCTCTTCAGCTCCACAGAAGATTGGAGCCTGTGCAGTGTCACATTGACTTATTTTGAGTCTACCCCCACATCTACCTTAAGCATTCATCAGTTGTGCCCCCACCCCAGAGACACACCTGGCCCTTGTGTACCCTATTGCAGCTGCTGGAGGTCAGCTAGCACCTGCTGCCTCCCTGGATTGGGGGCAAGAGCTCCAGTCACTCTTCACAGGGCACTTGGCTCAGCAGAAGAGTAGAAGTCCCATGTTCTTACCAATATTGGTTTAAGTATGTACTTAAAACCAAGCACATGTAAGCCTTTTGCTGAGTCAAGGTAAGTGAGAGCAAACTCATGTGCCATGAATGGCAATGAAAGCCGGAAAAGTTTTTTAAGGGCACCATCAACTTGTAAATCCTACTCTGCCTGAAAATTGTATCTGTTCTAATTAGTGGTGTTGCTATGACTGAGGAAAAAGTAGCAAGGCATAAAATGTCTCTCCTCCTAGGCTGATAATTGTTTTCTTGATTATGCTTTAATCTCTGTTGTTCTTACTGCTTTTTTTTTTTCATGCCTGCTTTGCCTTTGCCTCATGCGTTAGCAAGAATCATAGAATCAGAGAATCATCAAGGTTGGAAAAAACCTCCAAGATCCTCAAGTCTGACTATTAACACAGCATTGCCTTGTTCAACACTAAACAATGTCCCCAAGTGCCATACCCACATATTTTTTTAACCCTTCCAGGGATGGTGATTCCACCACTTCCCTGGGCAGCCCCTTCTAGTGCTTGAACACCCTTTCAGTGAAGAAATCTTTCCCAGTATCCAATCTAAATCTCCCCTGGTGCAACTTCAAGCTGTCTATTGGCCTTGTTCTTGCATGTGGCACACTCCTTGCCTTAGGCTGTGCAGAAGGGCATATCCCTGGAGCAGCAGTAAGAGGACTCGCTGCTCTTGCAGAGCTGGGTCTCTGCAGGTGTTCTGCTTTCCCAGTGAATCCTCTGAGGCCAGGGGAGCAGCCTTGCTGACTTGCATGATTGGCCTGGGGAGTGAGCAGTCAGCTTCCATTGCTGAGCAATAACACCTTTCTCTCTCTAGCCCATCCACTGGGTGAGGGTTATGAATATTTTTCAATTTTTGGGTCTCTTATGGCAACGATGGAGAATTGAAAGGAATAAAATTAACTTCCAGCCCTGGTGCTGGAAGCAATGGGCAAGTTCTGGGGCAGTGTAAAACTTGTCTTTCATCCCTTTGCCAGGGCTATTTCTTGCTTCCCCACTGTGTGTCATCATGTGGCCCCACAGACATTTGTGTTCCTGGCAGAGGATGGAGAAGGCAGGATGTCTTTTGGCTGTGGTGCCCACTTAATACGTTCTCACACCAACTTCATAGTAGCTATAGTGATAGCATCATGGGGCAAATGGGTCCTGCTGTAATGAGAGCAAAAGAAATGCTCCCAGTTAACTGCATTTTTCCCAGTTGATTCCAGTCTTTCAGCTATTGTCCAGTCCCACCTAAGTGCTGTGTGGGTCACCTGGAGCCTGTATTCAAGACTTCTCTGCCACTTGGCACCCAAGTCCTCTTCCAGGGTGCAGCTGTGAGCCTGGGACTGGCAGGTTGTGGTGTGGAGTAACTGGGTGGGGAAGAAGCTGTGATGTATGGGCCTCTCCCCTACGTTTGTATCTGCCCCTCCAGATGTGTCTTAGCACAACAAGCTTTGTGCCAGGCCTTGATGCTTCCTAACAATCTGCAGGGAAAAAAACAAAACAAAACAAAACCAAAAAACAAACTCAAAAAAACCAAAACAACACAAACCCAAACAAACACCTAAACACTGACAATTCTGGTAACTCCTTAGTTTTGAAAGAGAAACACAGTGCATGCACCTGGCCACTCTCAGCAGAGTTGCCAGCGCATCCATAAACTGGCAACTGCTCTAAGAATCCAGTGTCCTGCTGATCTCTGACCCTCAAATGCTGTTTTGTTTTTGATGGCTGCTTGGATTTTGGTTTGTAGCAATCATAAAGGTATCTATGCTGCAACCACATAAATCTTTGTGCAGTGGGAGGGAGACATGCAATGTCTATGTGGTTCAGACAGAAGCAGAGTTTTGTGCTGACCTGGTACCTCTGGGTAAATGATCAAGCAAATGTCTTTAAATATAGCTGATAAATAGGAAGTCTTAAAAAGTGCTTTTGCCAAAGATCACATACATATTTGGATATCATGACTTTCCCATTACCTGTGGAAGGCTTTGATTTCTGATTGTACAAATATGATAAGTTTAGGACCCTGATTATGCCAATTATTTATGATCTCTGTAATTTTTGCTTTACCAGAATTGCCTGGTGTCATAGTGATTTCAAAGTAGCAATACCCAGTGTGTGAAATGGGTATCTCAGCTCTGCAGATGTGGGGCCAGATGGGCGCAAGGATGGTCTGTGCAGCAGCCTGACTGGCTGAGACGTCTGCTCTTGCAGTGGCAGAAGGATGAGACTGGACAATAATTCCAGAGCACTGTGTGATGAATCTAGAAAGAGTGGTTGTTTACAGAGAAGACAAAAGGGGGGAATACGGTATGAATTATGTATATAATGCACTGGGTAGGCAGCATAAACATGTCTATGAAACAGAAGAAAACAAATCCATATTTTTTATTAATACCTTAAGAGGGAATAAATAAAATGCAAAGGATGTCACTGAATGAATTTTTACTTACATTTTTCATTGCAATCTCAGTGCAAACAGGCAACCCCAACAAATGCTTATATATGCATGGCACTAATGGCATTTAGTCACCAGAGGGCAGGGTTTGCTGAGCAGAAATTCTTTCTGCTTAGAGAAATAAGGCTCAGGAAAGAGCTCCAAAGCCCCACTGTCAATGCTTTAATACTCTACACTACCAACGCCCTGCTATACCCCTCCCTGCTCCCCTGGCTTAATTCATCTATTCTCAGTTTCAGCTTTCTTATTTAAATCTGCTCGAATAAATTTGTCATTCTTTCTGAGTGTCCACCTACCACATATCACTAACTTTGGTTAGGTTAAGCTATTTAGGATACATTTATGAGCTTTGTAGGTTCAGGGATTGTATAACTTTTAAAATCATTGTGGGTCATATTCTGTCTTTTGGGAAATGTTAAAAAAGTGAGAGACTTCAACAAAGAAAAATTGCAATATAGAAAGCATCACGAGGAATCCTTTCCCTGAGCTGAGGTCAGGAAAAAGCCAAAACCTCTTGCAGGAAGGAGTTTCAATTACAGTGAACAAGAATAAATTCTGGAGTTTCTTGTCCTAGCATGGTAATATAAGCACCAGATGAAAAGGTTGGGGAGAATATTAAGTATGCTGGCAGTCTTTTACCTGAATCAGTGAAAAAGGTATTTGAAGCTTTAAACCTTTGTGGCAAATTATGGATCTGTTTATTTTATCTGATGTTGATATGTAATCCCTGTAAACAGCCTGCTAATAGAAAAGTTTGTTGAACTACATAAAAACCCCAATGTTTTCCTTTCTTTGTTAAAAATTAGATTAAATGGCACAGTGCAAGGACTCATAGGCAGTGAATAAGAAGGCCAATTATTCTTAAAAATCCTATAAGGAGAGGCTGATTATATGGAGAAGGACTTAAATCTAGGCATGTTAGCTTAAAAAATTTCCCTTTAGCTACTCTCATATGTAGCTGAATTTTAATCAGGTTTACATATGATTGCACATAGGAAATGTGTGCAGGATTGTTTAGAGGAAAAGACAGAGGGGAAAAAAAGTCACAGTGACAACCATGAAACTATTGTTTGTGATCTCTGAAATACTTGAGGTCGTTTAATTTTAGTGTTAGCCTAATTCTCCTTTCATTAAACTCTGTAGTGTCTGTTGCTGGTCAGTGTGTATTACTGGATGAATGTTTTCATTTGTTAAATGCTGTGGTAATCTGAGGAAGTGATTCCAATATACCTAATACAGGTGAGATGAAAGAATTAGCTACTCCACCTATATTAGTTTTCTTTCTTCTGATGATGAGAGCTGCTCTGCTGAGATGCCACTGATCTGCTCCAAATAAGTAGTAAGTGATGTGGGAATTGTCAGACCCTTGGAGGGGAATGAATATTTTGGAATAGTCATATTCTCAGGGTGGGTGAGTATTTGGTCTGAGAAATTGTCCTTTTGAGGAGTCTCTTTCAGTCACTAGCAGATATTCTGACACTGGGACCTTTAACCAAAAACATTCTCTCAATAATATGTAAGGATTTGGGTAGGAAAGAGTTAATTGAGTCATCATTATTAGTTATTTAATTTGCTTCTTAAAACAAAACATTAAAGGAGGGACAGTATGATATCTAAGCAGAGAAGGGGTAAGTTGTAACACATGGTGACAATGTGGAGCATCCCACCCTATGAGTGCTGTGATTTGTTGCCTTAGTGCTTGAGATGATTGCTGGTGAGTTTAGTCTGTCCAACAGGGAGTACTCCCCTTTTCAAACAGGAAATTGGCTTCAATTTTCCACCTATTTTATAGGTGGTGAATTGAGGGAAGAAGAGACCAAGAGTGTTGCCTGGGCTGGCCAGGGAAGATTGTGGAACTGGGAGGAATTAACTCCAAATTCCAAGCTAACACTTCTTACCATGTTCTATCTTGCCTTCCTGCAGCTTTTACCATTTATTATAGATAAAAGAATTTTAAATTTTTTTTTCCATGTCTGACTCTTACACAGGCCTGTTCTTGACTTTGCTGTTCACACCTACAATCTTTCACAGGAATATAAGCAGGTAAAAGACAAGCTAAAAAAAAATACTTTTTTTTAAAACCAAACTTTTCTGGAAAGTTGATTTCAGAAGTAAGTTGTGGATTTGCTAGACATGTTCAGATTAATGTGCACTGCAGTGCAGTGAATATTAAAGGAACTGTCAAGAAGGAAAGTCTGTGTATGGGATAAATTAAGACTCTCTAGGGATTAAAAAGATGTAGGATTTTTATTAAGTAGCTATCCTCCTATTGAAAAATAATGAGTAGTTTCCATAGCAACCTCACTTTCACATGGAGCAGACATACCGTAGCAACATAAAAAAGAACAGTATCAAAGAAGGAATAAAACTGAGCTGTGCTATTTGGATTTTTAAAAATATTTCTCTGTCCTAAACTCACTGTTTATGATGTAGTGATTATTAAATCAGAGGACTTTTTTTTCAGAGACTGTAATTGTTATAGCTTTCATCCAAATACCTGGTAAAAGGAAGCAAAGTGATAAATATTGTTGTAAATCTGGAAAAAATTATGGTTCTTACCTGTCTGCACTGTAGCTTGAACAAAGCCAAGAGTATTTCAAGTTCTCAGCTTCTTGTCATGGCCTTGTATCCCTGGTTGAGTTTAGTATGACTGGGAGGATACTGCTGTTATTTCCTGTGTGCTCTTTGGGGTGTGTGACAATGTGTGATACACTCATGTTGCTCATCATCTGACCTGTGCAGAATGTTGGTGAGAGAAGCCGAGAGAAAGTCAAACTCCCCTGGCTTTAATTTCCCAGAATTAAGGCATTGACTAAGGATTGCGATTTCTTCAAGCAAGGCTGGATTTCTTCGTAGTTTCACAGAGAAATCAAGTAGAAATGACAGTCTCAAAAGAGGAAGGCCAATCAATAGCTGACAACTTTGACTGGGGTTTGCTGTGAGTTTTGCATGCAGTTTGAGTCCAGGATTCCCAAAGACTGCTGAAGGCCATGAACTTAAGGGAATTGAACCTCAGTAAGGTTTCAGACACCCTACCTTTGACAAGAAGATCTCTCAGTGTGTGTTCTGCTCAGGAATAGTCCTCCAAGTGACCTGATCCCTTGGTCTGGAAAAAAAGTATTACTATTTTTCTTTTCTAACCTATCTTTTTGAGAGGAAGTGCAAGGAGATTTTAGATGCAAATAAGGAAGGGATTATAAACACAAAAATACTGAGTCAGGATGCAAGTAAAGAAAAAAATCATTGGTAGTAATTGTTATAATAAATTAGAAGATTGAGTTTCTAGATCTTGAGTAGGAAGAGACAAGGTTGATGACATCCCAAAGATATCAACATTTTCAACACGTGCATCCTGCTTAGGCTATAACTGGTCAATGACTGTATAATAGTATAATTGTATATGGAGAATCATCACAGAGCAAATTGATTTCTCAGTCCTGCATGAGCTTGTTCTTGATCCACCATCTCAAACCTTGTGTTAGTCACCCATAAGAATGCATGAAGTGATGGCAAAACTAGTTTTCTGAATATATTACACTGACTTTTGTGTTGATGCTAAAGACAGTGGGATGGATACATGACACCTGGGGTCTGTTGGTAAGCTGAAAGAACACAAACCCCATCTGTTTCAAGAAGGTCACACATGACAATAAAAAAGCTGTGGATCGTACTTTAAGGGTTAGGGAAGTAATGTCTGTGGAAAAAAGTCTTGGTGTCATTGAGGGATATCAAGCAAAGGACAAGCTCCCCATAGAGTAGTGTGTCCAAAAATGTTCATATGTATTTGGCTCTTCAATAAGAATAGGGAAATTGTAGTAGATTTTGACTGACCCTGAAGGGATTGTTAATTTAAAATTACATGAGTGACAAATGTCCATGTTTCAAAAAGAATTCTGAGCACAATGAAGAGGATCTAGAGATGATCTGATGTTGTATTAGATAGGGACAAATATGCCTCACTGAGTTGAGTGCGTTGGAAATGTTCATTTGTTGAAGTGGAAGCTCAGGGCTCTATGGTGTCTCTGATCTGCTTGAAAAAGAGGTAAATTGAGCAGAGCAAAGAAAACTGATGGTAGGAAAGGCTTGCAGGTGAGGCAGGTAGGTGTAGTCTGCTAGTTGAAAAACTTGCCAAAATTTATTGGGAATAAACTCCAGCTTGGGAAATTTTTTAGTCAAGACTAATGAATTCTGTATTTCAAACAGAATTCAAATTCAAACCTGCAACCATCAAGGTTTCTGGATAAATGACTGCTAGCATCCTTTAGAGTTAATGATTGTATTAATCTCTCTGATTTGTGAAAGCTTTGCCATGTGACCCTGTATTGTATTAGAGCATTTGCTTCAGGACAGCTGCTTCAGGTCTGTTGATATACATCTGTCTTGCTCCACCATCAGCTCTCTGAGGCAGCTTGTTCCCCTTTTGCTCCAGGTATCATTCAACCAGCCCAGGCTTGATTAACTCAGCTTACCTTACATTTACCTCTGAGTGCCAGGTCATAAAAGTGAAATTGTGCATCGTTATTGCAGAGAAACTGATATCTAGTAATTTCCCGTGCTCAAGTCCTTTAGAAATGCCAGCAGGTAATACACCATAAGCTGTGGGTTTTTTCCTGCCCTCAGCTTCCAGAAATAAAAAGGAACTATTAATTGTAAACAGGTGGAAAAGGCCATAAAAATCATGAGATTTTGTTTTTGCAGCAAAAATTTTTACAGAGAGTAAAATGTGCTGAAGTCTGTCCTTTAAAAAGTAGAGTGCAACTTAGATTTTCAAACATCAGTGCTATTCCAGAAGGCTTTAATCCTTAAAATTTAGAATTTGCTTATGTGGTTTCCTGAACTGGGCTATTTATTAATGTGGAAAAGTGTTGTTTTCAGGTCAGAATGTTGCAAGTAATTTTCTTGATGATATTTTCCATCTTTCTTCTTCCCTGTACTGAACTGTTCACAGCACTTTAATTTCATTAATATTAAAACAAAATTTGACAATAATGAAAAGGTTCTGATTTTAACTCTACAAAGACAAATTAATAGATTAGACCAACAGTCACCTTAACCTTTCATTAAAACTATCCAACATTTCTAGCTGTGCTACTTAGAACTATGGCAGTTTTCTTGATAAAATACTTCTTAATGCCAAATGCTAATTATTCATGGGAATATGCTTTTCTGTAGCCTCAGGTTGTTGCAGAAAATGACAGCTTTTGATATTACTAAATAAAATAATGTATTGTTTCCCCCATGGCATTTTATTGCATAGCACATTTAATGAAATGTAGATTTTTTTAAGGTCATTTCATTAACAGTGAACCCAGTAGGATTCAGTTTTGGTGTCTGATTGTACCGTAATAGTTTTAAAAACAAGTTCCTGAATAATTTTACTTTTCTACAAAGTTCCTTGGAGTTTCTTGAACTTCCAAAGTCTATTTTCTCCGTTTACATCAGAAAAAAAAAAAAAAGATTGCTAGGAAGAAAGCTGTGATGTGAAAAGCTGAAAGATTCCAACTCATTTTGTTTCTGTGAAGATCTGAAGTGCATTTCCCCTTCATTGGTTATATGGCTCTCTATCCCACATCACTTACTTTTCAATTAATAATTTTTTTTCCAAATCCATGCTCTTTGGGGAGCAGGGTTTTATTACTTCAGGAATCCTCTGCCGCTTTTTACAGCTGTTCAGATTATTTTAAATAATTTCCTTGTGAATCACGAAAACTTCTATCTACTACAGCAAGACCTGGTGCTCACCAGAGAGTTCTTTTATCCCATGCCTACAGGCCTGTTCCTGACTCCTGGGAATCAGTAGGGAATTTTGCCAGTAATGCCATGGAGATGTATCCCAGCCACATGGCCAGAGCCTGCATTGGTTTTGCAGATGAAGACAAGGCAGTGCCTGAGCTGTTGTCCTGGTAGGAATTTCTTCCCTTTGAAGTCATTCAAAGCCCGTGTGAGGCCATAACTGGTGGCACAAGATCAGCCTTTGTGAAGCCTCTTTGCCTTCAGTGTCCCCTTGCAGGATGCCTCTGTGTCATTTTTCCCATCTGCCATTGCTCCAAAGGGATATTTGCACTCCCAATACCTCCTAAAATAACCTCCTAAATACCCCCACTGAAATAGTTAAATAACTATCCCTTTTTAGGTAGCACTACCAATAAAAAGCACCTTCCGGTCTTGCTTTATCTTAATGCCAAGGCACACTGATAGCTGCTGGTGGTGTGTCTTCTTCAAAGAATGACTGCCATCCTTGCTTACTTCTCTGCAGAGAGCAAAGAGCCTTTGAAAGTACCTTCTGCCTCATCGGAGTAATGAGCGCTTGAAAAAACCCCCACACCAACCCGAGAGTCAGCTCAGTTGTTCAGAATTTTGCTGGATTCCGTGTAATTAATTAAGAATTTTTTTTTAAAACATTGGTTGCTCTGCCAGTCTGTGTATCTAGGTTGTGCCAGTTTCAAGGATTCCCCTCCACCCCCATCCCCGCCCCTCGCCCCGGTTCCTCTCACAGACGTGAGCAGCTGCAGCCATGGAAGACTTCTTTGTAGAGGAGGCAGCTCCAGTGAAACAGGTAGGTGGGCTGGGGTGGGCACTCAGTGCCCTGAGCTGGCCGTGACAGCTGGCAAGATTTAAATCCACCAGACCTAGGGTACAACCAGCTCACAAGCTCTTCCTACCTGTGAAGGAGCAGAGATGAGAGGATCTCTTAGAGAAACATCAGGTGTGGCTGAGAGCAACTTGTGATTCTGGATGAAGATGCCCTAGTGTCCATCAGGAGAAGGCTGAAAGCTTTTTTGCATGACCTTTGTGTTTCGCTCAAGAGGGTGGGTGCTGTTGTAAGCAGAATTGTCTTTCCTGGGAGGAGGGAATTCAGCAGGAATGATGCTGAGCAGAGTTCTGAAGTCTTGTGGGAGTGGAGAAGGAGAGGAGCAGGCTGGAGGTTTCCTGTGCAGGCCTGGGTGTGATGAGCGTTTCACTGGTCCGTGCTCAGATGTGTCTGTTGGCACCATTACTGCTTCACTGACTTTTCCTCTTCATGATGTGTTCGAGGCAGATGTCTGAGGACATCATTGCAGCACAGGTTACATCAGACTGGATTTTCCCCTTCCGCTTTATATTGACAAGGAATGTTTTCTTCCCATGTGATTCTTTTTTTGGTTTGGCTGGCTGGGGTTTTTGGCAACTTGGTTACTCCTCAGCTTATTCTCACCTCTGCTAACCCTCTTGCTTCAGCCCTGCCCTAGACAGGCGTATTTCTAGACAAAATGATTTATAATGATCACTGTGTAGGGCAGAAATGTGAATGTGATTAATGCCTTGGAGTCTGACCAAAAGGATGCAATATAGCAGGTGACTTGCTAATGTTGCAGGTTCTTTAGGCCAAACCTGATTTGGGGAGCATTTGCTTCATTAAGAAAAATGACAACTGTAGGAGTTACCTGTTATGCTTCTCTCATTACGCCATGTGGATGCTGCAGTGTTTGGAGTTGTTCCTTAGTGTTGAGTTGGGTTACCTAAGACATAATTGTACAAACTGAGATGTTCAAGGTGGAAAACAATATTAAATAAAAGCTAATGATTTGAACTGGCTTTTTAACCGATGGGCATATTTTGAAATGAGCTATGCTCTTTTACCGGTTAAGAAATGTGGGCTGAGTTTTGCAGCTCCTTGAGTTAAGTCCAGAAACATCTGCTATGTTAGCAGCACCAGGACCTGCCACACTTATTCCAGTGATCTTAATCCAGAGATAGAGTGCAGGAAATAATAGCTGAGAGCACACAGTACCCGATGTTGACGGGTAAACCTTTGAGTGCAGGAGAAATCTGCAGTGAGAGGGGGTCATGGATCCGATGTTGTGGCGCATGGCCTGGTTGCCAAAACAGGATGTTGTGTTTGAGCAGTGGTTCACCCAAAAACACATTTCTCAGGGGGCTCATGGGTAGATTTAGGATGTACCAACTTAAGAATTCACTATCCTGAGCCCTAATGCATGGATGGACAGTTATTAACCTTCTGGGCTTCCATTCCTTCACTGTGACAGTGGGATAATAGCATTCCTTACCTCCTGGGCATGTGGAACTGCAGCTATGTAAGAGGGCCTTAAATGAGTAGAATATGCTCACTTCATGCCTGAAATGGTGTTTTGAACCTGATAGGGAGATCTGTGTCTGTGATTAGAGAAGTTGAAGAATTCGAGCCTGCTCAGTGAGTCAGAAAAAATGATCAGAACATTCATCTGATGATAATATTTTGAAGTGGAAGATTAATGTTTTGCAAAGTCATATCATGTTTTCTGAATTTTCTTTGAAGTGAAAGCCCACTGTTTCCAAACTAATCTGGCAAGTAAATGTACACTGTACTTGCCGATTTTTCTTAATGGATAGCTGACAGTACCTATGAGAAGAGTGAGGAGTTATATTCTTCTGTTAAATAATGAATTAGGCACATCAGTAACAGGCTACCACTTCTTGAAGCAGATTTATTTGAGCTTATAATTCAGTGTATATGGGCAATTTTCTTGTGCTGGATAGCTTGTTTTCACCTGCATTGATGCAGGTGTTTGGCTGCCAAGCAGAACAGGACTCCAGCTTAACATTAGTGTCTATTTGGAACTTATGACTGTGCAATGCCCTGTTTAATTGCCAGTTTCCCCTGGGAGTGGTGTGTCAGCATGGAAAGGGCACTGCAGGACCCCTACAAAGAGCTGCATTCAGCTGTTTCTTTTACATATATTCTTGAAAGAAGATACTGAGAAAAAGTGACTTTGAATTGGTTCAATTCTGAACTGGAGAATTTTTTTGGTGTTTTCATTTTAATGGAGAGGTCTTACTTACAATGATTATATTTTTCTGTAGATTCCCATGTGCTTGCACTCATTTTACAAAGGCTGATATTGTAATATGAAGAGGAGAGATCATGTACTGTATCTGCATATTTGTTCTGTAAGCATTTTGGCTAATGGAATAAAGAGTACAATTAAAATTTGTGGAATGGGTAATTGCAAGCACTCTTGAAGAGGACAGGCATAGAATTTCAGATGAAAATGATAAATGTGAGTGGCAATGTGAAATCAGTAAGATAAGAGTCAAAAAAACCCCAAATTCTGAGTATTGTAGTTAGGAAGGAAAGTCATACAGCACCAGGACTGGCTAAGCAGCTCCCTACAGAAGAGGGATTCGGTGGCTTATATATATATGACAAGTTAAATATAGATTCAAACTGTGTGGAATTTCAAAAGTGGTTCTGCTCATTCCATGCTATATTGATGGATATGTTGCATTTAAGTTATGGGAAGTAATTACTCAGTTCTATTTGGTACCGGAGAATTTTGAAATTCATTGTTGGGCCTAGTGCGTGGAGGGAAATTAGGGAAACTGGAAGGAGTCCAGATGGACTCAGAAGGGTTGAGAAACATGACAGAAGTTTGAAAAACTGTATTTGTTTCATTCAAAGAAAGAGAAAACTGAGAGTAACAATTCTAAGTGTCTTTGTTATGCAAAGTTTTTGTGGTTTTTTTGGTTTTTTTTTTAATACAAGTTTCTACTCAGAAATCTTAATTAGCAACAAAAATATGTTGATTAGATTTTGGGAGAAACTTTATAATTATACATAGCTTTAGAAAAGAATATGGAGTACTTTTTGTGAAGAGACCAATTCAGAACAGAGGACACAAGCATCTGTCAGTGGTAGTTGGGAAACTGTGCTGTAAGAGACTGGAAATTCTCCTGGGCATTCTTCAGCAGTGTCTTTCTGTAGATGTTATTGCCATGGAAAGTAAAGGCTATGTGCTATGAACAAAAAAANAAAAAAGGCTATTGGGTATAAAAAAAAAAAAAAAAAAAAAAAAGGACTTTTTGGTGTGTGCTTCAGAGGAATTTTACGGTGGCATAGAAGAAACATGCAGAAACAAGACTGTGTGCCATTGGTAACATGCTGAGCAGTCAGACCCAGGACACAGCACCCAAAGCTGTTGTGAATGCTTCTCTCAAATGGAGAAGTGCTGCTGCGGTTCCCCTTTGGGTTAAGTGCCAAGAAGACATTCCCATACACCTGCAGATGAATGGCTTACTAATGAAACATGAGTTTAAAAATACCTGTTTTGGAAGAATTCTGGTTCTTTAAATGATAAAAGGGATTGATCCTACATTGTTCAATACCATCCTCTATCATCAAGTAACAACCTGTCCCTACTGCAGAATTACCTACTGAGATATTTGCTTGCAGAGATGATCATTAGTTTATCATCCCAGCTTTTAACTAGAAGGGGGATATTTCACTGTATTATATGTTGAGTTTGGGGACATATGAATACGAAGGTGATTCAGAGAAAGCTTTTGGGGGTAGCTGCTATGATAAAAGATCCCATTTTACTACTTGATGAACAGAGAAGGAGCTAAACATAAAATATTTTCCCCATGGGTCTCATTAAACAAAATCAGGGAACAAGAGTTGTCATCTGCCCAGCCAGTTTTAGGAGAAGGTCTGTAGCTCTTGTGTAGCAGGGCAAGAGTTTCTCTGGTGCATCACCATCTAGCAAAATCCTTAAATCAAAATAAGCACAAATACAGGCTGGGTGGGGAATGGATTGGGAGTGGCCCTAAGGAGAAGGATTTGGGGGTGTTGGTTGACAAGAATCTCAACATTACCCAGCAACATGTGCTCACAGCCCAGAAACCCAACTGTAGCCTGGGCTGCTTCAAAACCAGCATGACCAGCAGGTCAAGGGAGGGGATTCTTCATTTCTACTCTGCTCTCGTGAGATCCAACCTGGTGTTTCCAACATAAGAAGGACATGGTCTAGTTGGACCAAGCCCAGAGAAGGCCACGAAGTTGCTCAGAGGGCTGGAGCTGCTACGAAAATGGGATAGGAGTTGGGTTTGTTCAGCTTGGAGAACAGAGGGCTCTGGGGAGACCTTATGGCACCTTCCTGTACTTAAAGGGGCTACAGGAGAACTGGATAGGGACTTTTTCGAGGGCATGTATTGATGGGACAAGGGATAATGGATTTAAGATGAAAGATGTTAGATTTTGACTGGATATTAGGAAGAAGCTTTTTACTGTGACAGTGATGAGGCCCTGGCACAGGCTGCCCAGAAAAGTTGTGGCTGCCCCATCTCTGGAAGTGTTCAAGTCCAGGCTGGATGGGGCTCTGAGCAACCTGGGATAGTGGCAGTGGTGTTGGAACTGGGTAATCTTTAGGGTCCCTTCCAATCCAGACCATTCTGTGTTTCTATGATAAATAAACAAGGGCATTGTCAGTAGCTTGATATTCTTGAATTTCTAAATCTGGTGATATTTAGCAAGGTTATAATGCAAAACATGAATAACTCTTAAAGCTTTCTGCTGAGAGAAAAGGTTATTACAGGTTAAGAGCGATTTAACAGAGTAAACTGACATTTTAAGAAGCACACTGCCATGTCATACATTTTGATCACTTTGATGGAGTTCTTCTGGATTATCTGTTTCTGTGACAGTCCAAAACTCTAGTATAAAACACAAAAAGGGCTAAAACCATTAGAATATAGCTAGATTTTTTTTTCCCTGAAGGAATAAAACAGCCTAACCAACAACTTATTCCCTTGATGATCAAGACAGTACATCAGACACTTTGAGTTTCCACAGTAAATGAGAATGCTGTACTATGGTATTGCTAGAGCTGGATCAATGAGCAATTAAAATAAATTTATCCAATTAACTTGGCCCTTTCATCTATTCTCAAGCTGTTTGCAGATCAGCCTTGTCTCCTGTGTATTTGTCTTTGCTGAGTACAAAACACATTTCTGTATCTAGATCCTCTGCAAATTATGATCACAGTGTTTTTCCTGTTCAGTGTCTGATTAACTAATAAATTCTAAAAGGAATACTGTAAAAACAACATAAACTTTTAGGGTTTGGTTGTTTCAATATTAACTACATATCTTGAAATTCATACACAGATTTTCAAATTTCATGAACATGCTCTTAGCTATTTTCAAGAACATCTGTGTAGCCTCTAGTGATTTCATAAGCCAGAGGTCTCCTTTCATGCAGTAGTCCTAAATGAATTTTTCTTCAGTGAATTCATCCATTACCTTTTGAATCCATGTAAACTTTTAGGGCATTGTATGCAATGTTGCATAGTTGTCATATTGGAAGGTAAAATAAACAAGCATTCCCTGCTCATCCTCTGCATTCCACACCTCCTTGTTTAGCCCCTCTACTGTATGTTTTCTCTGGTTTGTTCCCTATTTCTTTCCTAATGCTTCTCAACATTTGATTTGCATCCCTGACCAATCCTGGTTACCAGCTGACGTTTTCATAGATCTGTTTATTCTACTCCAAGCTCTCCTCCCTGGGTGCTAATTGCTCAAAACCATCACTCTCAAAGTAAACTTCAGGATTGTTTCTCCTTTGTGCATCACTTTACATGTGTTTACCCTGGGGTCTGGTGGGACACTTCATTGTTCCCTCATCCACCAGGGTTTAGTCTCAAGATACTTGACAGCCACTTGAGCAAATATCAGTTTCATTCCTTTCCTATCCCAAATGCTCTCTGTGACATATTGGCTCTTCTCTCTTTTCTTGTTATTAGAGCTGGTTATTGCCATTAATCCTGTCTCCACTCTAGTGGGTGTCTCTCACATGCCATGTTAAATTCCCTTTCCACGTGGTCTCTAACCTGTTGGTTTGATTTAGTAGTTGATAGTATTCATTTTCTTCCTGACAGCATGACCAGAGATGCAGTCATTTTGTCCAGGAAGATAATAATTTTGTTGCAAGTTAAATAATAAATCATAAAACAAACTGGCTTTTTGGGGTTCTTCTTATGATTCTTGCAGTTTTGCCACTAGAGCTTGGGAGATTACACTATCTAAAAAATTTAGTCACTCTATGGAGATAATTTGTCAGTGGTTTAAAAATTGGATATATGAGATTTATGGTTCTGAAAAACTAATCTCTTTTTTCAATGCTTTGTCAGAGCCTGCTGGGCTTATGCTGCCCATGAGCCAGTGTAAGCCTTGGTGTCTGTAAGGGAATGTGTTTTGGTGATTAACAAGGTGTCATTTTCATCATATATTTATTACACTGAATCTTGTCAGAACAATTCTGATCCAGCACTTTTATTAGATTCTATCTCTTTGTGCCATTGATGCCGCTGTGATAGTTTCTTGTGCCTGGTTGCAATAAAACTGAAAAAAATCCCCAAAAAAACAAGGAGCAATGTATATATTTGCATAGATTGCTGGGAATGGTGTCAGATAAAATATTGCTGTGTTTTTATGTTCTGAGAATGTCTTGAATTGCAGCCTTCTGCCAGATGACAAATTCCTTGGGTCAGGTATAGCTGAATGAGTTTTTACCTTGGTAAGTCAAAATAAAGCTGTGTGAGTGGTTGTTTGGAAAATGCACAAGGAGAAAGGAATGTGAAAGTTAGTGGCTTTAGGAAATACAATGAAGGTGCAAGAATGCCTATGCTTTCAAAACCTGGGACTGTTCTCCATTGTTTATGTTTCATCTGTGGTGTGATGAGAATGCAGATTCATTTCATGCTAAGAAGGAACCAAGAAAACTCTCTTCTAACAGTAACTCCATTACTTCAAGGGATATCTGTGTCCCCTTATCTATATATTTCATGGAAATTGCATTAACACAATCATTCTCTAAATCTTGCAGGTAATAAATTCCGTATTCCCATAGAATCATTTAGTTTAGAAAATACCTCTAAAATCATCAAGTCCAACTGATTTCCAGTTTTCCAAATTCACCACTAAACCATGTCCCTGAGTGACATCTACATGTCTCCAGGAATAGTGACTCAACCACTTCCCTGGGCAGCCTGTTCCAGTCGTTAACACTTTTTTTGGTGAAGAACTTCTTCCTGTGATCCAATCTAAACCTTCCCTGGCACAATTTGAGGCCATTTCCCCTTGCCCTGGTGCTTGTCACTCAGGAGAAGAGTCTGATCCCTACTTTGCCACAGCCTCCTATCAGGCAGTTGTGAGAGTGATAGGGTTCCCCCTGAGCCTCCTGTCCTCCAGGCTTAACACCCCCAGCTCCCCCAGCCACTCCTCATAACACTTTAAGGGAGGTTTTCACAGCAGGCATTCAGGTGCCTGATGCTCTTTGAAAGTCAGCAGAAACAGCTGCCCCATGTGATTCCAGATCAAAAAGGCTTATGGTGCTGTGCCTGTTTCTGGGCTTACAGCCCTGTGCTGTGGGAAGAGCGCAGTATCACTCTACAGCAACAGGTGAAAACAAATTTGTTTTGGCTTCAAATGAAAGGTTCATTTTGTCCTTTGAGCATTAGTGCCCCATATTGTGCTTTATCTGCCAGGACATTGATATGTAAGCATGTGATCCTTCTTCTTTCTAAGTTAGTAGGATAGTATTGCAGTTGATACTGAAAAGGAGAAAGAAGAAAGCCCTGACAGAGCAGGTCTGCCTCTCAGACCTAAAACATCAGAAAGTATGCATTTATACATATTAACACGAAGAAAGTCACACACCTTTTTCCCAAGATGAATTGCTGACTGAAAATTAGAAAACATGACCCCTGATAATAGACACAGTATCATTAGATTCCCCACATATCACCCCACTGTCAGAGTAGTAACAGTTATGAGTTATTATTTGCCCCTGCTCACTGCAGGAGGGTTGGACTAGAGGACCTTTAAAGGTCCTCTCCAACCCAAACTATTCCATGAGTCTACGATGAACAAGACACTGAGAAAACACATAATGTTGTTGAAAAACTAATACGTACTATGTGTGTCTGAGGTCTGTAAGGTGGAGACATGTGCAGACTTCTCAGCTGGTCTTCCAAAGCCAGTAGACGTTCTTCTAACTCCTGTAGCTCCATGCAGACAGACTTTCTCAGGCCCTGTAGCTGATCAGCTTCGTATCTGCACCAAGGCCAAATCAAAAAGAACAAAGAATTCACTGCACTCAGATACTATTAAATAAAGCTACAGAAAGGGAAGAGAACCTGTTATTAGCGGCCAGGAGATAATTCTTTTATTTTATTTCTTTATTTTATTTTTGCTGTATACAAGAGTTGGAGCTGCTAAAAAATACTGTTAATATTTTTCCCAAATACAGTGCTTTGTGTTTTAAATACCTTCCTAAGAATTGTTTCTCACATATATTCTACTGTGTCTATAAATGCCAGTGAAAATAGATGTAAGAATCTAGTTAATACCTGCATTTTGTATCACATTCTGATCAGGCTTTTTACTAGGCAGATTTTCTTGCCTGTTTTCAGTGCATCTCATAAGCGTGTTCCACAATTTTTTTGTCCTTCTGTGTCTCCAGCTATTTTCAGACTGCAGGTTTATTTAGTAATTAAACAATGTCACAACATCCAGTTGTTAATAAGGGTATGAGAAACCTGGCAGCGATTTCCTTATTGAGTCCTTATTAACAAAGAAGAACATAGAAACTTGGAGTGCGTGAAAAGCATCTTGAAGCACACCAGGGCTATAAGGACATTATAACAAAGGTCTCCTGGAAGTGCCCTCCAGAATAAAATGCAGCTTAAAATTCAGCAAATGCTTTCTGCCAGAGCAGCCAGCTGACCTCCCAGTAGCAGAGGACACAGTGAGTTCTTACAGAAGGCACGTGGAACTGTTGTGTGGGCTTCATCAGCAGGAGGGGTGAGAAAGTCAGTGTGGGGGGAAGGGTGTTGACTTCCTCATCTCAACTTGCTGAGCAAACAACCCTTTCCAGTGTACACCTTTGCCTTAGCATGGTATTGTTGTGTGACCTCTAATGTACAAGACACAGCTGTGACTGTGTAGTTTATTTAAAGCTTTTTCCATGCGTGTGAGTGCTGGTGGGAATGTTGGAAGCCCAAGACAGACTTCTGCATAGTGGGATGCTGCAAGGAGGATGTGTCTCAGTGAGGGCTAGTACACCCACTGTAATCAAATTCAGACACCCAATCTCCTACCTATTTGGTGCTGTCCCTGCTGTGACACGCCTTCCCTTTCAAATCTGTGTGTAATCCTGAGAACTGGTGCTTATTACTATTTCTCCACCCAAAGGTTTCCTTTGAAAAATCTTTTTCTCGAGGAATTTTGAAAACTAATGCAATTTTCAAGTCTTTCTGCTGCAATCAGCTCCTTGCCAATGACCTTTCCTGTCTGTTCAGCAGAAAGGTTTGTGTCCTTCATCAGCCTTGCACAGACTCTGTGACATGTGGCCCAGCTGTATCGCATAACTGTTGCGTGCAGGGATTCAGCTGAGTATTGCGTGTGTGGAGCCTTTAGTGCTGAACTCAGGACAAAGGGCATCAAAGATCTGAGAGACATTTCAGGAGGCAGCTCAGGGCAGCTTGAGGAGGTGGGATTCATGACAACAAGCCTCATATGGGAATGAGGTAAACAGGAGTGTCAGGTATTACACAGGAAATACTGTTCTGGTACTCATGGTGTGTTACTCAGCTATTAGATGGTTGTGTAGCGTTTCAGATAATGATGGTTTGTTATGAAACAGCAGAGACCAAACAAGACCTTGAGCTGAGTAGGTGTTGGTGTTTCTGCAGAAATCACTCCTGTTGCCTGTGGGAGAGCCTCGGTGTCTGTGTGAGGCTATACATGTTGGGACAGACTTTGTGTCTGCTTTTGAAAGTACAGCTACATCCATTCATTCATTCCAACTTGCAAAACTGTCATGGAAATTTATCAGCTCAGCCACAAAGACTAATGTTCCAACTTTAGCAGAATGGAAATACTAATGACATTTTACTCATCCATCAAAAATAATTACTCGTCCCCACTGAGCGGGCAAGTAAAATTTGCAAGACTCAATTAAATACCTGCATTGAGGAGAGTTTATATGATGCTCTTGTTGTAAAGCACTTTGATTCTTGCTGGAGCTGTATAAATTAACCACATCAGTGCTTTCCAAAAAACTTCATATGGGTCAGAACTCAAATTCCTCAATACCTTTTGCACCGTTGAGAGTGGCTTACACTGAGAAGATGGTAATAGAAAATGTCTACAGCAGGTAATTGGAAATGTCTACAGTAGCAAAGTAATTGCCACAGGATGCGCTCATGGCAAATACATAATGCCAAATGATATATAATAATAAATGAGGTGACACAGCATAAAAAGGAGCAGTATTTTCTGAAATCTTTTTATGATATTTTGGTGCTCACTTAGCCAGTTGGGAGCCACACATGGAACTGAGAGCCATTGAGGCAAAACCCAGCAATGAGGATCCAGTCCAAAGATGCTTGTGAAGAGATTAATTTCATGGAGAAACTGGTCTTCTCACATCTTGCTGATGTACCTCCAGTGTGCATGTCCTGGTCATCCTCGCTGTGTGCTACCAGCCAGCCCTGGGGAAGATGCTGACAGTCCCTTTGCTTTTGCTCTCCCTTGGGAGAGTTGAAGAGGACGCACTGTTCTGTCCTGGGTGCTGTAGTGGGGACATGTAGATAGATTTTAGAGCACCTTTTAGTTTAAGAGTATGATCTCATTATCAGGGTTGTGATGAGAGAAGTCGCTGGATTACAAAAAGGCAGTGTTTTTGAGGAATAAAGCCCAATTTTATCTACCTTCCTTGTGGCTGCTGTGAGTCAGCTGGTGATGTTCCTGAGAAAAGGGAGACCAGTGGTCATCACCTGCAGGAGCACTGCATGAGACATGTTTATTCCTGCCTTTGTGAGGGAAAAAGATTCCTTGAGCTGTTTCCTAGAACCTTCCATGTACCTTAAAAAGCTAAAAGATTTCTTCCAAGCAGCTGGTTTCTACCACTGCAAAATGTTCTCCAGACGGGTAGCTCAGGGTCTAATTTCTGACAAAGAGGAGATTAGTTCAGGATTTATGTAACACAGTCTTGGATGCAGAATAAATTGAATAGCTCCATTTGTTCAAACATAAATCACAAAGCACCTGCAGTCAGAGTGACTGTCCCTTAAATGTCACAGGGACATGGGTCATTGTGGAAATATTGCAGGTTTGAGTCACACAGTTAAATAGAAATGTGAAAATTGGAAATCTAAGAGGGCTGTCAACTCATCAGGCTCATCATCTCACTAGTACTGGACATGCCCTGGGACCAATCCCGGGCAGTGTCTGCTGGCTCAGCTGCTACTCCTCCTTCAAATCGACTCAGTGCAAATCTTGAAAGGTACCAACTAAATATAAATGTGAAAGGCTCTGATGACATAAATGCATCAAAAATACTTTTTTTTTTTTTTTTAAGTGTGCCTGGCTAGGGCTTTGGATGGAATATTTCTGAATAGTGTAAGAAAATAAAATTACTATTAACAAAAAAAGGCCGTGACAGTAAGATTTCAATGTGTTCTGAACTTTTCCATAGTCAATGAGACAGTATACAAAAAATCCCCAAAAACAAAACCAAAAAAACCCAGGCAAATAATAACACTCTTAAAAATCAAAAAAGCTTCCGTCTTTATTAAAACCCATAGTCCACCCACCAGTTAATTAAGCCTACAGCAACTTAATGACCATTCAGCAGCATCAAGCACTCTGAATTAGATAACAAATTTGCTCAGCCAGCCACTGGCATTAAATAACCATACATTCATAACTTCAACTAATCAGTAAATCGAAGCTACACAAAATCATTACCTGCTTTTCTGCATGTCTTTTCTTCTCTGAGATTTCTGCTTCCTTTCCAATAGTTGTGCACATTAAAGGACTTTCCAGAGTGCCTGTTGGGAGGGCATCATTGAGAGGGACAAGGAGAGGGAACAAGGGTCAAGCCTCAGAGGAATAGTCTGCTCAGATCTCCTTCCTGCAAGAAGGGTCTTACAGCTCAAATGCCTCTCCTCTGTAGAGATGGATAGAGGTACTCCCGCAGGTTGGACACTGCTAGTTAAATCTGTTGTGAGTAAATCAGTCCTTGTGCTCAAAGATTTTACAGACCGATGCACTTAGTTTCTCAGTTCCTTGTTTTCCACCTTTCAGAGTATCAGTTCCTTCCATTTTGAAGAGAATAAGTACTTTGAAAATGATAAGACAGTCAAATATCAGGGAATCAGAGCCAAATAATTTCCTTATATTATGGAACTTACTAGATCATGACCTGTGATACAATCAACCCAAAGGCCTGTCCACAGGGACCCACAGCTCATCCATCATGTTCTCCGTGGAAAGCCGGATGTTCATTGCATAATCCATGAGCAGGCAGAAGGTGAAGCCTCCTTGAGAGTGAATCACATTATGCTCATCTTACGGTTGTGTGGTTTTCTGTCTTAAAGTTTGGGAGTTGCCCTGTGTTTGAGCATGGCTGGGTCATCCCAGCAGACTGGGCAGTGAAGTTTTACCATGGAAATACAGGAACAAACAGTGACCTGGAGAATTGTCCTTGCCACCAGGTTTTTCATTGTTCTTGTGCCAGGCATTATTCCTAAGCCTTTGCTTGAGCAGATGTTACTGGAGGTTTTATGTCAGTATATGAAGTGCAGGGTGACAGTGTATTAGAATTTTCTCAGAAAAATAATGTTCAAAAATGTCCAGATTGTTCTGTTGAAGCTCTAGGATAAACTTCTACCACTTCTGCTGTTAAGAAATAAAAGGATACTTGTTTTACAGTTTACATCTAAAGAATTAAAGCAACAGAGAAATATAGACAGGGCAGAGATGCAGTTAGGGACCAAGTCAGTGGGCAAAATGAAGGATGGAAGAGGTGTAAAAACAGATAGAAAATTATCTATCTGTAGCACGCAGAAAAATAACATGAAGTGTAGAAATACTTAGAGATAAACTCTTTATGAATATTGATCCATACTATTCATGCTTTCTAAAAGCGTACTGGAAAAAATAAGAGCCCTGTCCTTGTGAAACTCACTATTCAAAGGGGGAAATAAACAGTGGAAGAAAGGTGCTTGTTGTATATACAGTTGTGTTTCCTGTATTCTATTATGGAATCTAATCTATAATTTTTTCTGCCCCTTACAATTATCAGTCTGTAACCATTGTGTCTTTTGGTTAGAGAAACAAGACATTTCATGAAAAAGAATCCAAATGCAAAGTCAGATACCTGTAGAAACAAATACTCCAGAAAGCCAGAATTTACAATTCCTATAAACTGTGTATAGCAGTTCTTACAAATTAGACAAAATGTAGCCATTCAAGACTGCCAGTTTATCAGGTCAATTGAAAAGTGCATCACTCACCCAAGCTCCATCCAGCATCAGCTGGATTTGATTCTCTGCCAAATATCTTTAGACAGTAGTGGTATGTGAGCAAAATGCCAGCTGATCAGGTTTGCAGCACAAACCCAAAATGAGTTTGTCACTCTTTTAAATTCCCACATACACTGGTGGAAAATTGCTGGAAAATGAAATAAAGAAATGGCAGAAGTAGTTTAGTTTCCTGTCAGCTACGAGGTGCAGACTGCCTTACACGAATGTGATACACAAGAAACACAAGAAAGCTCTTGTCAGTGTGTCCTGGTTTCAGCTGTGATGGAGTTCATTTATTTCTCAGTGGCTGGTACAGGACTGTGTTTTGGATTCAGTATGGGATAAATGTTACTAACACACTGATGTTTTGGGTTGCCAAGTAGTGCTTGCCCTAAGCCAAGGACTTTTCAGTTTCCTGTGCTCTGCCAGGGAGGAAGTGCACAAAAAGCTGGGAGAGAGCATCGTCAGGGCAGCTGATCCCAACTGGCCTGGGGAATATTCCACACCATAGAATGTCGTGCCCAGTATAGAAATTGAGTGACTTACATGGAAGAGGAGCAGATCCTGATTGAGGAGTGGGTTTGGCATTGGTCATCAGGTGGTGAACAATTCCATTGTGCATAACTTGCTTCATTTGTGTTTTATTTCTCTTCTTCATCGTGATGCTGGTTTTGTTTGGTTGGGTTCTTTGTGGGCGGGGGGTGTTTGCTTTTGGTTTTGGGTTTTTTTTTTTTATACTTTATTTCAGTTATTGAACTGTTCTACTGTTCTTATCTCAACCCACGAGTTTTACTTTTCTTTTTTTTTTTCCTGATTCTCCTCTCCATCCCACCAGGTTTGGGGGAAAAGTGAGTGAGTGGCTGCAAGGAAATTAGTGCCACTTGGGGTTAAACCACAATGTGGTGTAATCTGGGTAGCCATGCTGGCATCAAAGAGAAGGATATTAATGGTCCAAGACTGGAGTTCTGTTCCTGGATCTCAGTAGTCTCATCCCAGCAGTGTGTTTCACCACCGTCTTTCCTACCTTTTGCTTCTCAGGGAGGGAGAGCTCAAGCTGCTCATCCATATCTGAGAACAGTGGGAATCTGCCAGGCTCCTGGCATGGCATACCCATGTTTGCCATTGCAGTGCTGGAGCTCCAAGTTTTTTGTGCCACACAGTGGCTGGTATGACTACTTTTGTTTAAATGTGGGTCCAGCACATTGTGGCACTGGCTTTTTCTGGACCTTAGGGCATAGTCCACATTTTGTTTATGGATTTAAAAAAAATAAGAAATCAGTGAGTTCTTTTTCTGCATAATATAGGATTAGGTGGTCCTGCTGACTTTCTAAGTGGGTTCAAGAACCTCACCTGGAGACATGCTTTATGTTTGTGAGACTGTGCACATGTTGAGTTATTTGAAATAGCTGTTGTTGAAGCACCATTTTCTGTTTTAAAAAAGCCCTTTTTACTTGATAGATTCCATTCTGCCATACCCCAACCTACCTGTCCTCCAGCCTCCTTCCAGAAACCAGTTACAATTGGAGAGGGTGCAAAGGATGTAGAATCCAATGGATTAGCATTGCAAATACTCAGTTGCAGTACTAAGATGGGCTCCAGCTGCTCCCTCAGATCCTTTCCCAGGTCTTAGGCACTGGAGAGGAAGAGAGGAGCAGAAATTGTACAAAATGGGTTTTCACATCAGAGGATTCCTCCTGAGAAGTGTTGAGTATTTTATCATTTAATTCCAGGGTGATATATTGAGAGTCAAAGATGCAAAGTCTCTCAAATGATCAGGCCCTTCACAAATCGCAGCAACCCAGTGTGACAGAAACTGGAACAGAGTGTGGGGTCACACCTCTCATACAGCAGAGAGTGACTTACATAAGGAAACCCCTGTGATTACAAACAGGTGTCACATCACTTTTTCTATTAAAGTGATCAAATGGGTTGAAATCCCCAAAGATGAAGTTATTGAGGTTTGTGCTCAGGGCTGTGTAGACCAATTGCTTGCAGTCTCAGGGGAGGGGGAGCTTTGCACAGGAAATGAACTCTGGCCATTTGAATTTTCTTTAATAATTGTCTCAAAGTCTATTATGTGTGCACCACATCAAATAATTACAGGTCCTTTTTTTCTTCTTCCTTTTTTTTTTTTTTTCACCTGTTACCTAGGACTGTTTTGCTTTGGAAATCAAACTTTGTTATTTAGTCCTTGAACTGTTTCTTCCTCTGCTGTGTTCAGGAATTTATCACTGGTCAGAATAAAATCTCATCATGCAGTAGTAATCTTTAAAGTATAGTGATATGTGGATTGGATGAAGAAAGTAAAGAGCACTGAAGTCAGATTGTTTCTTGTAGTGTGGATTAGTGGAATAAACCAGGTTTGGTGTTCACAGGTTTCACAAACTGTTCCTTTGAGCCATATTCAGGTTCATCTTTCATTCTGTTTAGGGCAAGGATGTTTATTGAAAATGAAACATTTTATTTCACAGCGATGAATTATCAGTCAGTGAGTTATTCCTGTGAACCCAGCAGATTTTTGTAATCTCTGAGAATCCCCTTTTACCTCTTCAAGCTGCAGCTCCAGACTTCTCAATGAATAGGCTTCCATCTCCCTGCTCGTAAATGAAGGTCCAGGTCATGTGGTTAATTTTTCTTACTATTTGTCAAAGCTGATGGAACCCAGGAGCAGTTTAAAAAGTAGGAGATTCCCTTCCCCCAGCAATATTCCAGTGCCCTTGTCTGACCACACCAGATTGTTTGAGACCCCAGTTTGAAAGCAAATACCTACCCTTGGAAGCAATCCCAGGCAACAGCTCACATTAAGCGCTGGGTGGTAAATGAGGCTCTGATTCACAGCACTGCTGGGTGCTATTGCTCTGATACCAAAGGGTGGGAAATAGCAGACAAGCACAGGATTTTCCCTTGCAATCAAACCCTTTACTACTGGCTCTAATGGATATGTGCAGGTGCAGCAAAGCACGTGGGTGCCTGGAGAGAGGTTTGAATTTCTGCTTCTGTTCCGGGCTGAGTTTTTTGGTGGCAGTGTGTGGGTGTAGACACAGTAAAAATCACCACCACGATAAGCAATCAAAATGTTTGCTTTACATTTCAAGTATCAGTGCTCACCTTTTTCTGTCAGGTAACATCCCAACTATCCATGAATGCCCAATTCCAGTTCCCTTGTAATTAAGCCATAAATATGGCCAAATTATGGTGTTTTGTAGCACTGCAGCCATTGGACCACACTTCTTCTGCAGGTGTGCTGCAAGAAGCCATGGAAATGCAGCTGCCACAAAAGCATCTGGGAGAGCAGGGCCCAAATTACTGTTGCTGCATAGCAATCAGCCTGGATTGCTGTTGGTCTGATCAAAAGGTTGACAATAACACACTGCTGAATTGACAGACAGCCACTCACAACAGCTGTATGAGCCAAATAGAAGAAGGTAGGACAGGTTTCCAGTGCACAGCCCATCAGTGAGATTGCCAGTTTCTGTTTTATTTCTCCACTAAATACTATTATGCTTGACATTTATACATGTTCACCACTATAATTTCAAATTGTATTATTGAAATAAAGATTGGTATGTGAAAGCCACAAATGGTAGCTCATTTAATGCTTTCCGTGTGGCTTTGGCTCATGGTGAGTTTCTGACTTACAAAAGACTTGGCAATTGCACAGCTGGGCACCATGAGGGAAAAAAAAAAAACCTAAACACAATTTTGGAGGAGATATTTAAACTAGTTGAATTTCCTTTGCAGTGGATGTGTGCAGCATGGTAGGGCAGGTTCCCAAATGGGGCATTTCTGTGATCTTGTTTTTGTGCATCCAAACAGACTACATGGAACATGCTGTGAGGGAAACTGTGTGACATGATGGTTTTCTGGTATTTTGTAATGTAGGCAAAAATTTGCATAAGGTTCAGTTCTCAGGGATCAGACTGAAGGAATAACACAAGAATTTGGAAGTTAAACTGAGGCACAGATTAACTTGCAGCAAGCAAGTCACATAAAGAAAACAAGAAAAGGCACTTATAAATACATTAGGAACATATGAAAGACAAAAGAAAGTGGAACCAATTACTTAATGTGGAAAGAAAACAAAATAAGATGGCTGAGAACAGCTGAAATTTTTATTTTCCTTTATTTGACTCTTCTCAAACAAATTTGTGACCCTTCATTAAAGAGATTAAATTCAACAAGCAAACAGGTGGCTAGGTAAAAGCACTACAAAATGTGGATAAGTCACACACAGTTAAGGTGTGTCTGACTAAAATTACCTGTGAGAAGGAACCACACTTGGGGAATGAACCATCAGGAGGAAAGAAGCCACATGAGAGAATGGTTAACCAGCCAACCTGCCTACAACAGCCCAAAGGAGAATGGATCTTTTCATTAATAACCCTTTGGAGCATAATAAGGAGACAAAAAAAAAAAAAAAGACACCGAATTTGTCAAGTATAGATTGCATCATCCCTGCAAAACATCTGCCAAAAAAAGTGGTAGATGTGACATATCTTGAATTTAGTAGGGCTTTCAACACCATTCCAAATGACATTTTCCAAGTGGTGTAGAGGAAAATATATTATGGTACAATCATCTTGAAGTGGGTGCAGAGCTGCCTGAAAATCAGTAGAGTAACCTATTGATGGTTTGCTGTTGAATTGAGAGAGCACTTCACTGGAATGTACCCAAGCATCTAACACTGGGCCTTGTTGTTGTTAATATTTTCAGTGATTTGGATGATGAAGCAAAATCTACCCTTCTAACATTTCCTTTTGATGCCATCCTGGGACGTATTATAGACCCTGCAAAATACAGGATTAGAATACAGAGTGACATGGATAAGCTTGCCCAATAGCCCAAAATAATTAAAGCTAAATAAACAAAAATGCTAACTACATGGCTGAAAAAAATCAAATGCAGAGATATAAAATGAGGAATATTTCAGTGGGCAGCATGGAAGGAACTAGT
This sequence comes from Formicarius rufipectus, assembly GCA_013399695.1. Taxonomy (NCBI): domain Eukaryota; kingdom Metazoa; phylum Chordata; class Aves; order Passeriformes; family Formicariidae; genus Formicarius; species Formicarius rufipectus. The sequence goes on along the minus strand of VXAU01001955.1, from coordinate 887,061 downwards.
GTTAGGTCATAAATTAGATAGACATTGTTAATGCAGCTGTAAAGACATAAGGAATTTCATGAGGGAAGTGTTAATAAGGGTGTCTTGAGCAGGATGTGGGGAATAGTTATTCTGCTGTAAATGCTTTTTTGTGCTTTGATTCACATTTTCAGAACTATAAGCACAAATAGAAGAGAATCCAGTGGAAAGCGAGAATGACAAGATTTAAAAACTAAACTAAGCCTGTTTGAAGGGTGAATTTGTTTGATTAAAGTGAGAGGATTTCAAGGCATTTCCAGTGCAGAAAAGCTTGTTAGAGAATGGAGAGCACCAAGTCAGAAAAAGAGTAAATAGACTTCACTTTCAGTAGGAAAGATTTACATTCATTAAGAGTTGAAAACAAAACAAAAAAACATTCTAAGAATAATTAAGCTTTGGGACATGTTTGAAGTGGCTGGTATCAGAAATAGGAAATGTGACCTTGTCTGATTAAGGATATTGTGCTCAAACTGGTGATGCTCCTTAATACCACTGAACAAACTTAGTAATTGTTTCTACTATCCACCACTTAGGAATTCTCAGAATCCCCAAGGCTGATGTAGGGCAAGTCACTGACCAAGGCAGCTGCCATTTTTTGTGACTCATGCTTTCCCATCCTCAAAACTAGGGCAAGATTGAAATTCTTCATGTCATCCTTTCAGAAAGGTCAGATTCTTCCTTACCCTTTGCTGACTACTACTGATTCAATATATAGAAAACCTACAGTCAATACCTGATGTTCAGTGAATGTTTAATGACATAACAAAATTAAAACAAAATACAATTATAGTGCATGTAGTATTTGTATACACTTCTATTCATAATGCGTATTATTCCCTACATGAAACTTGACTTAAAATATTTTAGAAAGGGAAGTTTGCACTGCACTCTTCCAGCTCACAATTAGTTCTGTTCTGTTTCCTCATGAGCCTTACAGTGGAGGTGTGTGAGTGAGTAGAATAGTGTTGAGCTGTGCTGGTTTAAAGGTAAACTGGCAGGAGAAGTGAGTCCAACTCAGAATAAGAGTGCAAGTCAGAATAATAATTTAATAAAAATATCAGAATAAATACACTGATACAGAAGAAAAGTCCATTTGACCAACAAAATACAGATGTGCAGTCCAGCACAGTGGGGCACAAGCAGAATGGAGCTTGCCAACCTCCGTGCTGAGCATCATGTGGCCCCTCTGAGTACAAAGTAAAAAGAAAGAAGAAACCTGCTGCTGAGGATGATGCTTGCAGTCTGGTTGAGAGTCACAGTCCTCAGGCTCTGGTCTTCTTCTGGATCTGACAAGTGATGCTCCTAGTCCCAAAAATCTCAAGCTTATATATGCTTGGGCTCAGGTGGAAACACCCAGTCCCTCCCCCAGGGTGGGGAGTTTCGCAATGGGTGATTGACTCTGTGAGTGAATCATGGCATATTTTTAGCATCCCTGATGGCCCATTAGCAGACCTGACCCCTCAGGTGAGTGTAAAGGTGCTGATGCCTCCCTGGAGGGAAGTTATCACACCTGAGTCATAGGTGTGAAGACAGGAAAACTTCCTGATCTCACAGAAGTTCCTAAACAATCAACTAGTAGCCTGAGGAGTCAGGTGTACCCTGGGCAGCTGCTGCAAATGATCCATGGTTAGCAGCTCATGAGAAAATGACATAGAGTGTTTAGAATACACACCCACAGAGTGACAAACTGGTCCTGGCTACTATAACCAGGACATGTGCCAAAGATGGTGAATGAAAAATCTGGTCCTCCTGGTATCAGTGGTAAGAGTTCTGGGGCCTTCTTCAAAGGAAAAAGTGGACCAAAAGGGGTAGAGAGAAGAAATGAAATACAGCCAGTTTGAAACTTGGAAATAACAGTAAGTCAAAGCAGCTATGCCTGAAGTCCCCAAATTGATGGCCAGGTTAAGCACCAATGTTTGCAAAGCCTGGGGATGTTCTGTGCTGAGGCAGTACAGGTCTGTTTTTTCTGTCACTGGCAGGAGGGGTTAATTACCCCTCATAGGTGAAGGGTGTTGCAGAATGATCAGTACTCACAGTCTTTGCCTGCTGAATTGTATAGAGGTCACAGGCAGTATTTCAGGGAAGCTAAAGATCTAACCTTCAGTCCTACACAGGGACAGAAGTCTTTTTATTTCTCCTCTATATATAAAGAAGTTATGAGGTTAAATCTAAAGAACTTTGTAATATCTTTATGCCCTTAGTAGGTAATATACTTTTAATAATTACCAGGGATAACTATAATTTGCATCTTAGAAATGATTTATGAAGAGAGGTTTTCTGGGAAAGGTACATCTGTAGTCCCTGGTGAGTTTAACATGTATTGAAACACATGCATTGTTTTGTGGGGGAAAAAATAGAAAGTTGTTCTGATCCAGAACTGGTTTGAATCCAAAAGATTTTATTTGATCAGTAAATGAAAAAAAAAAAAAAAGAAGTTCTGTCATTTTTTTTATCCTAGCTTCAGGCTACAATATTGACTGCATTTCAAGAAAGTGATGAGTTTTATGACATTTTAAAGAAAGAAAACTAATTCCATTTGTAGACAGTCCCTTTCTTAACATTTGTGTTTATGAGAAAACAAATGCATAATGCAACATAGACCTTTGTATGGTGTAAATTCGGTTTGAAATTGAAAGGCATTCCATTTCAGAAATGACATGCTGTTCTGAAAAGTTAAATATGAGCTTGAAAATGTGGAAATGAACTAGGCCTTTTCATTCTTACTAGCAAACTTTAATAAATACAATTTAATACCATTGAAGGACAAATGATTCAGAGCACTGGAAGCAGAAAGCCTCCATGGATTTGGGTCATGCACTCAATCATGACTTCTAAACTTAAGCATAGATATGAGAAATACCCTTAGTTCTTTATACATTACAGCCTGGATCTAAACTCCATATTTTTGTCACACTTTGATATTGAGATATTGAGAAGGAACTTCTCTTAGTATCATTGATTGAATTGCTGATTTACTGCATCCTTATCATTGGTCATGAAGTTCTCAGTCTGTGAAATACATTCCATACACATCAAGACAAGTTGGTATACATGTAATCAAATGTTCTGAAACTCAGACAGTTGTGCCTTTCCCAAATGCAGTTTGAGTGTGATACATCATGAAATTGTAACATGCATTTCTGATCATAAGCCCAGTGAAGGAAATTGCTCATCTCTAAAGATGGTCTTCTATGTCTTTGAAATCCTCAGTATTTAAGCTCATGCTTAATTCTGTTAATGTGTACTTTCATTTGCCTGCATGCTATCCATGGTTTAATAGTTAAGTTTTAGTATATAAAAGAAAGGTGCTTGCCTGTGTTCAGTGCACACAGTAAAGGTTTTGGATTCCTATTTCTGAAAAAGAAAATCATCTGCTTTTTGCATCTTTCTTTCTTCTCTCTTTTTCTTAACCTGAGAGATATTTAAACACATGTTCTGCTTGCCCCCTTAGCACAGTTGTGGTCTGAAGTATCCAAAACAGGCTATGAAATACAGAGGTCTCAATCTTATTTGGTAGAACCAGTAATAAAGAATGTTATTTCATAGCTTTGTCACAGGTGGAATTTGATCCTCTTTTATTATATTTTCTTCATTCAAGGGCATGCTCAGACTAAAGAAGGATTTTATAAGTTATTTCAGTGGTATTGATCAAAATAAATGCAGGTGTTGGCATTTTTTCCCCATCTGCAACTAGTCAGGAAAACACACATCAAATTGGAAGCACTTTGGCCACCATGATGTTTTTATTTCTACTTGGGTTTGACTCTCATACCTCATATCTTTGAGAAGAAACAAAGTGGAAAAAGTTTAAGAAAAGGTAAACAAGAAGAAGTGTTTTCTTGGTTCAGTTCTGGAAGTCCTTACTTCCAACAAGAAATTCTTATTGTGGTCTGAAAAAGTTTGAGTACTTTATGCCTCCTCTAAAATAGAAATTCATTTCTTTGTTTCTGTTTGTAATCTCTTTTGTCACTTGAGGCTTGTCACTCTTAGACCACTTTTGTTTAACACTTAGTGGTCAAGGTACACAAGTGGTTGCAGAATTAATACAAATACATGGATCTAGGCTTTGATATTTGCATTCAGAGTATAAGCACAATAAAAAATCAAGAGTAACTAAAGCACAGATTATGGCAGATACTTAACCTGGAGAGCCACACTTCATGCCTCATATCTTACTGATGAGGAAATATTTTTCATAAAAATTTCAGTGTAGTCTTACTCCATCAAAAATAAAGAATTCCTTCTGAAAGAAAAAAACAACTAGGAAAACCACAACAAACCCCAAGAGGTTCCACTTCAGGGAAGCAGGCATTCAGAAAACCTTCTGAAATCCATACAGCAGGAACTTTTGTGGGTAAAATGTGATCAAAACACTGTGTGATAGGCTCATCTTCATGCACAAACACCTATCAGTTCAGTTAGCCTCTCTCTGTCTGATGAAATAGTTACATTGAGAGCATGATGATGTGCAGTTTTAAGCCTGCCATTGCTGATGGCTTATTTTTTTGTCTACTTTGACTTTAAAAGGTGCAGAGAATATGCAACCAGAATGCACAAACTACTGGTCCCTCTGGCAGAAAAGTCTGACCTACCAGATTTTCTGTAACAACCTGACTGGAATATTTGAAGAGGGAAGAACAAGTGTGTCTTGGAAGCAAAGAATGAATCCCTGATTTCTCCCTGCACAAGCAGCTCATTTGAAGCGTGAAGTGCTTTCTTTTGTGTGTATCAGAGGAGCCTGAGCTGTCCCTGGACAGGTGCTCAGAGGAGGATCTGACCCCTCTTGCTCCACACGTGGCCTTCTAACAGATTTGCCAAATACAGGAGATTTCAACATTTGTATGTGCTTCACATAGGCAGCCCCATTGCCTTACAGAATGACACTGGCCCATTCTGCTATCCTTGTTTGCCCTTAAAGCTATAAACTATTAAAAAAATTAAGTTTCATGGGAGCACTTTGTATCTTTCAGCATAACTACTATGTCTCTTCCAAGAATTGTGGTGAGACAAATTCACCTTTGTGCCTTCTGGTAAGATATTTGTAACATTGGTGGTCAATACATTCAACTTTGTGACTTCCAAAGCCCTGAATTTACTTGATCTTCTTTAAAAACAACATCAAAGATGGCCATATACAACAAAAAGAGGAACTCTCCCTTATTTGGGGATTTTAATTATATTTCAACTCCGCTGTAGTGCTCATTGTTTTTCATATCTTTGGCTGTGTGAAGTGTTCGTCAGCATCTGTCTCTGGGAGGAGATTGAGATAAACCTTACACCTTTTCTGGCAGTTGCTAAAGAAGAGCAAATTCAAGATTAAGGACAGTGGGAGGTTTTCTCCTTCCTTCTCTCTTCGTCTGGCAGTGAACATGTCCCTTGTGTCACAGGGCCCAAGTGGGAACTATGCTGAGAAAGTCTGACTTTAGTGAAGGGAGATGTTTAAGAAACAAAACCTTCAGCCCCAGTTCAGTGTAAATGCCCTGAGTGAGCTCATCAAAGAAGCTGGCAGCTGCATAAAGGCATCTCAGACTACACAACACATCAGTTTTTCTTCTGTGGTTCATAGATGTCAGGTCATGTTTCTTTGAAGATTTTCTTGTGGCTCTCTCCATCTCTGGTAGTAACATCTGAGAAGGATGAAATCTGCAATTTTTTCATGGTCAGTCAAGATACTTAGGCAGTGGTATATTAATTAGAACTAGAAAAGACAATGACACCATTGTGCTTAGGGTGGTTTTCTTATGGAGCATTAAAGTCCCAGTAAATGAGATGTCCTTTGGTTAAAGGCAGATGTTTCCAGAACAGGAAAATCTTGGCTGACAGAACCATTAGTCCATGGGCATGCTATCTTAATAAAGCAGTCAAGGTCATTGTTCACCTATCTATAGTCCCAAAATACAACCTCTAAATTACCTTCAACTAAAAACCAGTATTATTTTTATAAGCTTTTTAACAAAGATCCCACCAGGCTTGATTGTGTACAAACATAGAGCAGACAGATGGTGCCTGCTCTGGAGAGCTGGACTCCGAGACCTCACATTTCTCCTGGTGACTTTATGTGTTTCCTCTGATTAGGACATAAGCACTGTCAGGCCAGGAGACCTTGTTAAATCCTCCTTCCCCCAGCTTTTTCCATATGTATGCAACATTCAGCAGAGATTGAGACTTGAGATTTTTTTTTCTTATTCTTTCTCAGCCCAGTGCTACTCTATAAACTCTTTTCAGAATCTGAATAGGGCTGAGTCAATGCAGTCCTTCCTTGTTATTGCATCCTCTAAAAGCTCTATCAATTGTCTGCTGCATTATTCCTTATCTGCAAGCAAACTGGCCTTTTGGGTGGAGGTAGAAACATTCAAAACATAATCCTCTATTCAAAATTACTCTTTGATGTCGAGTAAGTTGTAAGATATGGAATTGTACTGCTTCATGTTAATAAAACACAGATATAGTATTAGCATACTTACTGTCTTTTATTAATAAATTAAACCTTATTTTTGTCTCCACATAGACTAATAGATCATACAGGCTGAAAACATATAAAGGAAGTAACTTGCTTTCATAGTGCAGAAGAAGTTCCTCCACTTTCTTTCCTTTTCCCACCCTTTTTACTTGAGTTGGCCATACAGTTTTATGCCTTTTCAAAACTTGCCCCAGCACTTTTGTTCCACTCTTCTGGTCTTCTTTCCTTTCTCTCTGCCATCCCCTCTCTAGAGGTGAGAAAAGTTTGGTTTGTGCCTTTTTCCTTTCTTTCAGATTTACTGGAAAAGAAGGGAGAGAAAGAAGGGAAGACAGAAGAAATGGGAAGATTAGGGAAGAGGGTGGGGGAAAAAAAGGAAACTTTCTATTTGACTATGATTTTTTTAGATCTTTTCTAAAATCTGGAATCTATCTAAGTAAAGCTAAATTTACATAAATCTAAATCAAATATTAAAAATAATTAATAACTCACAATTACAATTATATTACAATAATTAACCATTACTTATTTTAGTTAATAGTAAGCCAATGGAAATAATAATTGAATAAATCTAAATATAAAAATCTAATAAATATAGATATTTTCAAAATCTAAAATATTTTCTAAAATCTTAATTTTTCACTGAAAAATCAACACAGAAAATATATTTTTTTTAAAAGTCCCTATTTTATATTGGAAACGTTTTAGTGGACTTTCTTTTTTTATGGGTTTTTTGTGAGGTTTTTCCCTTCAGTTTTTTCCTTTTTTTTTTTTTTTTTTTTTTTCATCTGAGGGGGGGTTTCAAGATTAGTTTATTACTTGTCNGGAAGTAACTTGCTTTCATAGTGCAGAAGAAGTTCCTCCACTTTCTTTCCTTTTCCCACCCTTTTTACTTGAGTTGGCCATACAGTTTTATGCCTTTTCAAAACTTGCCCCAGCACTTTTGTTCCACTCTTCTGGTCTTCTTTCCTTTCTCTCTGCCATCCCCTCTCTAGAGGTGAGAAAAGTTTGGTTTGTGCCTTTTTCCTTTCTTTCAGATTTACTGGAAAAGAAGGGAGAGAAAGAAGGGAAGACAGAAGAAATGGGAAGATTAGGGAAGAGGGTGGGGGAAAAAAAGGAAACTTTCTATTTGACTATGATTTTTTTAGATCTTTTCTAAAATCTGGAATCTATCTAAGTAAAGCTAAATTTACATAAATCTAAATCAAATATTAAAAATAATTAATAACTCACAATTANTTTTTTTTTTCTTTTTTTTTCATCTGAGGAGGTGTTTCAAGATTAGTTTATTACTTGTCTTTCCAGAAGACAGCCCTCTGAGTCCTAGTTCTCTATTCACTCTTCTTAGGCTGTAGGGCATCAAAGTTCAGAAGGCACTTTCCATGCTCCTGTACGTGTCTTAATTAATTGCAGATTTTAATTTCCTTGGGACCGATGCAGCATCATTTGCCTTTTGTATTTGTACCATCCCAGCACAATGAGATTTCTTAAAGCCAGGATTGTGCCCGACAGGCATTTTGTTTATCAGCTTGCTGTTCTTGATTTCTGTATCTTCTCTCTCTTCTTGTGTTGTCTGCCTGTTTCTCCATCACTACCAGGTTTTCTGAGTGCTTAGTTCTCCTTGTTGGCCACCACGTTCTTTTGCTTTCCTGATAGCCACTGTCTCCTTTGGCTCAACTTCACCCAGAAGTCAAAGTTCCTTCCATGCTTCCCCTTCCTATCTTTCCTTTCAGCCTCTCCAAGTCCCAGATCTCCCTGCACTCTGGTGCTTTCCCAGGGAGCAGTGTCATGCATGATCATGGTGTTCAAGTCACCAGCACTTGTACACACTGATAATTAAAGGGTTAGTAAAATAATGCACTGTTAAGTGTGAAGGATGTCAGATTAAAGGTTATGCAATGGACTCAATTAAACTGACAGTAGAAAGCTGGGGAGGCAGGAGTTCAGTTTCTTATCCCAACTGGCAGTTATTTTGCCTCCCTATCTGTTATTAAAGAGAAAAAAAGCTAAACCCTAGAGACATCCTTAACTGCCACTGCAAATATTCTCATGAAAGTACAATAAAATCCTTGGCACGTAGATAGGACTTATACCTTCTAAGCAGTGTGCTTGACAGCCCTTAATCCTGTTGACTTAAGGCATTCTCTGAATATTTGCTGTACATTTCTGTAAGAATGTCTGCGAAGTGGGACAAGAGATTTTCTATCAAAAATGGTACATAAGCATCAAATCCATTTTGCAACTTGGCGATGTAGATTATCCTGAAAGTAAACAGAGGGGTTTTGGAAGATAAGAGGAAGCACCTTAGATCCAATTACATATAAAAGAAGTAACCTCAAAGTCAACTGGTTTTGTAAGTCACAAACGGTATGTCAGCTTTTGGCCTCTCCATACTGTAGTGACCATACAATTCACCATGAATATAATCACATTTATAGATGTTAAACTCAGAAAGGTCTGTCCCATCTGAATTCCTACAGGGGTCATTAAACCTTCCCCTGACATCCCTGTAGTCACCCAATGATTTCCAACAGAGACATGGATTTTAAAACAGACTGGGGAAACCAAAACCAAGGAAGAAAATAATAGATGCAATATAGCTCCTTTGCAGTGGCCAAAAAGCTAATGTAGAAAAAGAAATGCTAAGTAGTTGGAATAAATATGATCATGTATCCTTGCCATGCAATGACGTGGATGGACAAAAAGTGTTCTGTCCTTTTATGTAGAGATATTTTAAACACAACTCTTTTACTTTCTTTTCTTTTTTTTTTTTTTCTTTTTCTCTTTTCTTACAGAATTTTAACAAGGTTTGGGAAATAAGGCAGTTCTCTGGTCATTGTAGTCTTCCCTAGCTGCTTGCTCTGAACAGCACTCCATATCACATGTGTGTCAGCCTCTCTGGTAGTATTAGTAGGTGCTGAAGGGGGCTTAAACTGACAGGTTAACGCACCTAAATATCAGTGTCTGCAGGACTGTCTAAACTCCCATTACATCCTGTGCAAGTCTAGACAATACAGTCAATTGTGCCTAGAGAAATAAAGATAATTTTCAGACTAATATAGGTCCTTAATTTTAGATATTTTAATTTGCGAGTTGAAGCCCTCCCTTATCATCCCACCACCATCTGATAACAGTCCCTAACAATGAGGCACAGATTTCCTGGAGGAGCTGTGGGATTTTTAGCCTTGTCTCCACCCCACAGTGCCCACGTGTGCGTCCAGACATTTGCCCTGTCTGTGTCAGGTGCCACATTTAGGGAGCTGTAGGGAACCTGTGACTCTGGGAACAGCCTCAGAGTCACATCAGGGATAAGGAGGTGGAGAGCTAAAGCTCTTCCCCTTTTGAAGCTCAGAATTATGTAAGACCTGCCTTCATCAGAGCTGTTTCCACCTCTGATATTGCAGACTGTTAATTTCCTCTGCTCTCACTAGTGATTTTGGCCACCTCCTCCAGCCTGGTTAGGAGTAATGTTACTAAAAGACACTTTGTTCCCCACCCTAGAAAAGGTGCAGCAGCACAAGAGGCTCTGCCAGATCAAGGATAGCATTGTACTAATAACACAACAACTCCCTGTTCACAGAGGAGAAGAAAATGAAGAACCAAACTGTTCCTGCAGCAATTTCAGTGTTGTGTCATAGCTCCCCAGAGCATGTCAGGCATTTTCTAGCTGTGAAATAGTCTTCACTTCCAATAGCTTCCAGTGTAAACCCAACTACACATCATTGCAGCACATACTTTGTCAGAGAACATCTCCTTGGTGGTTGTTCAGAGAACTTTTCCCTGTGGTTGAAGGTCAGGGAAGCAGCTTACCTTAGCTGTGTCTCCTCAGCCTGGTCCTCAGCCATCCTGCCTGCCCACAGTCATCTTCATGGCCTAAAAAAGGGCTTCTGAAATGACCACTGAAATCACCATTCATCAGAGCTTAGGTTGCTGTTACTTGAGTTGCTTTCTCTAAGGACTTACCACCTCAATTGAACCTATAAAGAAAAGTAATCTCCAACTAAGATTTTTATTTACTGTATTTTGATTGAGTGGGGTTTTTTTAACTGGTAGACCCTTGACTTTATTCTTTTCTCATGTGAATTGGATTTTCTTTATAGTAAAAGTGCCAACATTACTAACAATATTATTTTACATATCTGAGGGGTTCATTAAAAATCAGTATAGTTTGACAATCACTCTTTCTGTTATAGAAGCGAATACATTTCACATACCATCTGGAACTAGGCAGTGAATTCTCTCAATTATTTTAGGCACATAATTAAACTGAATGGAAATAATGGTTTTATAAAATAATTTGGCGACAGTTCTGGCACTTTACTAAGCATAAAAATTTATGAGAAAGTCAAAGTTATTTATCATGCTTTTATCTTCTTTGAAGTGATGCCTTTCTTCTTGATGGCCATGTTTGTTAGGATATAGAAAAGTGCTGCTCTCAAAGTGATTTGCTCCTGTAGCACCTTCCTCTAGTTTCTTTTTCAAAGTGATAACTGTGAAACAAACATAAAAGGGATCTACATTCTTTGCACTTCTAGAGGTGGAATGTATTTTTGTGGCATTCCTTTAAACAGATACTGATTTATGAGGATCCAACATATTCCATATTCCTAATGCAGTGGAACAATGCGGAACACAATGAATTTAATCTGGCCCATACCGGTTACAAATGGTGCAGGTTTGCTGCCTGCTTCCACCCAGGTGGCAACTTCTGATCCTGGGAAGCCCCCACAGAAGAAGGCACTGCTCAGGAGCCCTTGACAGTAGGTCTGCAAACATAACTGAACCCATTAGCTGGGAAATGTGCACTTTCTTTCGTTTTTTTCTCCAGAAGTTTGATTTTTCTTCAGGTGTTGCTAGAAAAAAGGAGGATTTATGTTTCTATTCGTTGTGTACTTGATATCCAAAACTCGATTAAGCAAACAAAAGAATGCACAGTATCACTTGTTTTGTGGCAACACATGAACCAGTGGCTTTTAAAATAACCTCTGATTCTGAGGCCAGATGGGATCTACTGAATGTCAGGTTTTTTTCAGAAGTAGCAAGTTCAAATAAAGCAATGGGAAACCCAATAAAAAATGCCTGTTTTTCAGAAGCATAGGCACTGAGTGCAGTTACTTTCAAGATTCTGAATGACTGCATATACTATTGTAAAGGATAAGCTTCAGGACACTGGAGTTTATGTGACCGTGTATCACTGCAAATGATGTAGTGACATTTCTTGGGCACATCTCCAGACAAAGCAGAGAGATACAGAGCAACAATGTCATTGCAACCAGATAAAATATGTTTTATTTACAGATGTTTCAAGAAAAACTGCATCTGACCAGAGCATCTCCTACAGAATACAGTAAAACAGTAAAAGAAAAGAAAAGAAAACAGTAAAATTCAAAATAAACTAACCATTCTGTGGATGGATTGAATTCCTGATAGTCATTCAATAGGTCTTTTAATGAACCTACCTTTTTAAACATTCATAATAAGTTTTCATTCCATGTGTTTTCCTTGACCATTGAGGTTACTGTATTACCTAGCTCCTTTGTGATGTAAAACACTATTTATAGAAATAGAGGACTTTAGAAAAGCCCAATTCCCTTCCTTAGTTGCTGGGCAAACATAGCAAGGAGGTTTTTGGGAGTTTTTTTGCTTTTCTATAAGGATTGAGAAAGAGCAGCGGTTTCCAAAGTTAGGGATCACTAACAGCTATTGTTCTCTCATAGCACTCTCTTAACAGCCTTTAATTTGACAGATTCAGATATTTTTAGGTGAAAAACGTTGCACTACCTACCAGACCATTTGCATGTTTCAGATGATAGTTTGTTAGTCACTTGCATAGACCTTTATATAAAAAATAGTAATTCTGCAGCTCATGCAAAGAGAACAACATAGCTGATTCACAAAGGTAAGCAATACAAGTTATAGAACAATACAGGTACAAAAAAGATGCATCACAAAGTAATGTTATTACACACCTATTTTGGTGCTTCAGCTAGTGAATCCTGACATCAACCTCCCCTGGAATTGACTTGTGCTGAAAATTTGAGTTTTGGTTTTACTCCGCCTGGTGAAGAACATTTAGCTGCAGTTCCATGAGTGATGAAAAAAGTTGAGGGTTTTTTGTTTGGTTTGGTTTGGTGTTTTTTTTTAATTAAATAGCAAATAGATGAGTTTGATACTAATGCACTAAGCATGTAATGGGACATTTAAACAGTACAAGTGAATAGTAAGGGCCATCTTCCAGAAAACAAGCCCTTCACAGGAGACAGCTGTAGCTCTGCTAGTACCTTACGGTTTGTTGAATGGTGCCATCACCTGCTTTTAGGCAACTGAAACAAACCCTAAGAATGGGATTTGAACAGGAGGCATCCAAACACTAGCCAGTCCACTAAATTCCCATGATAATGGAGGCTGTTGATTAAATTAGTGGAGTCAGAAGAATTCAGGTCACCCTAAGATAGAAATCTATGTCTCATCAATTGAACTGTGCCCAGAACTCCATTAACTGCATTGACTGGATCTCCCTGGTCTGTAGTGGGAATGTGGAGTTGTGGTTTGTGTGGTCACACTGTGGTATCACTCTGCAAGCTCAATTCCACCCTAAATGCTGAGTTATGCTCTCTACCTTTTTTCTTTCTTTTTTTTTTTTTTTTCCATGAGACTGTGCATATACAGTTCATTATAGCCTTGTGAAGGTTGTCATAGTGGGAGTGGCAATAAATAGGACATTTGGTCCAAAAAATGCCTGTGAGGGATTTGGGTGCTCTATGATAATTATACTTACCATTTTGATGTAAAATTCATCAAAAGGGAAACAGTTAATGAAATGATTGTCCCAGTTCAGAGTTTATTTAAATGTCATGGATGAGAATCTGTTGAGGAGACCAGAACAGATATTACTGTTCATCCAACTCTGTTGTAGCACAGTCATCTATACACTGAGAAATAATTGAGTGGTTTTGCTTAGCTGACACATTTTAGGTTTCCTTCACAGCCTTTGCAGCTAGAAACAGCACCTCCAAATGAGAGGTGCAATGCTATCTCATGCTAATGAAATAAATGTGACAGCAACCTGGAAATGTCACTAATCACAACTCTGCCTAGGGGTATGAGACAGGAAAGCGTTATTTCTGTCCTGTTTGGTAAAGTATTAAATACTGATTAGACTCCTGTGAAAGTAACAGGTATAAGAGAGAAAACGAGCTATCCCTGTTTCAAACAGTGCTTCCTTTTGTCACAGTGGGTAGTTCAGCCTGTTTAGGATGTATTTTTCTAGCTATAAAAATGTCTGCAGATGATTGAGGATTACAGACTCCACAGCATGACTCCACAGTTTTGGAGCTCAGCCTCCATTAGTCGCAATTCTTCTACTCCTCAGAATCCCTCTTTCTTCATCCTTTTTTCCTTCCCCTATTGCAAGCAAGCAGGCACTGCCATCCCGCTGCTCCCTGCACCACATCATTGTGGCAGCTTCTCAGACTTCTCATTGTGAGGCTTGGAAGGCTTTTGGAGGGAGAGGAAACTTCTGCTCATCCTGAAATTGCCCTGGTAAGCGGCGAGTGGCTTTCTGCAGTGTCCTAAACTGTTCACTGCCTCCCTTGAAAGCTCGGTTCAGCCTGAAGAGTGAGCAAAGGAGCAACTCAGAGGTTGTGCAAGATGATCTTCAAGCCATGCTTAATGAAAAAGTATAAAAAGAGGAAAGCATGAACCTTTTTGTCTTTCTCAGATCTTTTATAAAGGCTCAAATATTAATTTAAGTTTAACCTCATTGAACCAGAGTCTTCTCTCTCATTTTTACTGACACTTTCAAGCAATCCATTAAGACTATATCTAGGGATAATTAAGGAAAGTTCAGTAGGAACAGATTGTGCTCTGGGCTTCTCAACAGTTACCAATAATGATGTTAGAATGAAAGAACTGCTCAAAATCCAGAATGTGTATTTACATAGGGTATAAATAAATGATGCGGCAAAAATGAGGGTTTAGTTGCAGAAAGTATGTGCTCTGCAGCTATTCTTGATAAGACACTTCATTCTGTGTCCCTTTGTTCTTCTCTAGTTCTCTGTTTGAATTTTTATTAATATATTTATTTTTTTTAATGGTAGGACATAATGGCATGTAGTGCCTCCTGGTAGATATTTACAGGACAACTAGTCCACAGGCTCCAATTTCAGAAAGGGCTGTGGGCAAAATTATAAGGATCATTAATTACGTCTTCTGTAAGTAATTGCATTTTTTTGGATGAGTAGCTTGTTTGCAGAACTATCAGTCTGCTAAATAATAGCACATTTGCATAGTAAAAAAATGTAGAGCACAAGAAGTGTCTCCCCTGGAGCATCTGAAGGATACAGTAGTTGATGCAGGACCATACCAGTTCTGTACTGCTTTTTCTACTTTTTTTTAGGGAGTGTTGATTTGAGGGAAACTGCAACGTTTCCTGAACTCAGTTCAGTATCAAAGCAGCAGCTTTTTCAATGGTGTTCATGGCGGACTGAGCCCCCTCATTCCCCAGTCATTGCAGCTCTGCAGTGAAGTGGACAATGAGTCTTTTGAGATGTAAGGGATTCAGGGACTCTGAGGTGATGTTGAACACTCATTTGGTATTTCCCACTCATGGAACTTGAAATCTAATCACCAAAATGCTTAAGTGAATTTAGACATCGCTATGAGTATCAAATCACTGTGTGATTTGCACGTGGCCATTATAAAAAAGAGTTTGATTTTATACTTTCTAGATTCTTTGTTGTTCAGCTGTTTGGTCTGCTCTGAGGGCTGTGATTGTTCTTTTCAGGCTGTGAGTATTGAGGTCAGTGAGGGACCAAGCTGTTTCTGGTTGTCCTTGAAATGGAGGCGAGAGGAGGGTTTGCGATGTCACATTGACATGCTCCTTCCTCTGGCATCTATTATTTCCATTCAAAGGGCAACTAAAACAGTATTCTCAGCTTAAATACAATGTTTAAACCTGTGAGATTATTTTCTTTGAACATCAGGTAGGCAGGTGAATTTCTAAAGCCTCTGAGGTAGTTTTGAAGGCAGGTAAAAAGTGTAAGTGGTTTTTTGTCGTGCTACCCCACAGCACTTATGTAAATGGCCATTTGAATTGGTCAGTCCTTGGGAATTCTAGAAATGCACTTTTGATGCATAGAAGCTATTTTTATACATTGTTAGATAATTTCTTAATCTATCCTGAAGTGATGTATCCCTTGTTTTAAGCAGGGGGTTGCTGTGGGATCCTGTTAGGGAGGGTATGTCATGGAGGAGCCAAAGTGGGAAGGTCAGCCAGGAATTGGGACATCAGTGGAGCTGGCATGGCAGGGTAAAGCATGCAGAGCTGGTTCAGGGCTGGCAGGGTAGGTCTCCAGACATATCTATAGGACAAGATAGGTCCACAGTCAAGCCAGATTTCAAATCAGCAGGTTGGTATGAATAGGACACATGGCCAGGCTCAGACATAGCTACAGCATCACTCAGGAAAGGACTGAGGGCAAGGGCTGGAGCACTGGCAGCTCCCAAGTGAAGGGGTCAGCCCCTGATGGAGCCCCTCCCAGGCTGTCTCACACAGCCCCTTTCCCAGCAGTCTGGTCTCAGGTTGCACCCATGCCACATCTGATCTGGCCTAGAGTGCTGGCAGTCAAACCCTCAGAGCAGGGATGAAGTTTTTTAGAGTCTGTTGATGCACCTGGAACTGCTGGCATCTGCTGCTGACTGCCCTAGCCCTGAGGGGACTGGTGAGAGCAACCTGTCTTTCCTTGCTGCATTCCCTCTGCATGTCTCCCACTTATCTACTGGACTGCATGTGCCTGGTGTCCCCATTGCACGATGCTGGATTTTATGGACTATCCTGAAGTATCTACACTTTGTGGCCCTTGTGGTGTCCTTTCTCAGCTATGGCTTTTGGGTGTAGCTTAAAACTAATGTTCTGGCCACTGTGGCTACATCCCCAGCCTGTTAAGTAAAAGCAGAGATGATCCTACTCTTTCCTCAACGTGTTTCATTGTGGAGAATTTGATCAGGGGCACACAAATCTCTCCTGCACTTTTGATGCAGAAGATGATCTCCTTGGTTTCTGCTGCTGTAATGGATGAGTCAGAGATGATAATGTGTCTTTCTCTGTGGTCAGGCTGCACACCAGTGTGTTGAAGGATGCTGTCCTATGTGAAGAGCATTCATTAACTCAAGGAAAATCTTCAGGTCTCAGATGCTGCAGGTCAGCCCCTGCTGTCATCCCAAATGGCCCAGACTTGCTTATATGTCTGTACTGAAGTCACATTCCACTGAAAGTTACTCTGGTGCTTGTGCTGTGCTGCTCTGGACACACAACCTTTTGCTCCAAGTGCAAACACTTGGTAAGAGAAGAAAGAAATCAACTATAAAATATAAGATATAAAACATTCAACTCATTTGTATGAGACACTATAGAATGCTATTTTTGTATGTGTCAGCAATATCCAGGCGAGCTCATTTTTATTCCTGACTTCTGCAAAATCACTGTGCAGTTATGAAGGAAAGGTGAGACTGTAGTACCCTGGTATCTTTGAACCCTTTACTGTGTCTTCATGAGACATTCAGAGAACAACCTAGGAGAGCAGATGGCACAAAACACCACAGAGCATCCTCATTCTGCTGCAGCAGCTCTACAGATGTGATGTTTCCCTCCAGGGCTACTCTGGTATCTCATGAGAGCTGAATGGATGGGCTCGCAGTGAGACATGAGGTGTTGTGATTGCCACTGTTGTCATTCTAGAGATATTCTGGAGAGTCTGTTGGCACCATCCGAGATTACTTCATGTACCCTGTTCTTTGGCACATATGACTAATCAGTTTCCACTTAGAATACAGAAAGTTCAGTGACTCCATCCCTATTTGTTTTATTTGTTGAGAGCAAGGTGTTGAAAGCAGGCTGCTTTATGGTATAGAGGATCCCAGGGTCCAAACCTACTGAAGGCTCATGTATTTGGGGGTGAAAAGGAATGTGAAGATTTATATTGGTATGATAAAGAGAGATGTCCCAACACATTTGCACCTCTGCATGCAGAATGAATGTTCACAGTCACATTGCATGGTGTAGACAATCAGTGGCACATCATGGCTGCAGCCAGCTCCGAAAGGTTGGGAGGTCAGACTGTTCTCCAAGTAAAGGGCTTTAGAAAAATCAAGTATATACAGAACAAAACTGTGCTAGAAATGCAGTTTCATTTTCTGATGAGTTTATCATACAAACCTAATTTTTTCACTGCAGAATGAAAATGTTTTCTTTTTTTTTGAGAATTGGAAGGGAATATTAGATGAAGGTTATTCTTAAGAACTTAAATAGGTACTTCTTCCTTGAAGTATCCAGTGTTTCCTTTGGTTAGATGGACTGAAGTTGAAATATAAGGCCTTTTTTGAAATGCTTTTGAATTAACGAAGGCTCTCTGCTGGGCATTCTTATTCAAAACAAAACAATGTGTCAGTGGAGGGGAGAAAAGGAAATGAATGTGGTTAAACACACAAGGAAAGCAATGACAATGAGTGCAGCAGAAAGTAGTTTCCTTATAACGCTGATAAGAAAGATGAGAAACCTGGTGTGACATTGTTTGCATATGGAACTGGCAAAACTCCCCCCTTCAGTGTGGAAAACCAGAGCTTTGAAGAAGTTAAAAATGAACTTAAAGGAGGTATTAAACTTTCAGGAAAATGACACCTGCAAGAAGAGGCAGAGATTGCCCAGGGAAAGGTAAACAGAGCAGTGCACAAACTCTGCAGCAGGTTCCAAGTGGCAGAAAACTCCAAATCATTGAACTGTTATTCATACATAAAGAATCATGCCATATTGTAATGACAAAACAATCCAAATCAATAACTTTGCCCAATAATTTTAAGAACTTAAATTTGGGTTCAGATAGTATGATAGTGAGTAGTCTAATGAGCCAGCTACCAGATAAGGCAGTCTGTCTGGCCAGGAGGTTTCAGGTTTATGATCGAAGCTTGAAAGTCTTGTCACTGTGTTTTCCATGTGTCACCCTAGAATAAGCTCAGTCACATTGTAAGCCTCATTAAAAAAACATTGTGAGTATCTCCTTGCAGGTTATTTTTGATTCTTGTTTTTTCCTTATTTTGACATGTAGCACTTTACAAGTTCCTATTTTTTTATAAGATTTAAATTCACAAAAGAGCACAGGATCATGAACTTCTTTTTATGTTGCCTGTTTCTGGGTCAAACCTTGCAATTTGTCACGTAGCAAAACATCCTGTCTTATCTGGAGTTATAAACAGCAGAGAATCTTCCTATTCCCTCAGCAGGGATGTACACCTGCCTGGAAAATGAAAAAAAAAAATTCTCTGATGCCTCTGATTTGACGTGCAAGGCATTTTATTTGGCTAAGGGAAAATATCTCAGTTGCCTTAAATGGGTTTTGTTTCAGACACTTAAGTGCTTACATGCATTGATTGTGTTCAGTTGTGTTATTGACCATGCTGTTTAAAGGCCATGTGCTCCATCCTGTGCCTAGACAAGTCCTTGGTGCATACAGGACGCGTGCATAGGTGTTGTGCTAGGTGGGTGTTGTGGCACATCAACCACAGAAAAGAGTGCGAGACCTGAGAACCAGATCTGTAATGAAAACGGGATACTGGGCATCTGATCTGTGACAGCTGTCAGGATGAGGGCAGACCAGGATGTAGTTAATCCAAATGAAGATCTTTGCCTTCATTTTGAAAAATCAAAATGTTCTCTTTCAGTAGCGCAGATAAAAACTGAAATATGTGAGTGGAAGTCTTCATGGGAAATGCTGATTTTTCTGGAAATCGTGTTTTCTACTGCAAAGAAAAAGTTGTCTGAGTGGTGGTATATTCCCAACTCACTCTAACACTCTGTCTGAATCTTAGTGTTGCCATCTGGCACCCAGTTGGAGAACCACAACGGCATATGTTTCTTTTATGTTGCTATTTGATATTTATGAGTAAGACAACTTGGTAATATATTTGGCTAATTACTTTTTTAAATTCTGTGTCCAGAAAATTCACTGGAAATGTAGTGCAAAACTTTGTGGAACAAAAGTGAGCAGGAAGCTGTTATCCACCTGTAATAAAGAGGAAGTATAAAGCAAAGACACAGCACACAACCACACTGCAACATGCAGTGTTGATCATGCAAGGCTACACTTCCCAGGTGGAAGTGATGAGCAGGCAGATAGTCAAAATCTTGGGCTTCCAAATCAGAAACATTGACAGCAGTGTTCCAGTTGAAAATGATTGCTTTTAAATGTAATGGCTGTTGTCATCCTTGGGCTGGCTGCCTCTCTTCCATGCCCCTGAAAAATATGTCTGCTGTTTAAAGCAAATACAAAATACTGATTGATAACCAATCCAAAGAATGTTGCTTTAGTGATGTTCATATCCCTGTTGACAGGGCTCATTAGTGTGGGTGTTGGTGGAGCTTGTCTCACATTTAATCATGACCTGATCATGCCTCTGACTGGCAGCAGATTCAGGAGGCACTATGGGGTGAACAAGCATTTGGTGCAGAGAATGTTTACTTGGAAATGGCTGAGGGAGAACACAAAGGAAGGGAAACATGAGCTCTTCTATCTACTAGACCCTCAGTGGGCAAGACCCGTGGAGTAGTAGGAGACAAAGTCAGATGATTCCTGCACTATTTGGGACAGAGGGATGCACTCTTCACAAGGCAATTCCCATTCCTACTTCTCTCCCTGGTGAGGTGACTGCTTTTGTCCTGGTCCCTTCTCCTCTACCGGAAATGATCCAGAAATGATCCAGCTCTCCTGTGAGCAACTGAAACACTTAGAGCATCACCAGGCCTTCCAGGTTTGTGATGGACCTCATGTGGGCAGGGGGACACCAGCAATTAGGAATGGAGATAGACACATTTGGTCTTTTACGTTGTGTAAAAAGCTCTTCTGGGTGTTGCACGTGCTCCTGTTGGTTTGAGAGCATAGTGTTGGGGAACAAGTACTCAGTACATGTTAGACAACTTTACACTCCATGGTTTGGACCTCTGTGTTCTCCATAAAGACTGGAAAACATTATGTGCATTTTTGGAGTGGGTCTGCCAGTTTGGTTTCATCCAAAAGGGATCTGTTCATTATGCTGGACCCACTTCTTAACCTGTACCAAGCTGCAGTAAGTGAAGCCCATCAAGGGATCCACATCAGATGGGCCCCACTGGGGCCTGAGGTGAGCCAAAATTTCTCATGCTCTCTCTGCTGGAAGAGCCAAGGCCATGAAAAGTTGTTGCCATTGAATGTCATGAGGTAGTCCAAAACATCTGGGATGGGAGGCACCTGAACAACAAATCTGCACTGGCTCCTTAGCAGTACTGCCAAGTGTAACTAATTTTGATTCTCCTTAAATCATTTCCTGCTGAGCTATTCAATAATTAAAGTAAAAAGATGGGAATTTACATTTTTCCTACAGAAAGTTGTTACCTTTCAGGAATATTGACTAAAATAACAGTAATCTCTTTGAAAAATCACAGAATCAACATGGAATCATAGAATGGTTTGGGTGTGAAACGACCTTAAGGATCATTTAGTTCCAACCCCCTGCCCCAGGCAGGGACACCTTCCACTGACCAAGATGCTGAGGGTCCCATCCAACCTGGCCCTGAACACTTCCAGTGCTTTGAGTTTCTTTAACATAATTTAAAAAAATAAAAATCTTCCATATAGATGCTTTTTGACTAAGAAAAAGCCTGTGATTCTCTTAACACAGCAGAACTAAGAGATGTGGAGGGTGTAACAGTACCATGTACAGTACCAATAGAGTTTATTGGGCTGTTACTGGAATCCTGCTGTAAGTTGTTATTAATTAATAACTGTAGATTCATATTTTTAAGTATTATTAGTAGCAGTCTTTCATGCAAAAATATAAAAATGTGTTTCTTTAGATCTAAAACTGGATTATTGGCATTAAGGAAAGGACAGCAACCAAATTTGCTGGAAGTTGGCTGAGCTTCTGAGATGCTGCATGAATCTATATATTACTTTAATAGAGCCACATTTCACAAAGCAATGCAATTTAACTGATTTAAATTGCACAACAACAAATGCACTGTTTGCTAAGAGCAGTATAAAAACGAAAGCTACCTTTGGTAGAGTCTGTGCAGAGAAAATGAGAAAGGAACAGATGGGGAAGCATTTACATAGGAGATGGCAGGCAATTTCATTTTTTCTATTGGCATGCTAATTAATGATCTTTCCAAAGCAGGAATGCTGTATAAATCTCCTAAAGGAAGGATAATAGCAAGGTCAGATGTATCTACTAAACTATGCAGGAATTTGAATGCACAAGTATTGCAAAATCCCATGTCAGATTAATAACCTGTTATAAAGAAAAATTTGAAGTACTTGGTAAATACAATTTGAAATGCAGATAGGAGATAGAAGGGCAATGCATTGGAATTTCAAGCTGCAAAACTTGAACTCTTGAGTTCTCCTGGATCCTGAAATTTGTTTCAGTCTGTTGCAGCGGTTGAATGCTGAAAAGCAGAGAGGAGACTCAGATCTGTCATTTTCTCCCTTTTCCTGAGTCCCTGGATGTCTTTGAAAGTCTGCATAGTTTAGCTGAGAAATAGGGTTTCAAAAACTTCAAAGCATTCTGTTTTGCTGAGATGAACATATGAAATAGGGGAGGCTTTTCTATAGCTTAGAATAATAGTCAGAATATTTTCAATATTTGGTGTAACTGAAAGCTGTGTAAAGTTCCTGGTGCTGCTGTGCTGGCAAGTGTGCAGTTCTCTTGTCTGGTCCAGAGTTCAAGCTCAAGCTGCCAGGTAGTCCAAGTTGCATGTCTGGAGTGCTGCTCACCTGAGTGACACAGTGCCTTATGCCCACCAAATCCATGGCAGTGTAGGACTTTTTATTTTTTCATAAAATAAATGGAAAAACTGTCTAAGGTCACCCTCTTGGGCTGTGCTAGAGAACTGTAACCTGGGATCCCCACCCCCAGCTTTGCCTGAGTCCAAGGCTGCACTGTCTGGGGGTGTTTCTACCTCTCTGTAGCCTCATCTCCTTATATCATCACCTCTGACATTTTTGGATCTCTTCATCTGTGATCTCTGCTGACTTTCTGTCTCACAACCAAGTCCCTGAGAATTCAGGATTCCAGCACATCTGGCTGTGCCAAATTCCTTTTTTTTTTTTTTTTTTTTAACATGTGAAGATAATAAACCTAAAATATTCTGTGGCTGGAGAACATTTAGAAAACATTTGGAACAGTATGACTGTGAGGAGAGTTAAAATGTGTATTTTGTGGAAAAGACCACGGGGGTCATCTTACAGGTTGACTTAGGACTGCAGTTCTGGGAAGCATTTGATCCGTAATGTCTGTAGAAATCTCTGTGCTCACTCATAGTGCTGGATGTTAAACTGAGTGAGGAATTGCTTGGTGATCTTCACTTTAAATCAGTTCTTCTTGTAAATAACTGGAGGCTAAATTCACAAGGAAGACTGAGATAAGCTCCAAAGTCCCAAGGTAGAGCAGGAGCAGCCCTCTGACAGCCTCCATAGCAGCCCTGCGGCTGGGCTCGAGCAGAGTGATGGGTTCCTTGGCAGTGTGGAGCGACGTGGTTTACAAGTCTCACATTGTAGGACTCCACGCTACCACTCCTTTTCTTGTTATTTTCCACACTAGCTCAAGGTTTTCTGCACTGGGAATTTTTAATGACTCTTCATCAGCCTTTAGTGGGAAAGTGAGGATGTGAATTTCATATCCAGAAATTACCTTTGGAGCAGTGGGGCAAAACTCCATGTACATCTGCAAGTAAACCTTAGGGAAACAAAGGGATGAAAAAACCCAAACAAATATGGTGTTGGAAATCAGGACCCTAAACAACAGTAGCACAAATGTGATCATCAGAAGTAGTGTTTGACAAAATAATGCAGTAAAGTCTACTAATGAGTACTCACATATCATTGAGTGGAAGACAGTCCCCATCTCAACATTTAAAAAGTAGGCATTTAGATGGAAGAAAATAGCATCATGTTTTTCTGTACTTTCAGTAGTGGATAAGATGCATTAACAAAATGTGACTTAGAGGATTGACAAGCAAGTAGGACTCAGGCAAGTATGCCTACACAGAAAAACATGAACGAATAAAGCTGGAAATAAAACAAGGCAGGCATTAAAAATTAATTTAAACCTTGAGATTGCAGAAAATGCTAGATACTACAAATTGTTATATGTGTGTGAAAAGGTGCAAAATCTAAGCATTGTATAAGCAAAAGAGACTCAAATCTCCAGCAAAAAAAAAAAAAAAAAAAATAGAGGTAAGGGTGGCTGTTGCCTCAACTGGGTTAGCATCTAACTTAATAGAAAATGAGGTACTGGCAATAAAATAAATAATGCTGTTTAATTACAGTCATGACCTTTAGTAATTGCTGCACTCTTGCTTGGTATTGTAAGAGATTTATTGTATTTGCTGAAACAATTGTTTCTTTTCCTTTTCCAAAACCATCAAGCACTGGAATTGGAAAATATCTATTAGATTATCTGGTTTGTGTATCCCCTGCTGTGCAATGTCTTGTCCAGCTCTGTTGTAAATATCTTCAAGTGGAATTTTTTTTGTGAAATGCACTGGAAGGTTATTCCACAGCCTGAAATACTGGTTATTCTTACCATGAAAATGTTTTTGCCTCTGATGAGTTGAGATGCAGGGTTGATTTTTTTTCTCATCCTGTTAATTTAAAATGGTTTTATTAACCCATTTTTCTTCACTCTTTTCCAAGACTTAAACCCGTATCAAGAGGGATTAGTTTTTATTCACTCATATGACTGCTTCTCTCATATTGAGCAGGAGAATGTGCATTCTTTTGTCAAACCTGTAGAACACTTGTGCAGTTATTTGTGAAGAAAAAAAAGCAAAAAATAAGCACAGTGGAGCTGGTGTTCTTTGAAACTTCAAACTCAGAGAGATTCCCTGCTGCCCCTGATTTCATAGCATCCTAATGACAATGGAAGAAATTCCTAGGGCAAAAGGTAGTAGTTTAAAAGCAAAAAATCAAACTAAATAAAAAAAGACCCCCTCCAGCATCTTTTGTCTGCTTAGGCCTACTGAAGAACCTTGGAAAGACTTTATAAAAACTGCACTACAAGGGAGAAAAACACAAGGTACTATAGCTAATATTAAAGATGTATAATCAATGGATTATAGTCTGGAATGTGTAATGAGCTCTCACATCCTTCCCTCGGATCAAACCTTAAAGAACTTTCAGAAATCTGCAGTGATCTGCCATTATGCCAATCAATTTATACTATTATTGAGTGGTCAGATGAAATATATAAGTAACTGACAGTAAGGGGCTCCTAGGTTTATGTACAGAGGTTGATGTAGGATGCGTGTATGTACCTTCAAAAGTAGATTAAAAAAATCAGTTTCTAAATGTATCTAACTCTTGCATCAACTATATATGGTAAATTAATATCTGAACCTCAGCACAAAAAATAAATGACGAAATTTCAAAAAAAAATTACCCATTTTTAGAATAAGTGTTGCCAAAGAGAGTGTTGACAGGACACCAGATGGTTATTCTACACCCTCTACTGTCACTCGTCTGCAGTCCCATGTGCCTCAGTTTCCCTTCAGAGCTGCCTTGTCACTGGTTTCTTTCTGAGGCACTAGTGTATGAGTGAAGACCATGGTCACTTGTACAGCAGAAGGCAAATCCCAGCCTTGCTGGAAGCTGAACACCATGAAGGGACTTGAAATTAAGTAATTTACCCATATGAATAAAACATGGAGTGTTATTTTTAGAAGCTTGAGTGTTCTGACAGACTCAGTACTTTTTCTCAGCTAATCTCACTGCTGGTCCTCCTGAGCCCAGGGCTATCCCCCGCACTCCAAACTTCAGAAAGTAACATAATTAATGATTTTGATGGAATTTGCTACCTTTTAGCCAAGCACATTCCACTGGGGCCTGGAGGCTCATTTCAGAGGCAGTCTGCCACAGATAAGATGCCTTGGCCAAACTTTCAAAACCTCATTCAGATTAATTGAACCTCTCACTCTCACAAGGAGGTATTGCTTCTTCTCAAAGACTTAATGGGTCTCCTGGTCCAAATAGTTCCCTCTCTGATCATTACAAGAGGTCAGGCCATTATTATCAGCTCAAGTTTTGCTGCTCTGTCATATTTTCTCTTCTTTTAATTTTACTGAAAGTGTTGAATTAACACAGTTCTTCTGAAGAAACATGAATATTTTAGGCCTACTTTCCTCCTGTCTGTTTTTTCAAAACAGGTTATTTTCTTCATCAGCCTATTGTAGTGACGAGAGTTTTATTTCCTTCTCAGTGGATGGGAAACACAGTTCAGCTGTGATGGCTGCCATAGGGTCTTCACTGGCATCTGATGGATGCATCCAGACCTAGAAATTCCTCTGACTCCCTTTTTTCAAATCTAGACCTTGCATTGCCTTCTGCCACTGTGCTGAGCTGAGCTGGGGAGACTGCAGCACCCCATCCCTAGGCTTCATAGCCCACATTGTTATGAGGCATATGGCTGTGTTTCAGCTGTCTGCAAATCTCTGGGGTTGAGCCCTTCTAGGAGGGGAATCGCTCAGTGTTTCTGGCTAACATCACTCTCTGACTCTCCCTTCAGGTATCATGTGTCGTGTGAGTCAGTGCCTGCAGTTAGGAAGGCTATTTGGAGATGCCCATATCCACTTGTCCTGCTGGGCTCCAGAATTTGCCTAAATGAATCGAACCTGAGCACATATTTTCTTGTCCAGTAGTTTGCATACAGTATAAAATTGGTGATTAAATAGAGCATAGATGTCTCATGGGTTTTTGATCCATTCCCAAACTCATCACTTATGGGGGGGTGTAGTTTCCAGTGACAAATCTGACTGATCTTTCAACTCCTATTTTCACTGAAAGTTGCCTGGATTGGTGATACCACTTCAGCTTTATCTCTAATACACACATAAGGGGCTCCCAAAATCTTGTGATAGTTCACTTAATTCCAGTAGTAATGGAAGAGAGGCATCTTGAAAGAAATAAACAGGACAAGAGATCCATCAAGGAAGCTCTTTTTAATCATCCTGATTACTTATTGAGTAGATTGCATCCATATTTTGACATCTGTAAAAATCAACAAAAGTGGTAAAAATTTCCCAGTAATGCTTCTGGTATTATCTTTTCTTTTAAAAATGAGAAGTATACCTTTTCAGAGCTCAGCAGGACTCTGCCTTTTCTTTCTTCCCCTTATTGTTCATTGTGTTCAGGAAGGGATTAATGATTTTCTCAAAGGTTTATTCATTTCAGAAATCAGTTCAGAAAAATTGTCTGTCTTGACAAAACAGCCCAAACTCCTCCAACCCAGGCCTTTCTAACTAATAGATTGCTCCTTGAACTTTGATGACCTTCACAAGCACTTGGGCTCAGAGGATATAGCTGATCTCACATGAGTGTCGGTTCCAGTGTGCAGGTGAAGGCAGTATTACAAATGTGCACTACCCCACACAGAAATGATGAACTTTCCATGTGAACAGCTGCATAGTCTTGAACTTGCTTAATGTGACTTCATCCAGTTGAAGGGTTTGATGGAGGCAGCAGGGGAAAAAAAAGGAAAAAATGTGGAATTCGTTAAAAAATGTCTATAGATAGGAATTGCCATTTCCTACTCTTGAGTAGGGGAGATGATCATATTCTATTTTGGGAGCTACTCTGCCCCAGATAACAGCATTTCTTCTGTTTGTCCTCACTTTGTCAGGACTGGGCATCTTTCCTCTTGGCACCTCTCATTGCCTTTCAGCAACCTCCCTCTCCGTAACCTTCATTCACATCCTTCTCACCAGGCTGCTTTATCACTGCTTCGTTGAGATTCTCTGTTTCTTTCTTCCCTGGCCTTCAGTCTTCTCAGATGTGCTCTAAGATGATCCTTCTTATCCCATATCTTTCAGCTCCAGGCTTGCCTTCCTATCCCTTCTTAAAAATTCCTTTTCTCTCAGCCTCCTCTCAGCTCTGTGGGAAGGCTCAGGTAGAGGCAGCCATACCGTGTACAATCCTGTGCCTCCAGAGAGTACGCAGAACATCCCAGTCTGGACTTTGATGTCCCCAGGAGCAGTATTCCTGGAAGGCTGTCTTCTGCCATCAGGTACCACACCCCTGTGCTTCTCCCCTAGTTGTACTTCCCTAAGCCTTGGCAATTTGTTGCTGCTACAGGGGTGGTTTTGGGAAGATATGGAGTGTCAAGATGAGGCAACATAAAACTTCATGCCATATTTTGCAGAAAGTCCTAGAACTGAATTTTCCCTACCCCCCGATATGGAAAGACCCCCTTGGAACAGTCTCCCCAGAGAAGCAGTGGAGTCACTATCCTTGAAAATGTTCAAAACATGAGTGGACATGGCACTTTGTGGTATGTTTTAGTGCTCGTGGTTTTGCAGCTGGTTTTCCATCTTTAATGATTCTATGATTCTGTGATTGCCTGAAATACAGGCTCTGAATGTGTTTGCATCCTTTGACCCTTCCCCATCCTCAGGTGCTTCCATTGCTGATGTGGGGCTTGCTGTGGAGTCTGTGAACTTACTGTATGAGCCTGTATTCATTCAGGCCTTTATCTCAGGCTACTTCAATTCTTTATGTGAAAAAAATGCAGTGAAAATATTCAGTTCAGTGTAGATCAGTCATCTGGGTATTCAGGTAACAGAAAAAAAATCTGCAAGTGAGGTTTTTGAGATAAACAGCCTCTCACATGCCATTTCCCTCTCAGCACTGCCCGTACAGATGCACTCTCATAAGACTGGGTTTAGTCCAACTGGTTTCTATTGTGAAGCAGAAAAAGCAATTCTGGCAAAGGCTTTTTCTGGAAGAGAGGCCACACAGATGTGAGGGGTGAACTGAAAAAGATGAATATCAGCAAGATAATATGCTCTGTCTTAGCTCTCTGAGCAACAAGTTCCTCTTTCATAAAGTGAACAGAAATGGCAGGACCTTCTTGTCCCTAAAGCTTGGCTTCTCTGGGCTCTGGGTGTCATGTCCGAGGTTTTTTCCTCTTCCCTTTTCCTCTGGTTGCTCTGGTGTCCCTCTGCAGCATCATATGGGAAGGATGGCTGCATGGCTTATGGCACTGGTAACAACTCAGCTTCATGTCCTTTCCGCTCCTTGTGATGCCTCAGGGACACAAACCCACCCCAGATTTTGTTCATGCAGCAAACTCCATTTAATCAGTGATGAATGTGTGATTGCTGATGCAGCCCTCAGAAACCCACTGGCAAAGTCACCACTTTGCCATTCCATCACTGTGACTTAAGGGAACAAAATTCTGCCAAAAAATGGCATATGAATTTTCCTATCAACCTGCAGGTGCAATCACAGGATGTATTTCAAACAGCCATACAAAAACAAGGAATTCTCCATGAACTCAACTGGAAATCAACAGATCTACTGGTTGTTTTTAGGCTTTATTCAGTTTCTAAAAATTAATGGAGAAAAATTATCTACATTCCTGTGGTATTTTAAAAAAAAAAAAAAAAAGAAGAACCCACCCTCTTTCTCAACTTATACCAGCCTGTTATAACAGAAACTGAGGGAGCTTGCCAAAGCCTAATTATTCAGTTCTATATGATTAGGTGCTTTAGCCAGATCCAGAGATTTAGGGGAACTAATAATTTGTTGCACTACTAATCTCTACAATGCCTGCAAGGACCCTCATCTAACTACACTGCTTCAGTCATGACTTTTTTTATTCTGTGTTTTAGAATTAATATGCTACTGTAAGAAAAGAACAATGACAAGATTATGTGACCCACATAATTTTTCACAGCTTGGCATCACAAGGATTTATAAGCAAAAACAACATAAGGGAGAAGTATCTAGATAGAAGCTGGAGGTTTAATTAAAGAAAATTATGTGGCTATAAAACTGTCAGTATTATTCACAGATGACCTTCATCAATCAAACTGTCCTTAACTGGGGGCAAAGCCTAACATAATTGTGTTTCTCCAGTTTAGAGCAGACTTGTGTATTGGGATGACTTTATTCTTCAGTGTAACTTGGAAAGAAGTCTGATATTCAGAAAATAGTGAAAATCAGTTCCATTTATGATCACTTCTGCTGGACTCTAATGTGCTGAGGATTACTGATAATTTCTAAAATGTAGCCTTGTTGCATGTTGTAATTTTTTTTTTTCTGTATTCCTCTAAGCCAACACAACTGGGGTTCATAAGATACCCTTCAGGCATCTATACAATTCTGACTGTAATACCACTAAACACTGCATTTACTGGTACATATCATGCAGTACTTTAGCTTGTAAAAAGTTGAAAAGACATCTGCTGAATCTGCAGATAACAACTGTGAAAAATGTTCCCCTTTTCATTCTGTATCTAAGGCAGCAGTGGGAGCCCAGCTCTTAACTTCTGAAATCTGCAATGTCTCTTTTTTCTCTACAGGTGCTGCACTGTG